>JAINUW010000045.1:0-340282 GCA_020205615.1 Panax quinquefolius
TATCGATTAAAGAAGGTTATACTAGTATATTCGCCATCATCACACGGGTCCCTTGAGTCTTTAACTCTATCTCCATCCTTTCAGAAGTCATACAAAACGGGTCTTTATGTTTATTAATACGGCACTGCATTCAAGATACGATCTTCTACTTAATGCGCCGCCTACCACGCTCGCCTTTCCAGTGGTATCGATGGTACGATCATAATCTTTCAATAGTTCAAGCCAACGTCGTTGTCCATATCGAAGTTCCTTTTGAGGAAGAAATATTCGAGGCTTTTTATTATCCCTAAAGATCTCCATTTTCTCCCCATACAAGTAATGCCTCCAAATCTTTTAGTTCAAAAACAATCGGCCGCTAACTCTAGATTATGAGTAGGATAATTCTTCTCATATTCTTTGAGTTGTCGTGAGGCATAGGCATGACATTCCCTATCGCATGAGAACACATCCTAACCCTTTTGCCTCAAGCATCAGAGAGATGACAAATCCCTCCGAGCTTTTATGGTATCATTTATCAAAATCAAATGAGTCTCTCGAAGTTCTTGAAAAACTTCTTCACATTCTTTCGCTTCCAACCAAACTCCTTTTATCTTTTCGAAGTTAAATGAAGTTAATGGAGTAGCGATTCGAGAAAACCTTCCATTTAATCTCCGATAATAACCATTTAAACCGAGAAAGCCACGACTTTGATCATCGATTTAGTTGTTCCCATTTTCGAATTACTTTCAATCTTTGCCGTCAATAGATATTCCACGACTTGATACTCACGTGCCCAAGGAATGCTACTTCCTCAAACCGTAACTCGTGATTTCTTCAACTCGACATAAAGCTTGTTTTCACGAAGCCTTTGAGTATCAAATTTCAAGTGTTGCTTACGATCTTCACCGCTTTTGGAATATATAAGGAGGTTATCATCAATAAAGATTTACTCACAAAGTGATCCAAATATTCCTTGAATACTTGCTCATCATATCCATGAAGGCAAAGAGAGCATTAGTCAATCCAAAAGATACGATTAGAATTCATAATGCCCGCATCGAAGTTTTGAAAGTCCGTTTTGGAATCTCATCTGATTCTAATCTTCAATTGGTGATATCCTAATAAAGATCAATCTTTGAAAAGAATTTCGCGCCTTGCAATCGTCAAACAGTCATCAATGCGAGGTAATGGATATCTATTTTTGATAAAGTGACATGGTTCAACTCCCGGATAATCAATACAAAGTCGATACTCCCATCTTTCTTTTCACGAATGTAACAGAGCACCGCAAGGAGACGTATTAGGATTAATGAAACCGATGTCTCAACAATTCTCGCAGTTGGGTCTTTAACTCTCAAGTTCAATAGAGCTATTCGACATGGGCTTTTGAAATGGGTTTCACTGTACCTGTGTTCAAGGTCGATACAAAATTCAATTTCACGCCTAGGGTAGGCAAGGAAGTTTTTTCAGTGAATACGCCAGAAATTTATTAACAATAGAAATATCATTCAAAAATCGACGTATTTTTGTTTAGATCCGTGACACGAAAGTTAAGAAAGCTTAACATCCATTTTTCCATAAACGAATAGCTTTATGGCTCGAGAGATTGACAATGTTGATTGATTTTAATGGTTTTTGTCTTGAATTTGAATAATAGGTCAAGTTAGGAATATGAAAGCTAACAACCTTACTTAAAATAATCAATTTTCGCATGATGAGTAGTTAACCAATCAATCCCTAGTAATCACATCAAATGCAAGTATTTTTAAAGAAATAAGATCGATAGCTAACGGTGGGTGCCATTTAAACTAAACAAGACTTATAAACAAAGGATGTAATGAAGGTTTCTCCCAACTGAGTTTCAAATGATAAGTCAAAGTCTAATTTCTTTGGAGTCAAATTTAAACGCCGAGCGCAAGTAGAGAAATAAAAGAATGGGTAGAACCAAGATCAAATAAGGTATGACTTCACCAGAGTTTATGATAAGCTTACCTGTGATGACCTCGTCGTTCTTTCGCTTTCTAGGAGGTCACAACAAACGCTCTCCTGAACTACCGGCTTTGACTTTTCTCGACGGCGCTCAGTGCTCCATCCTAACTTAACTTTCGCTTCCCGAACGACAAAATCGAGCTAGTGACTTTCTTCCACAATTGTAATATCGCTTTTGATTGTCGCGCATGCTTTGATCGATATGTCCCTCCTCCGTGATTTGAAGCATACGATAGGTGGTCGATTCTCCTTCCTTAATAACGGTGCCAATGTCGCTTGACGCCTTCCATCATCATTGAATCTCTCTTGAAATGTCCATTCTATTATTTTTTCGCCATGATTCCCACCAAGTGGTTACCATTTCTCGCATGTTGATTCCTCCACGCTGTCACCGCTTCGATGATCGCTATCAATCGGTATTATCATTTTTTCACCGCTTCCTTTTCGTCATTTGACTCATTATCGCGCTCCAATAATCGAGCCCTATTAACAACATCCGAATACAAACATAATTTACGAGAGATAAGATATCGACGTATCTCTGTTTCAAACCTCTTAAAAACATTCACATCATTCTCTCCTCATTATCAACCAAATGGGACGCAAAACCGGATAACTCTGCAAACTCGCTTCAGATCACATACCTGGCCATGTTGTTTTGCTCCAGCTTGATGAACTCTACCTCTTTTCATGTGACGAATACTTTCGGGAAAGTACTTGTCGCTGAACAATTCTTGAAACTCTCCCAAGTCATCTTCAGGCAAGCAGTCGAGTACGCTTTATGATTCCCACCAATAATCGCCTCTACTCGCAACACGAAGGTGGCAAGGGAACCTTTTGGCTCCTGAGCATCCCAAGACATCAAATATCTTGCAGATCCGCAGATTATCCACGTCTCCGCCTTTTAAGTGGTTTTGGCTTCTCAAAAACTCGGTGGTCCCTGGGCCTCGAATCGCTGAAGCTGTGACCGGGTCCGAGAGTGCCAAGTGTTTCCACCTCCATTTTGGACAGAGCCGCTTCGCCTTGATGTTTCATACGAATTGCATAAAGCCTCTCCAACATTCCATCGCTCATCATTCGTCGTTGTTGTTGTTCAGATGAGGATTGTCGCCTTCCCGATGCACATTATCCCGATTATCGATCCGTGGAGACTCAACGGCCTCTCGTGGCTCCATCGATATTCTCAATATTCTGATGTCATTTTCAAATACTACCACAAAACAAGGGTTAATTAACATATCAACATATTATCCCTATACTCAAATCGACCAATTAAATACCAAATAAACATAGGTAGGTCATACTTAGCTAAGGAATTCCCTGCCTCTCCCTCCTAGTTCTTGTTTCACATCTCACCTGTGGATCATATCCCTAAGCTTTGATACCAACCGCTGACGCTTCTAAAAATAGTATACATCACCTATTCGAGTCGCCAAATACATGGTATGTAATACAAATACAACCTTAAATATACAACATGAATGTGAGTTTTAATACAAATATTGTCTCTAGACAAGATTCAAACTCAAAATAAGTCCTCAATACATTTATTATCACACTATTTCATGTAATAGTGAGGACTACTAATGCTATCATCCTGACCATCACTCCATTCCCCGACTAGTCCTCGCTACGCTTCTAATTTTCAAGAGAACAATGAAAGCAAAAAAGGTGAGCTCAACTAGCCCAAAGAAGAAATATTACGACTAAGATAATGCGTAATAAATTATCGTTAGCCTTCTTCAAATGTTAAAACTAATACAATATAACAAACATCAAGTTTAATCAGCAGTGGAACAAGCAATCCATTTAAGAGTCAAGTAGAGAATAAAATCTACTATCTTCTATGATTTAAAAGGTTTTTCATCACTTTTATCACGAGACTTGCCTTAATAAATAATCCACATCATCCCCGCACTACTACCAAGGATATTCATTAAGATTACAAACCACAAATTATCCATGCACTACTAGCCAAGGATATTAAGTGTTTCATCAATGGTCACGATCATGCCAACAATCCGCCCATCAATGCACTACGCCAATACGAGGATTTTTACCACATCATTTGTAACTTTACTTGGCCATGATTATACCGAATAATCCTCGGTCATAATCATACCAAGTCCATCTACGCACCACATAAAGCCACGTGATGACTTTTCAACATAATATAAATATGAGGATGATGATAATGACATAATAATTCAATAAAACAAGTTCAAGAATAAATTTTAAAGATTTATAAGTTAATTTATCATAAACTCAATAATGTCCAAATTGTCAACATGATACTCGCTTGTGGAGTAAAATTCAAGAATGCTCGTAAGAATATTTCCATGAAAAGATATCTGGATGAAGCGCAAATATCCGTGATATTCTACTAATTTCATGGAGTATGTAAGCCAAAACTTTAACCAACCTGAGTATAATAGAATATATGAAACCGCAAATGGATTTTCGCACGCCATGTAATCCAACGTATGCATCATTTCCACGCTTTAATAAGGAATGAATACAAAGGATCATTCACTATGTATAATGCATTCCAAATCCATCACACATAATGAATGTTATTTCAATATTCTAATAAAGAATGGAACCAGTCGCAGAATCCGAAAGAGAATGATATTCCAACAGTAATAATAAAGAATGGAACTGTGTCATGCGAATCCGCATGCATGTGATGTTCCAATGAATAATAAAGAATGGAATAACAACATGTAATTCACCCATGACAAGCAGATCAGATCGCATGTACGCATGTTATTCCAATGTAATAATAAAGAAATCGGAATAATGTAAGAATTTCACCATGTACGCAGATTGCAAGATGACAAGTTATTCCAACATAATAATAAAGAATGGAATAACGACCCTTCACGAGTATATGAAAAGAAAATAACTTTCTTTATGAATACAAAAGAATAATACCCCTTACCTTAGAAAGAAGAGTATTCTCGATCGTAAGTAGCGAGGATATTCTCAAGAAAACTTATACTCGCTTTCTACGCTCAAAGCTTCTTAAAACTCTAAAGAAATACGCTCAAGATTATGTAAGAAGAATTCTCTCAATTTCTGTGTGTTTTCAATTCTACCCAAGATCCTATTTATAAGAGAAACGGAAGGTAATGCAATATTTTAGAAATTAATCATTGGATGAAACAAACAAAAGAAATAAGATTTAATATATATATATATGAATTATATATAAATTATCAAATAAAATATAATTTTAATATATTTATATATATAACATAATGGTTTTAATAAAAACGCCCCACACATCGTATATAACTTTTCATTAAGATTCCTCCCCAATAACTAATTTATCAACATTTATATATATATATACGTGATTCCCTATCCCACCGATATCTCATAATCAATGCGTTGGGTCCCATTATATATATTCTATTTATAACAAATTCTACCATTTATTTTTAAAATGGGTAAATGGGGTCCATAAAATAAGCAAAACTTCATTAAAATCACCTTAATAATTTTAACAACATTTATCACCTTTATTATAATTCCCAATATTAATCGACCAAAGTCGCTCCTAAGAAAGAGGGGCTTTCCAATAAGGATTTCTCCCTATCAAGCGCCACAATTAGGTGACCAAACCTCTCCTTGATAGTAACTTCTACATCGTTAATATTGCAAAAATAATATTAATAACGTTGTATCTCAATTATCGATTTAATAATATATAAAATATCGACAATAATCAATCAAATAACGTGAGATACTATGCAAATCACCATCAGAGCAATAATTGAATAAAACCGAGTGACTTCTCACGTAAAGATCAATAATCAATACGTGTGCTACTATGCAACCATGCCAGACATCAGACATTTTTAACAATCGGTGTTTCAACAATTAACGGAAAGCTTTCTTCATTATTTTCATAAAATATTTTTGTCATTTTTTCAATCCGGATAATAATTCCTTTGTGGGGTCCACCAATGATTGTGTCATTGTAATTAATATTCTCTATTAAAACGAATATTCTCATTAATCGAATATTATATAACAACTCACAGACTTTGTAAAATTTATAAATATTATCCACAACTATAACATTATATCAAATTCATTCCATAATATTCAAAAATGATATTTATAGAAAAATCATCTTTATTCATAAAAGTTGGGGTCTTACACTTTTATTCTATTTTTATAAGTTATCATTTTTGTCTAGATTTATTTTAGATATGAGGATTTGGCATATCTCATCTAGCCAATGAATATGTTATTATTGCATATATCACTAAGAACTATATAAGCAATTACGCAAGATGAGAGGGAGGGTTGTCTTGCTATTATAAACCGTAAATTTTAGATCGCGATATATGATCATCATCCCAAAATTGTTTCGAGATGTAGCATGGGAGGTCACAGCAGACGAGATTGGATGTCATGACTTCAAGAAGAGGCCCAACCAGATGAAGAAAAATATTAGCCGACTTGAGTACTACATATTCTTTCACGCTCACACTCATTTGAGGAGTTGAAGTAGATTTATGTGTATTTAGTTTTAGTTTAATATTGTCATAAGCATAATAAATAAATGTTATATGTATTTATTAGGCATACGAAATGGATTTCAGGTCTAACCTCATCCACGGTCGAGTTCAAGGATAGACCTCACACGTCAAGGACTTCTACAATGTCTCATGCAAAGATTAGCTGATATGTAATTGTTCTTATAATTTTAGTAATTATTAATATTAGATAGTTAATAAAATAATTTAATTAACTCACATATACATAATAAATTACAAGATCGATTTTAGAAACTCCGAGACCAACTCAGAGTCGAGCCACGGTCGCTAGGAGAGATTCGAGTGCGTTAGATTTCACCATCCCTCCACCCCGAGATTAACTTATCTCAATACGAGGAGATAACTCTTTGGGTCGTGTGTCAAAATCCCCCCCAGTAGTACTACCAGTAGGTATCGAGTGTTGAGTCTGTCGAGGGTACCGGCCTATACACTACCTAGATGTATTCATTTTAGTATGTCTCATTTTTCATAATTTCTATCACCTCATAAATTAGTAGTAATGTTATTTTTATTTTCGCAAGCTCTAACCAATGTCAGCGTCCGAGAGCACTTGTTGGATCATTCTACAATGTGCCAGTCGCTCTTGAACGATGAGTTATTCCGGAGGGTTATGACTACGCAAGGTCGTAAATGTTTGAAATGAATCCGATGTCAAGACTTACCTAACCTTGCACGCCTTTATTAGCTTGCTCGTGACATTACAACATGGGTCATCGTCGAAATTAAAGCACGAGTATCCTCTCGATCAATTCGCCGCAATATACGCGACGGCGTGGTATAGATGGTGCTTACCCTACTATCGGTGGCTTTTGGGTCGATGCTAAGTCACCTCATTACTCTACTCGTATTTTATTCATTTCAAGTTATATATTACGCATGTTATTTAATTATCATTTAGTTACCTCTTTAATTTTCAATTACGGACTAATAAGTTATATTTTTAATTATATCAAAAGGGTCGTGATGCCGAGCAGGGTGGCGATGTCAAGCAAAGGGATGTTAGCTATGATTTTCAAATAGCAGGAAGCAAGACCGGGCTTAATTCTCGGCCCGGATGATATGATCCTCCTACAACCTATGGTAAGACTGCATGATTTAATTTTCTAGATCATTATAAATAATTTATCTCTATTTAGTTTAGTTTAGCTTTATTTTTGTAAATTATTGTAGTTTAGCTTAATTTAGTTTAGTTTAGTTTTGTAAATCATTGTAGTTTTAAACAATTTTTGTATAACTTATCATAAATTAGTTTGTATTTATTATTATTGGGGACGTGTATATATGTTGTTGTTGGTATAGTTACGTTGTATGTGTTCTTGATATTGATTATTTTAAGTTTTGTTATGATAAAGAAGGTTCGTGTACAAAATGTGGTTTAAAAACACGAAAGCTTATTCCACAGGCATAACGCCTGACATGTATAGGTTATTCCAAATGAATAATAAAGAATGGAACTGTGTCATGAATCCGCGAAAAAGACAGATATTCCAATGTAATAATAAATAATGGAATAACAACAAAATTCACCAGTATGCGATCGACCGTACGCATGTGTTATTCAATGTAATAATAAAGAATGGAATAACGAGTAAGAAATTCACCATGTATGCAGATTGCGATAGACATGTTATTCCAACATAATAATAAAGAATAGAATAACAACCCTTACGGGTAAAGTGATGAAAATAACTCTTCGTGAATACGAAAAGAATAATACCCTTACTATAATAATAATATCCTTACCTCAAAAGAAGACCGGATACTTTGGAATAGTGAGGTAGCAAACTTCTTCTTCTTTCTCTATAATTTCTCTCTATAATAATTGCTCTATAGCTTTAGTGAATTGGTGAAAATAATGAAGAAATGAGCTTCTATTTATAGGAAAATATAGTTTCCATAATTTACATTTTGGGGCTCAAATATTATAGTATAATACCCTCATCTTTTCCTTCATTTTAATTTAGTCATGCAAGTATTATCAATCTTGCACCACCTCCCTTAATAGTAAATCATGTGAATCAATAGTAAATCATATGACTCAATAGTTCTAAACATGTGAAAAATTAATTATAGATATAGTACCTTCAACTATACCTCCATTTTTAATTTAGTCATGCAAGTATTATCAATCTTGCACCACCTCCCCTAATAGTACATGAATGTGAATCAATAGTACACACATGTGATCAAATAGTTATAATCATGTGAATTAATAGCAATTAATTTCATTTATCCAGATTAATTACCCGATTGGTCAAGATAACTTCCGTGACATCAATTATTATCGAAATAAATATCGATTTTCACTAACACTAATAATCAACACAATGGAACTATCAATTTCATCTTTAATCAACACGAACTTATTCATCATTAATATTATAACTCACAATATTTAACAACCAAAGTCATTCCTGTGAAATAGGGGCTTTTCGATAAGGATTTCTCCTTATCGCGCGCGCAATTGGGTGACCAAACCTCCTCGACAGTAATCCTAGACATCAATAATATTGCAAATAGTAATATGAATAACTTGCCGTCTCAATTATTGATTTAATAATATAACATATTATGCGTATGATATTGTGACAATAATTGAATCGATAATACGAGATATATGACGCAAAGCAATTCATCGTAGCAATAATTGAGTATAATTGAGTGACTTCTTACGTAAGCATCAATAATCAATACCGTGTGCTACTATGCAACTAACGCCAGACATCGTATTTTTTATCACCGATTATTTTATGACAACTTGGTACTTTAAAAAAGTTTCATATATCTTTAACTTTAACCTTTATCAATTTAACTATTTACTAAATAGAATAATTATAAGAAAATTGAATACTTTCATTTTATAAAATTTGGGGTCTCACACTACAACTCACTTATACTATGCTCTACAAAACCCCTAGAAAAACACAATTTTTTGGAAGCATTAACTAGCCATAAAATTGGCTCAAGAGTTGTACCAAGCTAGGTTTTTGACTTTTAACATACTTTGCTAAAATTTTTGCCATAACTTTGTTATAGTATATTTTTACTCCTTTCCAATTGGGTTATTTCCATAACCCCAAAAACCATGAAACCCTCTTCCCGGAACATAAAAATAATTTACAAACAACAAATTAATTTAGCCCGATTTACAGTCCTCTACATAGTTTTCCATTCTTTATGCATAGGCTTAGGTTTTTAGTTTTTGTTCCACTTTTCATGCATATTACCGGTAGTTTAAGTGTATATTAACCAACACAACTACATTATTCCTCCAAGATCCTTCATGATCCACCACAAACCAACCACAACAACCATCAAAGAAAGCAAATAAAAAGCTTAGAAAGATGATGAAATAGTTCTAGGTTTTAGATTTACCTCTTTATATTCTTCTTCGTTACTTAAGCTTGCTAACTTGAAGCTTCTTGCTCTTCCTCTTCTTCCTCTATCCATGACTCTCTTTCTTAAGCTCTCAAGCTCTTACTATCTCTTTCTTTCATGCAATGGATGATGGAATTTAACCTATATAAAAGGTATTTTCCATGCCTTACAAGTGGTCATCCAACTTAGGTCTTCAAGAGTCAATGCCTCGACTATTATAAATTACAAACCACCCCCAATGTAACCCAACCACCTATGTACTTTTCACTCGCTTAGCTACGTTAGGGAAAACGTGAAGGAAAAACGCTTATCGTGGAAAAGTGTTTTCTATTTTCAAAATCCAAGAATACATAAAAGTTAATCTAAGAAAAGAAAGATTTAACTATCCAAAATATTTGGATTTTGAGAATCGCAGGTTTTTTAATCGCTTATCAAACCCGAAGAGATAATTCAATCCCCGAAGCTTCCAAGGGAAGCTACGTGAATAAAGTAAGGAGGTGGAATAGTAAGGATAAGTTACTTAAGAGTTGAGTAAACTTAAGAGTTAAGTAAACTTAAAGGCTAAGTAAACTTAATGGCTAAGTAGGCTTAATGGCTAAAAATGATTTCATATGGTTGAAATCGTAAGAAAATGAAGAAATAAGAATTAGAAATTTAGTTTATAAATTTCTTAAGGAAGTATAAGATTCAGTAAGAATTTTGAGCGATCCGAATGAATCTTATGAATGAGTAGGTCAAATAAGTAAGGAATGATGTTCTATAACATCAAATTCCAAGAAAAGTAAAATCGTAATTCAAAATATCGATAAAAAAATGAAGAACACGCGAAGAAATTAAGAAAGAACACGTGAAGAACGTTGTTGATGGACAAATTTAAAACCATCGTCAGAGGATAATTGTTGTTGATGGACAAGTTTAAAACCATCGCGTATAAGTTAGTTGCTTATTACTTGGTTAGAACGTTAGAAACGTTCATGAAGAATGGATTAAAATCGAGCTATAACGAAGTTATGGCTAAAAATTTCGTAAAAGAAGAACGAGAATTAGAAAGTTAGTAAATGAACCCGAACGTAGTAGGTTTCATAAGAATGTAAGAGAATGTATAAAACGTGAGTCATGGACTCAAGAACGAACGAATTCCAGTTTGGATGACCGAATTACGGATTTAACGAACGTAAGAACGTTAATAACGTAAAATGAACAAAGAGCAAAGATTAAGCCAATTGAATGGCATGTTAATGATTCGAATGAAGTTCTATCCAAGGGTAATCAAGTACATAAGATAAGGAAGAAATGGTTTTGGAACAACCTCGCTCCGAAAGTTATAACGAATAAGATATGAGATTTCAAGTCAAGCGTCTCAAGCTTGTAAAAGACTTAGAAAAATTTTTCTAGGTTTCATGCTTCTATTGACGCAACGCGAGTCGTGCCTTGGGGGTCAAATGCCATTACGCAGCGAGCTCGGGCCATCAGCTACTACTAAATGGTGTTGGCAAAAGTTTGAAAGAAAGGGAAGGACACAACAGCCAAGTCACGGTGCAAGAGGCAATGCCCGTAAATGAGATTTTTACCGCTTCAATTATCGGGGATGTGCAAGAAAGAAATATGAACATGTAGTTCAACTAATGTAACACTTAATTAAGTGTATTAAACCTTTGATGAAGGTTGAACGAAAAGATTAAATGAGATTAAAAGACAAAGAATGTAGACGCGGTTACGGAACCAATATCCCGGGACCGTAGTCGCGATAAACGAACGCGAGGGATCATATAATGGTGATTCCTCAGACGTTGATCGACGAGGTAATGAATAACATTTTGATGTTATGTCATGGTAATGAGAGATGAATGTAAAGCGTTTAAGACGTTGTGAACGCAACGTTGTTGCGATGAACGATCGGTCTTAGCATACAACGAATCGTATGGCTTCGACATTAAGAAAGAATAATGAACATGGGGTTCGTGTGATAGTAATGAATGAAAGCGATTAAAACCTTAGATAAAGGTTGAATGAGAGATTAAGAGGATGAACAACGTAAACGTTGAATACGTGAACGATCCTCGTGAATCATATTCACATCGGAGTAACGTTCTAAGTATACATCGTCAGTATGACTTAGACGCTGACGGAAGGTAGTAAAGTAAGATACGAATTATCAAGAAAGCCGTAAGAGAATGGCAGAATAAGATTAATGAAAGCCTAATGTGAGTCTGGATGAGAATGTTAGAATGAAATGTAAGCGTTGAACACTTGAACCGACGTAAAGGTTAAGTGTACGCGAATATTAAACGGGTAAAACCTACACCCCGTGTATGGTTTGACCGTAAGGTAATGAAGATCAATGATTAAACCTGTGAATGGTGAAGAAGCTGAATTAAAGACAAGTACGTATAACGTAAAAGAAGCCGAGTTAATGTTTATAACTTGGATGACGTTCCGAGTCGAATGAATCGGACGTTGTAAGATAAGAATAAGGTAATGTAAAATGCTTAACGCTATAAATGCGTAGAATGAATATTGAATGATCGTTCTGAGTATACAAAAGACTGTATGACTTGGACGATAAAGAATAAATCCTCGAGGTATGACATTTATTTGTCGTAAAGCCATAAGGAATAAGAAATTGACTTAACGTAACATTATAGTTTAATAGTTCTGGATAAGTTAAGATGAATTTAGGTTAAAGTACAATCGTAACCTTTGATGGTCGATATACGGGAGTCGGGATAAACAATTCCTTCAGAGAGCGAAGGTATATACAAAACTGGCAACCGATCTAACTCACTGTTATGGGCAAAGGTAGATGAGACGGGAACTTGTTTGTTGGTTGTTTGTGGGAAACCACTCAGAGTACCATATGGACTACTACTAGAGAGACACGATGTGTGCCGAGTCCCAGGAGAGTTATAAGAAGAAGATAAGAATGTAAATCATCAAAGATGATGAACGATGAGTAAGACATCTCCGTATGTCATGAAGCCGTTAACCCAGAAAGGAAGTTGGTCGCGTAAACTTAGTTTATAAGAACGTGAACCTTAAGAAGTAAAGTTAAGTAAACTAATGCGTAAGTCAAGTATATGACTAATTGGTGTATGTGTTATTTCCTTATGTGCTATATAGGAATTGGAATGAGCAGTTCAGCGTAAACTATAAGCTGTAGCTGTTTGTAAGGCAAGTTTCCTAACTTCATTCATATTTTAAATGAATGTTAGTTTCTAAAACTTCTCAGATGTTGAACTTGAGAAGTTCTGTCTATGTGCGAATGTGTGATATTTGTACAAGGTGGTAGAACGTATGAGGCCTTGTGCCACAATTTGAACACTTCGGTGTTTCTATGATATGAACTGTTCTGTGATTGAACTGTTCAATATGAGAATGTTCTATTTATACATGAACCGTTATTGTTAAGTCTGTGCTATTGATTCTAGCTTTGCATACAGTAATGTGTATGAAAGAAAGTAGAGAATAAAAGTATTTCAAAGTGAATGTGACTAATGTTTTAAAATGATAGAATCGAGATTATTCCTATTATTCAAGCCGCTTTCATAACCTTTGTTCTGTTATTGAAGTCTTAAAAAGAATGTTTAAATTCTTAAAGTTGTTTGTTCAACTCGCTATGACTTGTCGAGCAATTGAATGCTCACACTTGCTTTAAATAAAAACATTTTCAGCGGAACGATGTTAGAAAGAACTTAAGGATCCCGTAAAGATCAAGTCGATTCAGATTCAGAAGAAGTGCCATTCATTATATGAATGAGCGTGAAGATCAAGCCAAGACTTGTAATATAGAATGATAGAATTAAACTATAGAATAGTTTAATGAATGATTATGTATCCTGGTGGTATGGATAAAAAGTCACTTCAGACAAGATGTAAAGAATAATGTAATTATCATTATTTGTAATGAAAGAGGTTTTAAGGTTTTAGAACCGGGATTTGAGGATGTATGTTGTTATATTTAGCTATATAATGATGTATGTTTGGAAGAAGATGGGATCGTGACGCATTTAATCCTGGATGTGAAAATAGACCGGATTTTGGTATGTTATAAAGTTGGTATCAAAGTCGATAGGTTATAAATCTTAGGTATGAGTACCTAAGACTATAATCGTAGAGAGAAGGATAAGAAGATCACCACGTGATCATAGTAAATCGTAGTAAAAGATGAGCTGTTAAACGATGAATGATTTATAGCTAATGCTATGAATGAATGGTACTACAAAGTAAGACGGAAGAAGAACTCGATTGAAGTCAGTAAAGGATAGCATACTTAATTAAAGAAAATTCAGATTAAGTAAAGAGAAAGTTAGAAGTTGTAAGATTTCAATTGAGGACTCATGTGATAGCCGAGTCAGTATTTAATCTTTGTATGGGCAGAGGTTTGTGCTTGGGTGTAACAACCACTCGCTTTATTACAGTTGATAATCATTGAAATTGGTCGCGCTTATCAAGATGTATATGATGAGAAGGTGAATCTTTTCATGTATATACTTGATAGGTAGAGAAATGATAAGGTAGGTGCGAGTTCTTGAAACTCATACTTATGGTAAGTTCGTGACTCATAATTATATGGTATGTTTTTGAACTTTCAAATAATGGACGCCTATGGTCCGATCTGGGATAGTTCTTAAACTCATATTATTGTGGAAAGTTCCTAAACTCATAATGTGTGGTAAGTTGATGGATCGCATTTAAGGTATAGAAATGTGTAGATTAAAACGAAGTTATTTTCAAAGAGATTTAGCATTGAAGGTGCTAGAGAAGATTAAGTATTGTCGCAAGTAAGACAATGAAGGAAGATGGAGAATAGGATATTCCAAGTCATCTAGCTATGCTAGATTTCAAGTTTATTGAAATCGCTTAATGTGCTGCATTTTGAAAAATGAAAGAATTGGTTCAATTTTTGGAACCAATGGATTTTAAAAGAACTATTCTTGATATGTCTATGCTAATTGATTTTGGCCAGATGTAAATTGATTTGAAATATCAAAATGAATTTTATATCATCGTGCATTTGATGCAAGGATGGTAAAAGGATGGAGTTATTAATGCAATTGAACTCGGTGTTGGATTTGATCTTAGGATCAACAAACCACTATGGTATGATGTATAATGATGAAGTCATAAACCTGACGAAGTCCTCAACGCATCGTGAAAAGTGTGTATCACGACGTCATAAAACGTTTTGATGTATTGCAAAAGAATTTAAAGAAGTGGTCGATGTCAATTGAGTTGACTGATTTAATGTTTCAAGTCGATGTCCAATTTATTGGTATGGTCTAAGCTACTTGATTTGGCTAAGACGAATGGTATGTCATGATTAAAAGAAAATCGAGCTTTCTTTGAAGAGTTATGCCAAACCAAATTATTTTGAAAAGGAATCTAATGATTAAGTCCGAGGTGAACATACCCTCAAATGGGGTTATACGACAGGTTGATCACCCACGTATGGAAGAGGTAGTTTACCTTCTTTGTGATTGTAAACTCGACCTGTAAGAAAGGTTTACTGGTGAAATGTTGTTAAACCTAGTAAGAGTTCATGGTCGATTCGACCCCTCAAAGAAAAGTATGAAATGTTTTAAAGGAATCTTTATATTCCTATTTATTCCTTTCACTTCATGATTCTTGATAAGTTATGAAGGTAAGGAATGTATGAAAGATAAGAACTTCTTTGAAGAGAAGTTGAGAAGATGAGTAAGATAAAAATTTCGAGGATTAAATTTTGTGAAGAAGGGGAGAATGTGATGACCCTGAATGGGTGTGGTTTTAGAAATTTCGAGGACGTAATTTTTATAAGGAGGGAAGAATGTGACAAACCCTAAAAAATCGGATTGTCCGTAATTTAAGATTTAAAGAATTAGTTATTAATAAAATGAATTTTATTAATACTATTATTATGTTATGTGTTTATTAATCGCTCTATAACCTAGAATGATTATTAATCGGAGGATTCTCGCCACGAGCTAGATCGAACGAGTAAGAATTTTCAAGACGAAAATAAAATTTTTTCGTGAAAAAATATTTTCGGGGAAAAGACTTAAATAGCAATTATTCAATTCGACGAAACCCTAAGGGTTAGGGTTTGAATAACCTAAGCCTTTTCGAGAGTTCAGATGTCAAAATGACATTCCATCGAAAGATTTAACGATAATATATCGTGAAAAGTTAAGTAAGCCGATAAAAGTTTTTCTCGACAAACGTGCATAAATCGGATAAAATAAAAATGACGAAAAGTATTGTTATGTACTTTTCACTCATTTAGCTACGTTAGGAGAAAACGTGAAGGAAAACGCTTATCCCAAAAAGTGTTTTTTAGTTTTTCGAAAATCAAGAATACGTAAAAGTTAATTCCAGAAAGGAAAGACAAAATATCCAAAAATATTTGGATTCGAGAATCGCAATTTTTAAAAAACTGGACCTAAAACCGAAGATGGAACCATGTAAGCTTCCAAGGAAGCTACGTGAATAGTAAGGAGGTGGAATAGTAAGATAATAAACTTAAGAGTTAAGTAAACTTAAAAGTTAAGTAAACTTAAGGGCTAAGTAAACTTAATGGCTAAGTAGACTTTTAATGGTTAAGTAAGTGTGGAGGCCAAGTAAACTTGGTCCTTAAGCTTTGAATAGTAAGGAGGTTAAGGGGGTGAAATGACTAAAATACCCCTAGCCTTGAAAATCTATAAATATAAAGCTTAACTTCATTTTTTGGGATTTTGAAAAATCCTACACTTTGAGAGAGAGAGAGAGAGAGAGAGAGAGAGGAGGGGAGAAGAGAGGAAAGGAAGAGGAAAAGCTTTCCCGAATGCACGCTTTGTCTCGATTAAAGGAGATTAAAGAAAGAAAGGTAATCCAAAAACCTAGCTTCTAATAAATTTTCTTTAAGTTTTATATGTTAAAAACATAACTTAATGAGAATAAGAAGTAGATGATGTTAGGAATGATTTCATATGGTTGAAATCGTAAGAAAATGAAGAAATAAGAATTAGAAATTTAGTTTATAAATTTTTTAAGGAAGTGTAAGATCGTAAGGATTTTGAGCGATCCAATGAATCTTATGAATGAGTAGGTCAAATAAGTAAGGAATGATGTTCTATAACATCAAATTCCAAGAAAAGTAAAATCGTAATCAAAATATCGATAAAAAATGAAGAACACGCGAAGAAACGCCAAGAAACGCCAAGAACGTTGTTGATGGACAAATTTAAAACCATCGTAGGATAATTGTTGTTGATGGACAAGTTTAAAACCATCGCAGTATAAGTTAGTTGCTTATTGCTTGGTTAGAACGTTAGAAACGTTCATGAAGAATGGATTAAAATCGAGCTATAACGGTTATGGCAAAAATTTCGTAAAAGAAGAAACGAGAATTAGAAAGTTAGTAAATGAACCCGAAATGTAGGGTTTCATAAGAATGTAAGAGAATGTATAAAACATGAGTCGTGGACTCAAGAAGAATGAATTCGAAGTTGGATGACCTAATTACTGGAATCTAACGAACGTAAGAACGTTAAAACGTAAAAAAACGAAGAAGAGCAAAGATTAAGCCAATTGAATGGCATGTTAATGGATTCGTAATGAAGTTCTATCCATGGGTAATCAAGTACATAAGATAAGGAAGAAAATGGCTTTGGAACAACCTCGTTCCGAGTTATAACGAATAAGATATGAGATTTCAAAGTCGTCTCAAGCTTGTAAAAGACTTAGAAAATTTTTCTAGGTTTCATGCTTGGCGCCAGCAGTATGCCACGAAGTGGGTCTGGGGATGGTGCCGCAAAGACTAGCTCGGGCCATCAGCTATCGCTAAAATGGCACCGCAGCAGTCAAAGAAAGACAAAAAGAATGGCCATAAAACAAGGCCATAAGGTAGTAAAGGCAATGCCCAGAAATGAGATTTTTACTGCTCAATTACTGGGGGATGTGCAAGAAAGAAATATGAACATGTAGTTCAACTAATGTAACACTTAATTAAGTGTATTAAACCTTTGATGAAGGTTGAACGAAAAGATTAAATGAGATTAAAAGACAAAGAATGTAGACGCGGGTTACGGAACCAATATCCGGGGACCGTAGTCGCGATAAACGAACGTGATGGATTGCTATAATGGTGATTCCCTAGATGTTAATTGACGAGTATAATGTATAACAATTCAATGTTATGACATGGTAATGAGAGATGAATGAAAAATGTTAAGACGCTGTGAATGCAGCGCTGTTGCGATGAGCGATCAGTCTTAGCATACAACGAATCGTATGGCTTCGACATTAAGAAAGAATAATGAACATGGGGTTCAGGTGATAGTAATGAATGAAAGCGATTAAAACCTTAGATAAAGGTTGAATGAGAGATTAAGGGATGAACAAGTAAACATTGAATACGTAAATGATCCTCGTGAATCGTATTCACGTCGGAGCTTAACGTTCTAAGTATACATTAGTTGTATGATTTAGACGCCGACGAAAGTAGTAAGAAGATATGAATTATCAAGAAAGCCATAGTGAACGGTAATAAGATTAATGAAAGCCGAATGTGAGTCTGGATGAGAATGTTAGAATGAAATGTAAGCGTTGAACACTTGAACCGACGTTGAAGGTTAAGTGTACGCGAATATTAAAACGGTAAAACCTACACCTCGTGTATGGTTTGACCATAAGGTAATAAAGATCAATGATTAAACATGTGAATGGTGAAGAAGTTTAATTAAAGACAAGTACGATAACGTAAAAGAAGCCGAAAGTTAATGTTTATAACTTGGATGATATTCGAAAGTCGAATGAACCGGACGTTGTAAGATAAGAATAAGGTAATGTAAAATGGTTAACGCTATAAATATGTAGAATGAATATTTAATGATCGTTTTGAGTATAAAAAAGACTGTATGACTTGGACGATAAAGAATAAATCCTGAGGTATGACATTTATTTGTCGTAAAAGCCATAAGGAATAAGAAATCGACTTAACGAACATTATAGTTTAATAGTTCGGATAAGTTAAGATGAATTTAGGTTGTAGTACAATTGTAACCTTTGATGGTCGATATATGGGAGTCTGGGCTAAACAATTCCTTTTGAGAGCGTAAGGTATATACAAAACTGGCAACCGATCTAACTCACTATTATGGGCAGTGTAGATGAGATGGAACTTGTTTGTTGGTTGTTTGTGGGAAACCACTCAGAGTACCATATGGACTACTAGTAGAGACACGATGTGTGCTGAGTCCTAGGAGAGTTATAAGAAGAAGATAAGAATGTAAATCATCAAAGATGATGAACGTATTGAGTAAGACATCTCCGTATGTCATGAAGCCGTTAACCCAGTAAAGGAAGTTGGTCGCGTAAACTTAGTTTGTAAGAACGTGAACCCTAAGAAGTAAAGTTAAGTAAACCAATGCGTAAGTCAAGTATATATGACTAATTGGTGTATGTGTTATTTCTTATGTGCTACATAGGAATTGGAATGAGCAGCTTCAACAGAAACTATAAGTTGCAGCTATATGCAGAAAGTAAGTTTCCTAACTTCATTCATATTTTAAATGAATGCTAGTTTCTAAAACTTCTCGAGATGTTGAACTTGAGAAGTTCTCGTCTATGTGCAAATGTGTGATATTTGTACAAGGTGGTAGAATATATGAGGCCTTGTGCCACAATTTGAACACTTTAGTGTTTTTATGATATGAATTGTTTCGTGATTGAACTGCTCAATATGAGAATGTTCTGTTTATACATGAACCGTTATTGTTAAGTCTCATGTTATTGATTCTAAATGCATAGTAATGTGTATGAAAGAAAGTAGAGAATAAAAGTATTTCAAAGTGAATGTGATTAATGTTTTAAAATGATAGGAATCAAGATTATTCCTATTATTCAAGCCGCTTCATAACCTTTGTTCTAAGTTATTGAAGTCTTAAAAGAATGTTTAAATTCTTGAAGTTGTTTGTTCAACTGCTTTGACTTGCACTTGAGCAATTGAATGCTCACACTTGCTTTAAATAAAAATATTTTCAGTGAACGATGTTAGAAAGAACTTAAGGATCCCGTAAAGATCAAGATGATCGGTATCCAGAAGAAGTGCCATTCATTTGATGAATGAGCGTGAAGATCAAGCAAAGACTTGTAATATAGAATGATAGAATTAAACTATAGAATAGTTTAATGAATGATTATGTATCCTTGGTGGCGGATAAAAGTGATTTGATAAAAGTCATGTTTTCAGTACAAGATGTGAAAGAATAATGTAATTATCATTATTTGTAATGAAAGAGGATTTTAACGTTTTAGAACCGAATTTAGGGATTTGAGGATGTATGTTGTTATATTTAAGCTATATAATGATGTATGTTTAAAATGGAAGAAGATGCAGGATCGTCTCTGAATAAACACTATAAGTAATTTCCTAAAATTTTATTTTATTAGATATTTATATGCAAAACCTAATTACAAGGTTGTGACGATTTCTCGTGTCGTCACATTCTTCCCCCTTATAAGGATTCTATCCTCGTAATCACTACTACAATGTTATATCAAAAAGATGCGAAATCTTTCTTAATCTTTTCTTCTTGAGTTCCCACGATCGATGACATTACTACATTTCATACTAACTTATCAAAAGGTCTTTGGCTTTACTTTAAAATTTTTTGTTAACGCTTAATTTACCAAAGTTATTTCCCTTACTTCCGCTTCCTCTATCTGTTCCTTTCTTAGGATAATTTCCTTCATGGTGATCTTCTGATCCAAAAATCATACACATTTCTTTGGGTTGGGGAAATTAGGAGATATATGTCCCTCTTGCCCACAGTTATAACACATCTTCTTAACTTTTCTACATACCCCTGTATGATTATTTTCACAGTTCTCACATGCTTAAATCCTTTTCTTTGGGTCTCCTTGATTATATTCATAATGGTTGTTAATCCATTTCCACTTATGGCTTCTTTCAGTTTTATTCGCTTATGACTGAATTGGCTTACCGCCTAACTTCCTCCCTCAACTATTAAATCTTTCTCCAAGATCGTCCCAAACGAGTCGATCTAAAACACTGATAATTTATTATAGAGCGAGGATTTCAAACCTTGCTCAAATCTATGTGCCTTTCTCTCTTCAGTGTCCACTGGATGTGGAGCAAATCTCACCAGCTCATTAAATTTGGCTGCATACTTGGGCACCGACATGTCCCCCCTACTTCAGCTCTAGGAATCTCATTTCCATCCCACTCTGCATGCTCTTAGGAAAATAATTCTCAAAGAATAACTCCTTAAACCTTTCACAAGTTACTATCCCTTCACCTACTAATTTCGATTGGCCTCCCACTAGAAATTGGTCTCTCCTTTAACATACTGGTAGAAAAGTTATCTTTACTCCTCTTCTACTCGCAATAATAAACGCTTTTCTATTTTCTTTATCCATGATTGAGCCTCTATAGGCTGGGTGGTCCTCTTAAATTCAAAGCGGTCCCCACGCCTTAAAATCCTTATAAAACTTTCCTTTGGAAAAGTTGAAGGATTCACATTCATATTAATGGGATTTCTTTTTAAATCTTCTACTACAAGATCTACAAACTAATGCATAGGGTTTACTTGATCTTTATTCTCGTTAGTTGCCTCTTCTTGGTCATTGGACTTCTTTTGGCTTCATTATTTTGTATAATAAAATTTATTACTTTCTCATCCTTCATTTTAAAGCATTTATCATTAATGCTAAAATATACTCATCGTGACAACACATATTTATATTAATATGCATCTAAGTAGTACACCATAATTTATCTTTTATAGCCTTATGTTATTATATTGCTTCAATAAGTCCTATAACTCTCGGTCTTAATCTTTCTTTCTTACTTCTCAAAACTTGACTATTTCCTATCAATTATCTAAATAAGAAATTTCTTACTTCTCAAAACTCTACATTTTTAAACAATTATATGTGTTTAGGTTTGACACAAACTTGTGTCACATTTGACCTGTTGGTGTCTTGTACTTAAATTGACACTAACTTGTGTCTTGACCTTGAGTTGACACCAACTTGCATCTAACACCAACTTATGTCTTGCTCTTGCATTAACACCAACTTGTATCTGATACCAACTTGTGTCTTGCTCTTGCGTTGACACCAACTTATGCTTGGCACCAACTTGTGTCTTATGCTTGAGTTAACACCAACTTGTGTTTTACACTTTAGCTAATACCAAATTATGTCTTGAGCTTGGGTTGACACAAAATTATGTCTGTTTTAAATTCCAATTAAAACTATCACTAATATTATGGTTATTCGTCTTTGACTCACACCATAGTTTGTTATCTCCTTTTCTCTTGCTCAGACTCGTCTACTACCACGGTTATTTGATTAGGTAAATCTACTAACTTCTCATCAATAACATGATCGACTCGAATTTCTTCTTCTCACATACTTATAAATAATTTTAATATCATGCAATTTTAGAAATAACGTTTCGTTCCTAGAACTTACAATACATTATGAGTTCAGGAACTTGCCATAATAATATGAGATCATGAACTCACCACAGTAATATGAGTTCAAGAATAAATCAGGAACTTATCATACGACTGTGGGTTCAAGAACTTACCACACTAATATGAGTCATTTAACCTACCATAATAGTATAAGTTCAAGAAATCACATATATGCCTAAAAAACTTATAACCTAACTCTTAAAAACTATATCCATTATTATCATATAATAATATATATATATTATTTTACTATCTCTTCTTTTGATAAATTCTCTCAATTTATCTCTTAAAATTCTTTCTAAATCTACCTCTTTACTATCTCCATCTTTTTCTCTAAGGTTATGTATCTAAGGTTTCCACCCAAGGTTTATAAACTCCATGATACTGATACCAATCAGAATACCCCAAATCCGGGTATACCTTTAAACCCGAAGTTGGGTGCTCCACGAGTACTACTCATTCAACATAATCTTAACGACATGAATGTAATTGCTATATTATTACAACATATCTCATTCTAGTCCCAAGTTCTAAGACCTTTACATCTTCAAATCATAATATTAATGAATATAACATCATTATAAATATTACAATTAAAAACACATTGAATACTTCTATACAATTAATTCTTCTTCCTTAACATATTCCTTTCTCTTAAGCTCTTCTCGACCATCTGGTCATACCTTTCTCGCTTCTAAAAGTAAAAAGTTTTTAAAATTTAAAAGAGTGAGCATTTAATTCTCAACGAGTGATAATGATTGAATAAACAACAAAATCAAGAATCAAATCATCACTCTTTGAAAACTTCAACAACTCAACAAAAGTTAAGAAGCGTACTCAAATAATAAATAATATTCCTTTCATTTTAAACATTACCAACATTTTTTGTTAAATGGTCATAAAGACCTTTATCTTTTCTTTTTTTTTTCTTAGATTTGACACCAACCATATCTACTTTATTATTATGACACAATCTGTGTCTATTTCATTTCTATGACACAACTTCAGGTCACATTAACTTCGAATCTTAACTCCCTATATTAGGGTTTCATCTCTCTTACACCAGAATTTGCACTAATTTAATCTAGTTTGGATTTGCTTTTCTTAACATCTATAAATTCATCACAATATAGTTTAACACCATAACATTTGTCTAACCTAACAATTAGCCTACATTTAATCTCAATTCATGAATAAACATAACTTTAAAAACTTGAACATGTCAATAATAAAACAATTCATCATCTCAATAGCACATAAGTGCATATATTAGCCCATATCATATTCAATAGCTAAACAACTTGCACAAATTTAAAGCATTTACATAACAATAGAAAAACTTGTTCATTTACAACAATTGAGTAAGTTTAGAAAACTTACCTTCTACGCGATTTCTTGAGGCCGCTATTCAATCGATCTTTGTTTGAACTTTATATATATCATTAAGGTCGAGTCGGATGATGACAAATTTTATATCACCGTTACAAGGAAAATCGAAACTCTTGGGGGTCAAAATATTCGTAACGCGTGGCAATGATATGAAGTTATGTATTTTGGAAACCATCTAAGTGATCAATGTGATATAAGTGCAGAATTAGTACAGTATGTGGGTAATAATCGGTAGCAGAATAATAGTAATCCAAATAGTTAGAATCTGGGGTGGAGGAATCATCCTAATTTTTTGTGGAGCAACGATCAGGCTCAATATCATGCTCCAAGGCAAGCATATCAGCCCGGATTTTAGAAATAACTTATTCCACAACCTAAAAAGAAAACAAACTCGGAGGAAGTGTTGGCTAAATTCATGACTCAGGTTGAGGTGAAAATGAAAAGTCAAGTAGTATCAATTCGTAACCTTGAGAATCAGATGGGATAATTGGCTAATTTAATGAATAGTCGACCTCAAGAGGCCTTTCCAAGTGATACAGAGGTTAATCCAAAGTGGTATGGCAAAAGTAGTGTAAAGCTATCAGGCTTCGAAGTAGAAAGGAGCTAAAGGAGACTAATGCTGAAAATCAAAAGAAGGTGCCAAATGATACGAAAAAGGTAAGATTAAAGGTGAAGAAAGCAAGAGAAATGAATATCTGATTGTGAGGTCAAACGGAGAGAGACAACCTTCTGTTATGCCACCCGTACCATTCCCACAACATCTTCAAAAGTAAAAACTTGACAAGCAATTTTTGAAGTTCTTAGAAGTGTTTAAAAAGTTACAAATAAACATACCTTTTGTAGATGCATTGGAACAGATGCCTAGCTACGCAAAGTTTATGAAGGATATTCTATCAAGGAAAAAAAAAGCTAGGTAATTTTGAGACAATGGCCCTAACGGAGGAGTGTAGCGCAATTTTGCAAAATAAGTTACTGTTAAACCTCAAAGATTCAGGTAGCTTCACTATTTCATGCACTATTGGGAGCCAATTTTTCAGCTGTTACTTATGTGATTTGGAGGTGAGTATAAACTTGATACCACTATTAATCTATCAGCAACTTGGTTTAAAGGAAGCAATTCCTACAAATGTGACATTGCAGCTAGCAGATCGATCTCTGACTTATCCAAGGGGAATTACGGGAGACATGTTAGTAAAGGTTGATAAATCTATATTCCTAACTGATTTCATTATCCTTGATTTTGAGGAAGACTGGGAGATACCGATTATCCTTGGAAGACCATTCTTGGTTACCGGTAGGATGCTTATCGGTGTATAGAAAGGCGAGCTTACCATGAGAGTACAATACCAAGAGGTAACATTTAATGTTTTCAAGGCAATGAACTGCCCCAAAGATTCGAAGGAGTGTTTCCGAGTGGATGTAGTTTAAGAAGTAGTTGAGGATGAACTTGAAGGTATATTAATTTTAATCCTCTAAAAACTTCTATTGCCAGTGATTAAACTTTAGATGATCTAGAATTGTTAGAGTATATGAAACTATTAGATGCATCTCCAAAAAGTTCATAGGTTCAAACTACCATTTGAGTCTTTGGACTATTCCGACAATTCTTCAATTTGTGCTAAATCATCATTGGAGGAACCACCTACGTTGGAACTCAAACCCTTGACTGATCATTTAAAATATATTTATTTTAGTGATTCAGCTACTTTACCTGTGATTATTTCTGCTTCACTTCTCGAGTTTCAGGAAAGTAAGATGTTGGGAGTCCTTCGTGAGTACAAACCGCTTTAGTTGGACCATTCTTTGACATAAAGGGAATCACTCCATCCTTTTTGTATGCATAAAATTCTCCTTGAAGATGATGCAAAACCAACTATTGAGTAGCAACGCAAATTGAATCCATTTATGAAAGAAGAGGTTAAA
Organism: Panax quinquefolius; assembly: GCA_020205615.1. NCBI lineage: Eukaryota > Viridiplantae > Streptophyta > Magnoliopsida > Apiales > Araliaceae > Panax > Panax quinquefolius. The sequence continues at coordinate 25,691 of JAINUW010000045.1, forward strand.
AAGGAGATCATTAAGTGACTCAATCCAATTTCAGGTAGTTCATTGGTGAGCCCGATGCAGTGTGTTCCCAAAAAGGGCAAAATGACGGTAGTGTCATAATTAATATTAACGACTCACAATATTGACAATCAGATCATTCCCAAGAAAGAGTGGGCCTTCTGTATAAATGGTGCGCAATCAAATAACTTCTTAATTTCCTTGTCAAAACTCTCTAGATATTATCAATAATGCTAACTAGTCTAATAATATCATATCAAATAATATGAGTTACTGTGTCGTGACAATTATTGATTTAATAATATGAAATATAATGCAGATGTTACTGTAACAATTATTGAGTTAAAATATTATGCAATTGCTACTGCAATAATTATTGAAGTAATAATATGAAATAATGTGTAATATCTTGTGTTACAATGGAATACCACGTACTATTGCGGAATAGTGCGCGCTACTATTCTTTTATTACCGGGTATTTTAATAGTAAAAAATATTAGTACCGTTGACAAACTTTTTATTAAAAAGGTTATTTTTGTCGCTTTTAGATCCGGCGCTTATATCGTTGTTGGGGCTACCAATGACTGGTTATTTCGGCGCCATCTTATTTTACCTAATATTCTCCGATAAAATAAATATTCCCCGACATACTTTTTATCTTATAATTTGCATATGTCACCTTTAACTTTATCATTTTATCAATTTAACAACTTACTGTTTAAAATAATAATTATAAGAAAAATTAAATTCTTTTTTTTAAAAGTCGGGGTCTTATAGATGCACTTACCTTTTTATCAGAATCTCAACTAAGAAGCATGATATCATATTACCTTTGCTGGTTGAAATCAGTTTTAACCAAAACATATGCAATTTCTAACGGTCACATGATTGTGACTAACAATCAATTAAGCAATCTGATCATTGCTTAATATACTTCCTAATTGTTTATATCCAACGGTTATAAAATTTTCAGTAAAATCAATTCTATCTTAATCTTCATAAAATTGCTAACTACTATAATATTCTTCTCTTCTATAAATCGGTCCAATCGTGAGTTACAACGTAAAAGAAGCTTAACAATAAAATTATACTCTCATATTTTTCTCTTCACAAATACTTAAAGAAGGCTATTAATTTTCTATTGTGAAGAAATTATACAAAGTTGTCATGCTACATCAAATCTCAATTAATTTTAGCTTCTTTTTATTGCGCATAAACTTGTGATATCTTTATATTTTTCATTAATCATTACATATTAGTTGAACCTTAAATTGTCATATAATTATTGTTTTGACCATCGTTTATCTGTTGTCATATTTTAGTCAATTCTCTAAACAGTTGGTAGACTAAGTAGTTAGTTTAGGGTTTCTAATTCGATTTGGATTATGAGTTTTACAAGAAAGTCCAAGGAAGCATAAGTGCTTAAGGGTGCATAGGTGTACGAGGAGCAACGGTTCTCAGGAGCAAAAGTGCTCGGAGAGTATAAGTACTCAAGGATTGTGAGAACTTGTTTTGTAAAAGAGTCAAATTGTAAACCAAGTTTATTAATAAAAGAGTCTCCAATACTAGTTGGTATTGGACGTAAAATAGGCCACTAGAGTAGAGATTAGAAGTCGAACCACGTAAAAGTTCTTTGTGTTCATGTGATTAATTATTTTTTTTAATTGTTCGTTGAATACTTCAATTTGAATTGTAAGTCATAATCTTAATACTTAAATATTTATACTTCATCAGAAAATTATCCATTTCAACTCAGGTCATTAATTAGTATAAGTAAATAAATTTTAAAAATTTGGACAGTAACTATTTTTTTTGTTAATTTTGATAATCTGGTAATCCAACAAGCTGAATTTATAATATAGCAAACTGCATTATCAAACAGAAAGCCTTTGACTAATTTCTTAAATTGTAAAAGTTTGATATTGTTTGTCTCCACACTTATTCAACATCCCTTCTAAGTGTGTCTATCTGAATTTCATTAGGTTGATTTGATTTTAAATTTTGAGTATAACGCCTCGTATGGAGGCATACCAATGCTTGTATGGTAACTGTTGTTGTATGCAAATTCCACTAACGGTAGATGATCATCCTAGTTTCCTTTGAAATCCATGATGCACGCTCTGAGCATATCTTCAAGCGTCTGGATTGTTCTTTTGCTTTGCCCATCGGTTTGTAGATCATATGTTGTGCTCATCTTCAATTGCGTTCCCATACATTCTTGAAGTTTCTTCCAAAAATTTGATGTGAACATCGGATCTCGATCTGACACAATTGACACTGGAACTCCATGTCTTGAAACGATTTCCTTAACGTATAATTTCGCCAGCTGATCAAGATTAAATTTAAATCTTTATTGGCAAAAAGTGTGCAGATTTTGTTAATCTGTCCACTATCACCCAAATCGCATCATAGCCTTTCTGAGTCGTTGGAAGACCTACCACAAAATCCATTGTGATATGCTCCCACTTCCATTTCGGTATCTTCAATGGTTGAAGTAATATGCTTGGTCGTTGATGCTCGGCCTTCACTTTCTGACATGTCAAGCACTTTGCAACGCATTCTGCAACATCTCTTTTCATGTTCGGCCACCAAAAATGACGCCACAAATCTTGATACATTTTTGTACTTCCCGGATGAATTGAATATCTTGAGCTATGTGCTTCCATCAAGATTTCTTCTTTAATATCCTGAACTGCTGGAACCCAAATTCGTCCCTCGAATCTTAGCATTCCCGTAGTATCGACCTGGTACTTCGCTTCTTTACCCTCGACTATACTTTGCTTTATTTTCTTGCATTCTTCATCCTGTAGCTGAGCGTTTTTCACTTTGTCCAACAAAATTGGACTAGCTTCCATCTGGAACAATTTTTCATCAGATTCTTCTGGAAATTTGATTTCCAGCTCTAGCCTTGCCATTGCTAAAATGAGTTCCTCCTTATTAGTTAAGAACATCAACTTTTCTCTGCCTTTCTTACTCAAGGCATCTGCAACCACGTTTGCTTTATCTGGATGATAAAAGATCTCATAATCATAATCCTTTATCAATTCCATCCATCTCCTTTGCCACATGTTCAGGTCTTTCTTTGTGAAAATATACTTCAGACTTTTATGGTCTGTGTAGATCTCATATTTCTCTCCGTAGAGGTAGTGTCTCCATATCTTTAGTGCGAACACAACCGCTGCCAACTCTAAATCATGAGTTGGATACCCTTTTTCGTAGTCTTTCAGTTGCCTTGATACATACGTAATAACCTTGTCGTTCTGCATAAGAACACAACCCAATCCCTTGTGTGACGCATCACTATACACCACAAAATTTCCTGTATTATCTAGTAATGACAACACAGGTGCCACACTGAGCTTCTTCTACAATTATTGAAAACTTTCTTCACACTTCTCTGTCCAAACAAATTTTATAGATTTTCTTGTCAAATTTGTTAACGGAGTGGCAATCTTGGAAAATCTTGAATAAACCATCTGTAAGAGCCTTCCAATCCCAAGAATCTTCTCACTTCTGATGGAGTTCTTGGTTGTTCCAAATTTATCACATCTTTAACTTTTGATGGATCCACGGAAATCCCATCCTTATCGATTACATGTCCAAGAAATTGTACACGTTCTAGGCAAAATTCACATTTAGAGAATGTCGCGTACAACTTTTCTTTTCTTAACGTCTCCAACGTCAGACGTAAGTGTTCCACGTGTTCCTCTTGAGTTTTAGAGTACACCAAAATATCATCGATAAACACCACCACAAATTTGTCCAAAAATGGTTTAAACACCCTGTTCATCAAATCCATGAACGCTGCAGGGGCATTTGTCAAACCAAAAGACATCACCAAAAATTCATAATGTCTATACCGAGTTTGGAATGCTGTCTTTGGTACATCCTCCTTCCTTACTTTCAATTGGTGATATCCACTTCTCAAATCTATTTTTGAGAAATATCTAGCACCTTTCAATTGATCAAACAAGTCATCTATTCTTGGCAATAGATATTTGTTCTTAATAGTGACTTTGTTCAATTCCTTATAATCAATGCAAAGACGCATTGACCCATCCTTCTTCCTCACGAATAACACTGGTGCTCCCCATGGCGATACACTCCGTTGAATGTACTTCTTATCTAGCAGCTCTTGTAGTTGATTAATTCCTTCATTTCCACCGGGGCCATTCTGTACGGGGCCTTTGATATCGGAGCGGTTCCTGGCACTAAGTCGATCACGAATTCAATCTCTCGGTCAGGCAAAAGTCTTGGCAAATCTTCAGGAAACACGTCTATGAATTCTCTAACCACTGGTATATCTTCCAATTTTACACCCTTCACCTTTTGGGTATTGACTATGTAAGATAAATACCCTACACAACCCTGACTCAACAACTTCTCGGCCTGCATCATCGTCAGACATCTCATTTATCTAGTCGATTTGCTACCATGAAAAACTACATTTGACGGAGTCATAAGGTTTACACACTTCTTTTGACAATCAATTATTGCTCCATAATTGAATAGCCAATCCATTCCCAATATCACGTCAAACTCTCCAAGTTTTATCGGGATTAAATCTACTTTCATAACATTCCCTTTATATTCACCCTACAGTTCTTGTATATGAACCTAACAGGAATTACTTCCCTATTCGTAATTTCTATGTTCAAAGGAAAATTCAACTCTTCACTAGGTATTTCTAACCTCTTAGCAAATTCATCAGATATAAACGAGCAAGTTGCACCCGAATCAAATAATACATATGCATTTATATCATTAATTGGGATAATACCTGACACGACATCTTTTGATTGCACTGCGTCCTGCACCGTCATGTTGAAGGTTCTTGTTGTGGGCTTATTTGTTGATGTTGGCCCAATAATAGTTAGCGCACCTCCACTAGCATTTCCCTTGCTCCCATTTGTCTCACCAGATCTCTTCTTAGGGCATTCACGAGCAAAGTGATCCTTGGATCCGCACGTGAAGCACACATTCTTCTTAGCTTGAGTGCAATTTGGGGCGATGTGACCCTCCTGGCCACAATTGAAGCATACTCATTTCCCCATCAAGCACACACCATTGTGAAACTTTTCACACATAGCGCATGCTTCGAACTTCTTATTTTGCTGGTTTCTTTGCTGATTTCCAGCTCCCCCATTTCCATTCCACTTCCTCTTCAAATTATTGTCATTTTTGACGTTACTACCACCACTCTTAGCTTCACCTTCACTTTTCTTCTTCCTCTGCTCTTGATTGTGTTTTGTTACAGCCTCGCCTCCACTCTCAGCGAGAATTTCTTTCTCCATTACCACTGCAAACGTCTTAAACTGGAACAGGGAAACCCAACTATACAACCAGGGTTTCAGTCCCTGTTCAAACCTCCTTGCCTTGCGCTCGTTTGTGCTGACTTGGTATGGCGCAAATCTCACCAATTCGTTGAATCTTGCGGCATACTCAGACACCAACATCGCTCCCTGCTTCAATTCTAAGAACTGTACTTCCAGCTAACTCTTTGAACTTTTTGGAAAATAGGTCTCAAAGAATATTTCCTTGAACCTTTCCCAAGACATAATTCCTGGACCTCCTGGGGTTTTATTGGCCTGCCACCAATAACTCGCCTCTACTTTCAACATAAATGTTGCAAAAGCAGTCTTCTGGTTATCCTCTACCCTAGCAACATCAAAAACCTTCTCGATTTCCATAATCCAGTTTTGCGCTTCAACTAATTCATGGACCCACGGAATTCTGGTGGTCCAACCGCCTTGAAATACTTAAATGTTGTACCTTGGTTCTGAGGTTGATTTTGCAAAGCACCCATCAGTAACGTAACTAGCTGCTGAACTGGGTTTCCTTCCACATTGTTGTTGTTGTTGTCCTCAGTGGTTCTCTGTCGTGGTGGTTGTCGTCTTGGAGGCATTTTCTATTAAAATACATCAATTAGATTCTATTCAACATTTTAAGTATTATATACTTAAATTGCACATCATAAGACTTTATCACATAACACATAATACTTTGAATAAAACAATAACTTTTATTCATTCATCATCTTTGAAAAACATCCAAACAATAACATCACTGCTATTTACATTACTTTCCTGAACTATAATAGTTGCAGGACAACATCATCAACATCTATCCCATTGGTTATATCATACCCGGGATTTACAGTTTATTTACTACCTAACCACATATTCGGTATATTCCCTACAATGTCCTACTAAGATACTGTATAGCCTTACGACGCTCTTCCTTAATAATTCAAAACATTGTTTGACGATCCAATATGTATGATGGTAGCGTCTCGAACTGAATCAGATAACGCATGACTCGATCTTGAGCTCGATTGATCATGGTGTTGAATACGTTGTTCATTTCTTCCATCTTCCTCCCCTTTGCTTGTGCGTCTCTCTCTGCCATTCCGGCTCGTTGATAAGCTTCACTGTACGCATCTTCGACTTTTGCCCTTTCTGTAGATTCTTCTTTCAACTTGTTCTCCAGTTCTATAATCTTCTCCATCAATTGCTCATTCTATCCTTCGGTGTGGACCAACTTCTCTTAAACGTTGTTCAGTTGTTCTTCTCGATCCTGGATCTCATCATCTTTCTGTCCCATCAAGGTCTGTTGTTCAGCTACTATCTCTTGCAACTCCTCGACGGTGTCTTGAAGTTCCACATTACGATCATACACCTCGTCGTACATATGGGCAGCTATCGAGTTAAGTGGAAGCTCTTCCTCCTCGTCCTCCTCGTGCCCCGACTGTGGCAGTTCTACGGGGTCCTCCTCGTCCGTCTCTATCTCATCATCCCCATCAGGTACTCTCCCCTGCTCAACTACTATGACCGACGAAACTGTTTCCCGTGGAAGTAGTTATTCCCAAACTACCTGAATATCCCGAGGCTCCTCCTCTCTAGGCTGACTGGATCCTCTTATATTAGTCATCCTATCAACCAAAGTTTAAGTTTTAATTACTAATCATTACTACTCGACACTCGCGAGCACATAAGTTGTAATCACATAAGCACATAAGTGTTTTATTACTTTCTCTTTCCTAAAACTCGATAAGAGTTTATCATCACTATCTTTTCAAAGGTTACTGTGATGCCCCCAAATCCGGGTATCTTCCAACCCAACAGATGGTGCTATACGGTACTCATAATTGTACATTCATTCTATTGAAACGGCATCAAAATGTGTGTATCAACAACATTCTTATTACATTAATAATATTACATCCCATTCTTAGGTTGTATAACCATTACATTCTTTGTTCATCATACTATGATATATACAACTTACTAGTTTATTACAAGGTAAACTAATCATTCAGCTTCATTTTGCCTCTATCCTTGTCAGATCCCTCGGTTTATTCGGTCCTAGCTGTATTCATAACGTTCAAGCAAGAGTGAGCATAACAAGCTCAGCAAGTACAATAATTTCTTTTAAACAACATGCTTTAAACATAGGAATTGTATATCTTCAATAACCTGGATAAATAGTTATGAAGTACTATTAATAATTCAAAATAGCATTTCTTTCCCTTCAAAATGTTTTACAATAATAATATTCAGTAAAACATCAATTCTGGCTCAAGACCATAAGCATTTCATAATTTATTTGAAAAGGATAACTCGACACTAAGTCCGTAAGTTCGACATATCTTACGAGCACTTCTGGGTGATCAGCCCATAGTACTCTATGTTGATCAACACTACATCCATTAAATGTATGCAAGTTTAATTTTTGGCAACCTCGCGTGCCCATTGAATAATCGATGAAAAATACATTTGTTTATTCATACTCAGGCTTACCTTGAATCCGTACCAAACAATTGGCGTAGGATAGCGTTAACAATTCTATATTTGAAAGACTTGTAAATAAATCAATCAACTCTTCAAGATTAGTCTAGCCGAGGTAAAACTGGCATCGACCCTTTAGTAAAATAGTTCATGCATCTCATAGCATGAATCACAGAAAACTTGGCTAACACGAAGGTTAGACAAGCGTTTAAGAAAAAACTTGCCTTTCTGTAAATGCCGCTCACATAAAGAAAATAACTTTTCCTTTCAGTCTTTATGGTCTCTATAATACATAACCACATAACATACCACATTAGGTCATGAATGAACATACATGGTTCCTAATGAATCTTACCCTTCATCTCAATCTAATCTTATATTAGATTTGTTACTATTGGTTCTGGCTTGCCATTATATTTTACATTATTCTTACCAACTTCTTTCTCTTCTATGTCTTATGTAGATTTACTTCATTAATCCAACTCGTTTAAGAGTTAATCATCCTTCCTCATGGCTTACTAACATCCTTACGTTATTAATCAAAACTCGATCGTCATTTGTTAAATACACTTTATTGCATACCGTTTACGTTCACGTATTACTTAACAACTTTTAGTTGTAACTTTTAACGTTATAGACCTTATCATTATTGAATACGGTTCACGTTCTTTATACTTTACATTCATCTTCAATTGATTATTAACCTTTAACCATCATACATTAAGTGTCTAACAATGCTTTAACAATGTTATATTTATACCTTAGTTCATTACTAATGAGTTATCTTTCATTCTATACTTATAAACATTCTTGTCTGTCGAAACCCTAGGACTGGCGCCACGGTGCCACACATAGCTCTCCTTCTCACGCATGGCACGTGAGTTTTGCGATAAGCAATGACATCTTTGTGCCGGTCTTTCATAGCCGCCACCATTTGGCCTTGGGTTTGGCTGCTGGCAATTTTGTGCCTTAGAAAATTTACAGCTTTGGCAAATTTGGTGAAACTCCCGGACGCATAACTTCTTCGTTATAAGTCCGAATTGGCTCGTTCAAAAGCCTACGATTCAAAAATTATATACTCTACACGTTCATGTAAGAATTTTATCTATTTGACTTTGTTTGCTAAAATTTCACCTATTAGTTCATTTTAACGAAAACGATAAACGTTCGTGAACGTTCAACACTCGTTTCTTCGTTCTAAGTCGGAATCCGGTCATTTTCGAGTTCGCAACTCTATAATGCAAAATATGACTTGTCTCCATCGAAAACCAACGTTTTTGAGTTCAAACACAAAATACAACTTTCATTTCGAGAATTTCACGAATTCGACGCTTAACGTCCAATCGTGTGGATTCCGGCATAACTTCGTTACTAACGATTTGATCATTGTTCTAAATGGATTCTAACCATCATATAAACATTTCAAACTACTTATTACATTAACTTATTTTCAAATTAGGGTTTAACTTATTTTTCATAAGTTCATGGCTTATCAACTTATAACTTTCATGGTTTCATTTACTTATGACTTATTATTGATTTAAGTCCTTTACTCAATGTTCTCATATCATATCAAACATACTAACTTCATATGACAAACATATTACAAGTTCATCATAAGTTATCAACTTATTTAGGTTCAAGTTGCTTCTTCATAACTTTATTCGGCTTAAGTCCATTCATAACTCAATTCTTATATGTTCTTAGCATACATGTTCATTAATTACACTTCTCTTATCATCCTATTATGATAGAGATGGAAGAATATTGGACACAAGATCATTACCTTTGATGTCTAACTTCTTCTTCTTAGAAAATCTAACAAAGGAAGCTTTGACTTAAAAGTGCTTATTCTCTCTAACACTTAAGTTACTTTGTAAGAGAAAGTTGAAATGAATTTGATCAAGCAACAAATGAATTATGAGATCTCTATTTATAGGCTTGACAAAGTGAGGGTAGAATAGTTATTTAGGCCCTCCACCTCCTTAATCCCACCTCCTTATTAACCTCCTTACTATTCATTACTTTGGCTCTAAGTAAACTTGCTAGCCACATTAATTTCTTGTTCTCCACAACACTTGATCATCACATAAAGTACTTGGGCATCACATAAAGTTCTTTCCCATCAAATCTACCCATGGGTTGCACCATGGATCCTACTTATCCAATGGATCATTACATTGGACTTACTTAATTAATCTAGCTTATTCCTTGTTGGGCTTGCATCTAAATTCTCATTGGACTCTACCAATTTCCTATTCAATCCTACAAGTCCATTATATTTGGCTTAAAGCCTTATAAAGTATAATTTACGTATTAATCTCGTATTCTAACTTGTATACTTATTTAATATACGATATTCCATCATTTATATATTCTCGTATAATACCTCGTATTATACTCGTATTCATTACCTCGTATAATACCTACGTATCATAGCTTTAATTCATTATACGTATTTAAATTCCTTCTCGGAACTCACTTTCCCTAACCGTTAGGTTTTAAGTCCGCAGGCAAAAAAATTGCATTTTCCATAACTGAAATATTATTGGATATTCTATCTTACCTCGATATTCTATCATTACGTATTTCTCAGAAATTCAAAAATAATTCCCGAGCAGAAATGCGTGAATAGTATTTTTTAGAAAATTTCTCAAAAAGCTTTTATTTTCGTCTTGGAAATTCAAACACTTTAATTCTACCACGTAGTCGAAATACTACGACATTCCGATATGTCTAGGTAATAGAACGACCTTCAATTAGCTTACTCCCATAAATAATTAATTATATTCATTTAATCCACATAATCAAAATAAAAATTTAATTCTCAACAATCCAAATTTTCTGGGGTGTTACAGTTACTTCCTAAGATTTTTCCCCACCTAAGGTTCATAACCTAAAGCTTTAATACCAACCTGTGACACCCCTAAATCTAGGCACTTCATTCCCACAAGATTTGGTGCTCACTATCCATACATTCACACTATCTACCCAAATAAATAATATTTAAACCATAAATCCTTCCCTTAAATAGGGTTACACTAATAAATTCAAATATAATCCCAGGTTATCTAACCTTTAAAAATCATTCAAGTGCGGAAATAAAACTTATTACATCACATCATTATTAAAAAGTGTAAGATCATCATAATAAATAAAAGTACAAATCAACATCACTTGTACAATTTTCCCTTTCCTTTGCTAGTTGAAGGTTCATCTACCTTCTCCACTTTAGCTGCAATGAGTTTATAAATATGCAAGAGTGAGCAAAACAATTGCTCACTGAATATAACAATGAATCAACAAGAGAATAATAATAATAACTGCCAACAATAGGCTCATCAAGACTGAATAGTACTCTAACAATGATAATCAGAACTGGAATCCAAACTATGGAATATATATATAACTGAGGGTCATAAGACCATGAACTATGTCCACAGTTGTGAGTAATCTTTTAACTCCAACTTTAACATTCATAAGGCTATAAGGACTCCTCGTACTTAGGGGGATCAGCCCTTCGTACAATGTATTGTGCACAAACATTTTAACGCTAAGCGTAAATTATCCCCTAATAATAATATGGTTGTTCATCTCAGTATTTAGAGTAAAAGTCCGCACCAAAGAGAGTTTGGTTTGGATAAGCTTTCAAGGGTAATTTGTGTTAGTTTCCGGAGGCACAATAGTTATCTAGAAGGGGTGGGGGGGGGGGGGTTGAATAGATATTAAAAACTTTTCTTTGTTTAAAGACTGTTTTGATAAAGCTTTTAAGCACAGCGGAATTATTGTTTCTTTAAAATCCCTTTTAGATAGCAAGTTAAAGAGAGAAAGGCAGTTATAGCAGTTATAAATAGACACAGTTGTTTTTAAGTGGTTCGGAGCACTCAAAGCTCCTAGTCCACTCTTCTACTCCTTGAGTAGAAAATCCACTAAGGATGTCTTTTACACTTTCTGAATCTCACAGATTCCTTCTATACCAGAAGTCTAGGCACTTCTAAATTCACTCTTGAACTCTTCAAGTCCAGCAGACTTGGCTCTTCACAGTTCACTTAGAACTCTTCAAGTCCTTCTGACTTGGAACTTCTTATTTCAATAGATTGATAGTTGTTGAGTTGTGATTGAGGCTACTCAGTTGCAGTTAAGCACTTGTTCGAAAGAACTGAGTAGCTAAGCAAGCTTACTCTTTTTCTTAGATCGTAGAGTTCAGTGTTGAGTGTTCTTATGTGTTTTGTTCAGTACTTGCTTACTTCTCTTATATGTCTGTATTCCGTATATATGTGATCTTTCAAATATATCCGTTGAAGTCATCTGATGAAGCATTAAATGCGTTTGATATTTCTGAGCTTTGATGGAGACATTTCTACACATCTTCTGAATTGCATTCTGGCCCACTGACACGGCAGACTGTTTTCTCACCTAACACCTGAAAAGGTGTTTTCCTCTGCCCAATGGTCCTTTTCTTATCTTCTTGAACACGTTCCTTTTGATGAATACTAAGGATATCTTTTGTACCGTTGGGACTGGTGAGCGCTTCAACGTTTGAAACTCATTCCTTATTTGTTTGAATTTATCTCCAAACAGAAGATAGAGCTCGGTGCTTCTGACACAAGAGAGATGAGACTCTACAATCCATGTCGTGGTGTCTTGTCATATTTATGCTTGGTCTGAACACTACGATTCCTTTCAAGAATTTGCACACTATGCTACGTTTTTTGTTTGCTCGTGTTGCGGACTCTACATTTCTGAAAGCACACTACGATCTCTGAGTTGGCTTCAGCAAACATCTGGACCACTCTACGATTTCTAGAGAGGCCCTTCAAGATAGATACACTGCGATCATCTCAGTACTACGATCCTGCCTTAGCTTCTGCATTCATTTGATCAGCCAGATAGACTACGATTCTCTTCAAGGCCTATCTATTTCTTTCTAGCCATAGATCAACCTAACATATTTGATCTCTTTATCTATACAAGTGAACATTAAAGAGGAAGATCGACCTAACAATTTCGATCTATCACTAAGTCCTTGTACATATATTCCTTGAAGGACTTTACACATAATCATGAGCATTTTCATTAAACATCAAATCACATTAAGCATTCTTCCAAGAATTTGAAGTTTAACAAACATCAACTAGAGGACTAGTTGAATCAATAGTGTTTGATAATTACAACATAACATAGAACAATTGAGAATCATAAATGAACTGATTATACATATGAAACTCATGCTTGAAATAACTAAAGAGCATAAGTATTCAATAAAATGAATAAAATGGTAAACCTTTGCTTGAACAATAGATAAGCTAAAGTTAGAATCTTATAACATTAGATATGAAATTACTGAACATACATTAACTGGTAGTAAGTTGGAAACTAAAAACTTGCCCAACAAGGTATTAACTCATGCAAAGAATTAAAACAGTTCAATAATAGAGACGAGAGTTCAAAAACTGCATTCACTATACAATAATAGAACTTAAGAAACTTGTTTAACTATAAACAAGTCAGAATGAATCAATCAAATGAGAATTTCAAATAACATTAGAGTTAAAGTTTGTTCGAATGAATTGTAGGAACAATTGACTTATTAAATAACAGTTAAGATAATAAGCTTGCTCAATCAAAAGAATAAAGTTACACAACATAGTAATAGAATTAACTTAACGAAATTTTAGTGTTGGAAAACTTTCTCAATGTAAAAGATAGGTTTTAGAAACTTGCCTCGAGCGCAAGCTACAATATTAAACTCACGTTCACCTACACATTGGTTTAGAACCACATTATCTATTAGATATGCTAACATACCATAACATGTACATTTCTAGCTAAACCTACCATTTTAGCTCAAGTCTTTCTTTACCATTTACATTTTAGAAGTTCTAAGTGTTTACTTTGCAACACTTGCCTAACATTCATTGTGTATACTAAGTTATCACATAACGCATTCGAAATTTACTAATCATTTTTACCACTTTGAATTCACTAACTCCATAACACAACTTTGATTTAGCCTTGTTGTTACATGTTGGACACATTACCATAACCTTAAGCTAAGCTACAAAGAACAACCAAAGTCTGCAGAATAAGCAGACTTCAATAATCGAAAATGGGCCTTTGGCGGTGGTAGCGCCAGTTTTTATCTTCAGGATGTGTGGCGCATGACGGCGCCTAAAAATTTGCACGACCGCGCGACTCATAGAACTCAATTTTACAGAACAGAGCTTCGACACTTTTCATAAGCCAACTAACACGAATTTCACCCACCAAACAGTGATAATAACACATAAAATAAATATACAACTATCATAGACATGATTGCTAACATATACAACCACTTAACACAATTTAACAACCACTAAAACTATTTTAATTTTTCAATTTTCATGTTTTTATGAAAAACTCAATTTTTTTATAGTCATCCCAAAAAACACAACTGTGAAGTCATTCCTTGGCCAAATAACTCCATTCAAATTTCATTATGCTATTATCTCAATGAACTAACATATATAAGCGTCAATTTACAATTTCACACATGAATTGGCCACTAAAATTGATACTTACATAGCTACATATGAAAACATACATATATACTAACAAAATTTCTACTCATATCCGAAATTAGCATGAATTTCTCATTTAAGCACAATCTCCAGTCATCATATAATCATATAATCATAAGTAATCCCATTGTATAGCAACAATTCAACAATTTGAAATTCACAGATTATATAAAATTTTGTTGTAATTCACATATGTAGACATATATACATATATTAAGGTTGTATAAGAAATACCTTCAAATTGCTTGAAATCCTTTTTGTTAAACACCACAGATGCTCTGAAATTCTTCTCTCTCAAATTCCCTCAATTCTCACAAACTCAGTACTCTCACACTTGGAAAAATAGAATGCGTGATAAGAAAATCAACTGATAGCTATAATGGAAAAAGCTACAACTGCTAACCCTTAATACGCCAGATTTAATAGAATAACAATTACAAAACCAACGTATATATTATAATTATATTATATTTATTATTTTATTTATTTTATTTGATTTTCAAAAAACTAGAAATCCCAAAAGCCATAAGGCTTGTTTGGAAACCATTTAACTTTTAAAGAATTAAAATACTTTTAAGCCTTGTTTGGAAAAAACTAAATTAAATCCTTTTTAATTTATTTTAATAAACACTTTAGTTTTAATTTATAATTACATATTATTATTTGGATTTCCATATCCAACATTAATCTATTAAATTAATCACATACTATATTTTAATTAAATATAGCTTTTTAGTAAATATCACCAAAATTATAATTTTTATTATAATTATATTTAATAATTTAATATATCATTTAAATTATTAAATCGAAACAATAATATAACATCTCATGTTATTTCACAGCTCTCTAAATTATAAATTAATTTAATTTAGAAAAATTCTCTAATACATTTAGATTCATCAATCATCACATCAATAAAATATTTAACAATAAACACCTCAAATAAATATTTATATAATTCAATAAATATTTAAAATTACAACTTGAAATTTCGGATCGTTACAAGAGACCCAACTTCCTGCTGACCTCTCTAAGACTCTGGTCTTGGTCAAAGAATTACTTGTTTTTCTCACAGATACATAAAATAAACTAACTCTAATTCTTTCTTTGTTTACAAATAAGTTTACAATAAAGTGCTTCTTCAATAAGCTGATAAGAGTTAAGTACTGATTAGTGCTTCTCAAATAAGCAGGTAGAAAATTAAGAACAAATATATCGATTATAAAAGTTCAAGGACTTTTATATTCAATAATAAGCTTCTTTAAAGCAGATAGAACTTTTGTTTAGATCTACTTATGCTTCTGATTAAACAAGTATGTGATATTAAAGCACTTTATAAAGAATTAACAATTCTATAAAATAAAGAATATTTTTCTATGGATAATATAGAATTGTTTTTTTAGATAGTCTTTACAATGTATTATATGAATTATTTTATGAATCAATACTTGAAAAAAAAATCAAATAATATTTATCAACTATAATCTCAGTTAAGTACAAACTTATATAACAAATATTACTTGTTTAACTCAAATAATATATAAGAATATTTTATCTATTATGTTAACTTTATAGATAATGTCACTTAGTACTATAAGGAATCGTACGGTTCGAATTCCTCTTGGTAGAGGTGTATCTCTGTAGCCTTACGGCGTCTAAGTATGACAAAATTTATAATTTTCACAATTGATATTTATATAAATATTTTCAATAGATCACTACGATTCTCAAATCCGGTTCGGATGACTACTCTTTTTGGAGCAGTATCTCAGTGTTGTTTTGAGCTATCAAGTGTCATATCTATTTTACGATATTTATATAAATAATGTCGATAAAAGGATACTGAAGACTATAAGGAATCGTACGGTTCGAATTCCTCTCCGTAGAGGTGTATCTCGTAGCCTTGCGGCGCCCAAGTATCCTTTTATTTGACAAATAGATGAAATATAAATATATAAAATTGTGTAGAAAAATATGTATTTGTATATCTATAGATATAACACAAGTAAGAAATAATTCAACAGAAATTAAACTTATCTCAATACTTGGACCAATTTTTCTCTTCAAAAATAATCAGAACTTTTTAGGAAGAGATATAAGATTTAGAGAGAATGTAGGTAAGGATAGTATGATTTTCTTTTCACTGAATTGGTAAAAATCAAATGAATGAAATACTCCGTATTTATAGAATTTTTGAAGTTGGGGCAAAATTGTAATTTTGAAAACTGATTTTTGAATGCATGGTTTTGATCAATAAAATTTGAATTTAATGGACCAGATCAAAAGTAATTGTACGCGGAAGTAGCTTGAAAATTGCCTGGTCTAAATCCTATCAATTTTATTTAATGCTTAGTTTGACCATCTAAGCCAAGATTTAATGCTAGCAAAAACTCACGCATTTTTTTTGGTCCCAAAATGAGTGACACTAGCACACACGGTTTTAACACTTCAAAAAATATGGCAGCACATGCATGCATTATACTCTTTATCTTTTTGTCTTATATATATATATATATGTAGTATACTAAAGGTATATATATATATATATATATATATATATATTTGGTATTTATATAATAAATATATATTATGTTTTAGTATATATGAAGTATACATGCATAAAAATATTTTACCAACTTTAGTTTTAAAAAAATAGAGTTTCATTGCCTTGAATATTATATGAATTAATTTATTTAACACTTGACATATAATTTATCAAGGTCAATAAAAATAAATTCAAGTAAAAATAGAAAATAATAAAATAAATAAATAATTACATATTTATTTAAAACATAATTGTTATCATCAAACTATAAAATAAAATTATACCTATCATTCTACATTACAAGTCTTGGCTTGATCTTCACGCTCATTCTTATACTGAATGGCACTTCATTTGGATACTGGTCAACTTGATCTTTACGGGATCCTTAAGTTCTTTCTAACATCCTTCAGTTGAAAATGTTTTATTTAAAACAAATGTGAACATTCAATTGCTCAGCAAGTCATAGCAGTTGAATAAACAACTTCAAGAATTTAAACATTCTTTTAAGACTTCATTAACCGAACAAAGGTTATGAAGTAGCTTGAATAATAGGAATTACCTCGATTCCTATCATTTTAAAACATTAGTCACATTCACTTTGGAATACTTTCAATCTTCTACCTTTTTCATACACATCCTATCTGGCTAGAATCTTTAGCACAGACTTAACAATAACGTTTCATGTATAAACAAAACATTCTCATATTGAACAGTTCAATCACAGAACAATCCATCTCATAGAAACACCGAAGTGTTTAAATTGTGGCACAATAAATTATACATTCTACCACCTTGTATAAATATCACACATTTTCACATAGACAGAACTTCTTAAGTTCAACATCTGAGATGTTTTAGAAACTAGCATTCATTTAGAATATGAATAAAGTTAGGAAACTTGCCTTACGCACAGCTACAACTTACAGTGTACGCTGAACTTCTTATTCCAACACCTATATAACACATAAGGAAATAGCACATACACCCATTAGTCATATAATTGACTTTACGCATTGGTTTACTTAACTTTATTTCTTAAGGTTCGCGTTCTTGTAATCAAAGTTTAGCGACCAACTTTATTTACTATCGGTTTACGGCTTCATGACATACGGAGATGTCTTACTCATACGATCATCATCTTTGATGATTTACATTCTTATCTTCTTCTTATTACTCTCCTAGGACTCAACACACATCATATCTCTGCTAGTAGTCCATATGGTTCTCTGAGTGGTTTCCCATAAACAACCAACAAACAAGTTCCTGTCTCATCTACATTGCCATCACAGTGAGATAGATCGGTTGCTAGTTTCTTATATACCTTCGCTCTCTAAAAAAATTGATTAGCCTAGCTCCCATATATCAACCATCAAAGGTTACGGTTGTACCACAACCTAAACTTATCTTAACTTATTCGAACCATTAAAACTATAATGTTTGTTAAGTTTATTTCTTATTCTTTATGTCTTTCTGGCAACTCACTGCCATACCTCAGGATTCATTCTTTATCGTCTAAGTCATACAGTCTTTTGTATATTCAGAACGATTATTCAATGTCAATACTATGCGTTCATAGCGTTAACCATTACTTTATTCATATCTTACAACGTCTGGTTCATTAAACTCAGAACGTCATCCAAGTTAATCATTAACTCGGCTTCTTTACGTTATACGACAGTGTCTTTAATTCAGTTTCTTAACTGCTCACAGGGTTAATCATTGGTCTTCATTATCTTATGGTCAAACCATACACGGGGTGTATGTTCTGCCCATTTAATATTTGTGTACACTCAACCATCACGCCGGTTAAAGTGTTTAATGCTTACATTTCATTCTAACATTTTCCATCCGACTCAAATTCGGCATTCCTTAATCTTATTACCATTCATTACGACTTTCTTGATAAATCATATCTTACTTACTACCTTCGTCAACGTCTAATTCATATTACCAATGTATACTTAGAATGTTCACCGGACACGAATACGATTCACGAGAACCATTTACGTATCCAGCGTTAACGTTGCTCGTCTCTTAATTCTATTCAACCTTTAACCAAGGTTTTAATCACTTTCATTCATTACCCATCACCTGAACCCCATGTACATTATTCTTTCTTAATGTCGAAGCCATACGGTTCGTTGTATGCTAAGACCGATTGTTCATCGTAACTACGTTGTGTTCACAGCCTCTATACGCTTTATGCATATCTCTCATTATTACAACATATTATCGAAATGTTATTCGTTACCCTCATCAATCAACGTCTAAGGAATCACCTTCATAGCAATCCCTCACGTTCATTTTATCGCGACTACGGTCCCCGGATACCAGTTCCGTAATTTGCGATTACATTCCTTATCTTTTAATCTTGTTTAAATATTTTTGTTCAACCTTTATGTAAGGTTTAAATCACTTGATTAAGTGTTACATTAGTTGAACATTATGTTCTTTACCCTACACCGGCGCTGCGGTGCTAATCCCCTCTTTCTTCGTATTTGCGGTGCTACTCTGCAGTAGCTAATCGCCCGGCAGAATCCTTTTGGCCTTTGCCTCCCAAGGCATGGCTAGCGCTACGACGTTAAGCTTAAAACATTACAAAAATCTTCTAAGTGTTGAATTATTTTGAGACGCTTACTTTTTGATCTCATAACTTATTCGTTATAACTCAGAACGAGGTCGTTCTAAAGCCATTCTCTTCCTTATCTTACGTACTTCAATTTCCCTCAGATAGAACTTCATTCTGAATTCGATAGCATGCCATTCAATAAGCTTAAATTCCATTTCTCGTTCATTTTATGTTCTTAAGACTCTTCGTTCATCCGTAATTCGATCATCCGAACTCAGAACTCATTCGTTCTTGAGTCCACGACTCACGTTTTCTACGTTTTCTTACTTTCTTATGAAACCCTACACATTTGGGTTCATTTACATACTTTCTACTTCTTATTTGTCTTTTATAAAATTTTCACCATAACTTCGTTATGGCTAAGTTTAATCCATTCTTCATGAACGTTTCTACCATTCCTAACCAAGCAATAAATAACTAACTTATACGCGATGGTTTTAAACTTGTCCATTAATAACAAATTATACTATGATGGTTTTAAATTTGTCCATCAACAACGTTCTTCGTGTTCTTCACGTGTTCTTCGCATTCTTCATTCGTTCTTAATTTTTAATCGATATTTTGATTACGATTTAACTTTTTTTTGAATTTGATGTTATGAAACACCATTCCTTACTTATTTCACCGAACCATTTATATGATTCATTTGGATCATTCAAATTCATTACGAAACTTATACTTCCTTAAGAAATTTATATACTAAACTTCTAATTCTTATTTCTTCATTTTCTCATGATTTCAACCATATGAAATCATTCTTAAAGTCTATTACTTCTATTCTCATTAAGTTATGTTTTTAACATAGAAACTTAAAGAAAATTATATAGAAGTTAGGTTTTGGATTACCTTTCTTCTTTAATATCCTTCCGTTAGACAAAGTTTGCACACGAGCAAGCTTTTCCTCCTTCTCCTTCCCATCCGACCTCTCTCTCTCTCTCAAGTGTTGGTGATTTTCAAAATCACCAACAAAATGAAATTAAGGCTTCCTTTTATAGAAAACCAAGGCTAGGGGAAAAATAGTCATTTTGCCCTCGAATCTACTATTTACACCTCCTTACTCCACCTCCTTACTATTCACGAAGCTTCCCTTGGAAGCTTCGTGCTTGTCTTGCGGAATTCATCCGACAGTTCGAAAATTGCGATTCTCAGAATCCAAATATTTTTGGATATTTCATCTTTTCTTTACCGATTAACTTTTACGTATTCTTCGGATCTCCGAAAAACTGAAAAACACTTTTTGACATTAAGCATTTTCCTTCATGTTTTCCCCTAACGTAGTTAAACGAATGAAAAGTACATAACAATACTTTTCATCATTTTTATTTCGTCCGATTTCTGCATGTTTTTCGAGAAAAACTTTTATCGGCTTACTTAACTTTTTCACGATATATTATCGTCAAATCTTTTGACAAAATGTCATTTCGACATACCGAACTCTCGAAAAAGCTTAAGTTATTCAAACCCTAACCCTTAGGGTTTCGTAGGGTGAATAGTGCCTATTTCATCTTTTCCCCCAGAAATAATTTATTCCCGGAAAAATTTTATTTTCGTCTTGAAAATTCTTACTCGTTCAGTCTAGCTCGTAGCTAGAATCCTCCTCGTATTATAATCATCCTAGGTTCTAGAACGTTTAATAAACACATAGCATAAAATATTATTAATAAAATTCCTTTTATTAATAACTAATTCTTTAAATCTTAAATTTTGGACAATTCGATTTTTTGGGTTGTCACATTCTTCCTCCCTTATAAAAATTCCATCCTCGAAATTTCTAAAACCACACCCATACCCAGGTCATCATATTCACCCATTCTTCACAGAATTTCGTCCTCGAAATTTTAGCTTACCCTTCTTCTCAACTTCTCTTCAAAGAAGTTCTTATCAATCAAACATTCCCTAACCTTCATAACTTATCAAGAATTATGAAGTAGAAGGAATAAATAGGAATATAAAGATTCCTTTAAAACATTTCATACTTTTGCTGTTGGGTCAAATCGACCATGAACTCTTACTAGGTTTAACAAGATTTGTGACACCCCAAATCCAGGTACTTAAATTTTGCGGAATTTGGTGTTCACTGTACAAATATTATCTATCTATATACCCATAATAAATGCAAACCATGCAATAGATAGAAATCAATCCTCCCCTTATGGAGTTACAACATCAGAATAATAAATACAATCCCAGGTTAAACTAACCTTAAACATCTGTGCAGAATCATAAACAAATAATAAGTCTTAAACAACATCAAGTCTGAAACAAAATATATTAACTAAACAACAAATCCTCATTACTTGCTAACATTTCCCTTGCCTTTGCTAGTGGAAGGCTTGTCGGGTCTTTCGTTCTTAACTACAATGTTATTATTACACAAGAGTGATCACGATTGCCCACAAGTATAACAATATAACAATAAAATAATAACATGCGAATGAATCAAAGATTTCTGAAATAAGAGAACTCGGCTTTTGAATTAAGAATGAATAACGTGAATCAAAAGAACTTTTAAGGGTCATAAGACCTTGAACTATGTCCTAGGTTGTCAAGTGTTTATACTTGAAACCTTTAACAGTCATAAGACTATGGACTCTTCTTCTCGTACTTAGGGGATCGACCACTTAGTACCATCTTATGCACAATATCTTACTTATTTGAAGCGTAAATAATCCCCTATACATGGTTGTTCATCTCAGTTTGACATTAGAGTCCGCACCAAAGGAAGTTTGGTTTGGATAAGCTCAACAATGGTTCTGAAATTTAGAACATTCATCATCTATGGACTAGTCGAATCAATAATGGTTCGCTAGTCTTACAAGGTTCAACAACAACCGGTATTTAATTTGAATAACAACTCAAGAGATCTACAATGGAATAAGTATTGTATAACAAAATTATGCTCTGAAAAGGTTAATAACCTTTAATATAACATATTGAATTTGATCAATAAATAACAAGAATTTGCTCGATATAGAATAAGTCTAGAATTTGCTCAAATCGTCCGGAAATTCAACCTCGGCGGAAGTCCTGGCAAATCGTCCGAAAATACGTCTGCGAAGTCCCTCACTACTGATATCTCCTCTACTTTCGGATTCTATTTATGACTGTCGGTTATGTAAACTAGTTATCCTACACAGCCTTGTCTTAACAACTTACTGGCCTGCATCATCATCAGATAACTCGCTTGTCTAGGCGACTTGCTACCATAAAACACAACCTTTGATGGAGTCATAAGGTTAATACGCTTCTTCTGGCAATCAATTACCACCCCATAATTGGATAACCAGTCCATACCCAAGATAACGTCAAATTCTCCAAGTTGAATAAGGATAAGATCTACGTTCATGATATTACCCTTAATATCCACTATATAGTTCTTATGTACGTACTTAACAGGGATTATTTCTCTATACACAATTTCTATATTCATGGGGTATTCTAACTCGTCCTTAGGCAATTCTAAGTTCTTAACAAAGTCATCGGATATAAATAAACAAGTAGCACCCAAATCAAATAATACATAAACATTAACTTTATAGATCAGAATGATACCTAACACCACATCATGAGACTGCACCGCATCCTGCACTGTCATGTTGAATATTCTGGCGGTCGGCCGGTTGGTTGCGGTTGGTTCTGTGATACTCAGAGTGCTTCCACCGTTTATTCCTTTATTCCCTCCTGATCCTGCCCCTCCAGATCCTTTCTTAGGACAGTTTCTTGCCAGATAATCCTTTGACCCACAAGTGAAGCAGGCGCCCTTCTTTGGGTTAGGACAGTTAGGTGCTATGTGGCCTTCCTGAACACAATTATAGCACACTCGTTTTCCCTTCATGCAAACTCCCAGATGAGCTTTCCCGTAGGTCGGGTACGCTTTGATCCTCCTTGCTGATTTCCAAATGATAAGTTATCAGACCACTTTCTTTTCTGATTATTACCACCTCCCGTGTTACTTCCACTAGTCTTGTTAATTCCTTCATTTTCACTCTTCTTCTTCTTATTATCCTGATTATATTTAATTATCGCATCGCTTCCACCTTCACCGAGTATGGCTTTCTCCAGTACCCAGCGAACGTCTTCAACTGGAACATCGACACTTTACAATACAACCAAGACTTCAGTTCTTGTTTAAACCTTCTTGCTTTTCTCCCATCTGTGTGCACTTGATATGTGGCAAACCTAGCCAACTCATTGAATCTTGCCGCATAGTTTGATACGGATATATTCCCCTGTTTCAACTACAAAAACTGGACCTCCATTTGGTTCTGCGAGCTGGACGGGAAATACATCTTGAAAAACATCTCTTTGAATCTCTCCCAAGTAATCACACCTTCTCCTCCACAGACCTTATTCGCTTGCCATCAATAACTGGCTTCAGATTTCAACATGAACGTCGCGTAGGCAGTTTTCTGGTCCTCTCTTACTCTGGCGACATAAAAAACTTTCTCCAACTCCATAACCCAGGTTTGAGCTTTTATCGGGTTCATGGAGCCTTTAAACTCTGGCGGTCCTACTGCCTTGAAATCCTTGAATGTTGTATTTGGTGAAGCTTGAGGTTGATTGTTAATTGCTCCAGCTAATAGGTTCAATAATTGCTGAATAGGGTTAACATTGGCATCGTTGTTTTTATTATTCATCGATTCTTCTTGAGCTGGTTGACGGTTTTGTCTTCTTCTTGGTGGCATATTTCTGTTAAAATATATGCTTATTAGGTCTTTATTCAACCCTTAAACGTTTAAGGCTTAATTCAACAATTTAACATAATCACTTAACACATTATCTCAATAAACTCTGATATTTTATTCAAATCGAAAGTTTTAACATCATACGATAGCATCACTGCTATTTACATCAACTATCCCGAGATAAAGAATCTACAGGATTAAAATCATTAAAATATTCCTTTGTTTATAAGCACATCAGAATTAACATCTTTAACTACCAGATAGGTTTTCACATAATTAAACTAATCCTATCACTGCCTGTTAAGGCGCTGAATAGCCTTGCCACGTTCCTCTTCCATGATATAGGACATCGTCCTACAATCTAGCATATACGATGGTAGTCCTTCAAACTGGATTGGGTATCTCATAACTCGATCCTGGGCCACATTCATTGCATTTTGAAGTGTAGAGTACGTCTCCCTAAGCTTAGCCTTCTTCATACGGCAATCCTCTTCTGCAAGATCAGCACGACGTGATTCCCTTACCCAAGCTTCCCTCGCTATGGTCACTTCTTTGAGCTCTCTTTCAGTTCATTCTTCAACTTCTCTATTTCCTCGGACTTCTCCTCAGTTTGACCCTTCTCGTGAACCAAATCCCACTCTACGTTTCCTTAACGTGTGTGAAGAGTCACGATCTCCCTATCCCTCTGCTTGATGGTAAGCTGTTGAATAACTGTCCGCTCATTCAGCTCCTGAACAGTATCTCGTAACTCTATGTTACGATCATAAAGCGCATCGTACATCTCGACACTAATAGAGTTCGGTGGGAACTCATCTTCTTCCTCTTCTTCTTCAAGATCCTCCTCTGGATCAGACTCAGGCTCATACTCTTGACCAACAACAGTAATCAACGGAGATGGCTCTCTCTGTACCAACTCCTCCTTGACAACATGAATATCTTGGGGCTCCTCCTCCGTAGGTACTCGGGGTTCCTCCTCCCCAGCTCGACTAGATCCTCCAACATCCGACATCCTAACAACACAGGTTTAAATTTTAAATTACTAATCGATACTAGTGAGCACATAAGTTTATCACATAAGCACATAAAGTCTTTTATTATCTTCAATGAATTAAGGAATTCATTTCATTGAACTCGATAAGAGTTTACCACCACTATGTTCTCGATCTCCTACAAGGCTACTACCTAAGGTTGTTCCCCCACCTAAGGTTCATAACCTACAACTTTGATACCAACCCGTGACACCCCCAAATTCGGGTACTTCAATTCCGCAGAATTTGGTGTTCACTGTACAAATATCTTCTATCTATCTACCCATAATAAATGCAAACCATGAAATAGATAGAAAGGAATCCTCCCCATATGGGGTTACAACATCTGAATAATAAATACAATCCCATGTTAAACTAACCTTAAACATCTGTGCGGAATCATAAACAAATAATAAGTCTTAAACAACATCAAGTATGAAAAAAAATATATTAACTAAACAACAAATCCTCATTACTTGCTAACTTTTCCCTTGCCTTTCCTAGTGGAAGGCTCGTCGGATCTTTCATTCTTAACTGTAATGTTATTATTACACAAGAGTGAGCACGATTGCCACCAAGTATAACATTATAAAAATAAAATAATAACATGCGAACGAATCAAAGACTTCTGAAATAAGAGAACTCGGCTTTTGAATCAAGAATGAATAAGAAGAATCAAAAGAACTTCTAAGGGTCATAAGACCTTAAACTATGTCCTAGGTTGTCAAGTGTTTATACTTGAAACCTTTAACAGTCATAAGACTATGGAATCTTCTTCTCATACTTAGGGGGATCGGCCCTTAGTACCATACTGTGCATAATATCTTAACGCTGAAGCGTAAATAATCCACTATATAGGGTTGTTCATCTCAGTTTGACATTAGAGTCCGCATTAAAGGAAGTTTGGTTTGGATAAGCTCAACAATGGTTTTGAAATTTAGAACGTTTGTCATCTATGGACTAGTCAAATCAATAAGGGTTCGCTAGTCTTATAAGGTTCAACAACAACCGATATTTAATTTGAATAACAACTCAAGAGATCTACAATGGAATAAGTATTGTATAACAGAATCATGCTCTGAAAAGATTAATAACCTTTAATATAACATATTGAATTTGATCAATAAATAACAAGAATTTGCTCGATATAGAATAAATCTAGAATTTGCTTAATGTAAAGAGGTAAGTTATAAACTTATATGTTGATAACAAGTAGGGTTAGGAAACTTGCCTCGTGCGTAGGTTACACGTTAACTATACACGTTCCTCGATTTAATCCTACATACCATTTACATTCACAATACCAGTCAATTATAACTTAACTAGTTATCACCAGTTCATTCTTTTTGTTTAAATTCTGGTTATGACTATACTTAGTGAAATTACCACACTTGTTTTCACATGATATTACACTACACAAACAACAAGCTAACTACGCGTTCAACAATTCATTTAAACAAGTAAGTATCTCATTAACATGTTAAGAGTCTAATTTTAACATCATATTATATGTCCAACATATTTTTATGTTCAATAGATTAGGTTACTATTACATTCTTGGACTTGAACAATCAAAAATTTCATTTCTAAGCAATCTGCGAGTGGTATTTGCATGACGCTTTGTCTTTGCGGCTTTGGACAATGGCGTTGCGGCATGGCGGGCGCTGCGGTGAAGGTTTTATACTTGCGGTGAAACAACTGCGGTAGCGGCGAACGAGTTCGAAGCTGCTTTGCTTTCATGAATAATGCAGAACATACCAATTTCTACCAATTTCTTTATCCATACATGAAATTAGACATACCCAGACATTATTTTATACACATAATCATTACTCAACCTTCGTAGCATGATTTTAACAAGTTAAAACATACAATTTCCAGAATCAAAACATGTAATTTCATGTTCTTGGTGATTTTGAAAGTTTTTAAAGATAAAACATGAATATTGGCGCTACGGGTTCGTTATAACACTAAATCAGTTCATTTGAAGTTTGTTTTCTTCGTTTTAACTTACATAATTATATACAAGTGTAAATTTATGATACAACATATGATTGACCCATTAAATTTGTGTGTAAGGGCCATATGGCCATATTTCTATACTCTATAATTTTGTAGCAACAATATACGACATATTTTTATGAAACTGATGTTATGGAAACATACAATATATAATAAAACACGTTATAATAACATCTTATCACATATATAAACACATAATTATTACTCTTTCCAACTACAGAGTTTTTAACAGAAACTTGAAAGCCATTATCATGAAACTTTAATGACGTAAATAAAACTGGGTTGAAGAGATTACCCTTAAGCAATCCTTCTGATTCTTCAATATCACAATTTCCTCTAACTTTCTCTGAAAATCTCTCTGAATTCTCTAACTCTCAGGTTTTGTTTCAAAATAACATACATAATAATGAAAATTGATGAAGGCGCACCTATTATAACCAGTAACGTTGAGGTCAGTTAACCCATACGTGGTTAACTGCTCTCAACTTCTCCTAAGGCCCTGTTTGGCCACCACTTAATTATTACTTCTAATTATTTTAAATATTCTCTTATAATATAGTTTAGTAATGTCACACCCTTACACAATAATTCAAATATCTTATTTAATTTAATTTAAATAACATATAATAATTTCTCATTAATTCACACAGTCACATAATTAATTTTCTCATTTATTAATTATGTCAAATTATTAATTCTCTAATTAATTATTACATTAATTAAAATAATATTAGGCGTATTAAATATTTCTTTTAATTGATAAGCTCACATAATTACATACTTTAAATAATAAAATTCTTCACATTAATCTAATAAATATAACACATATAATTAAATTAATCTATCACAACTTCATCAATTAATTATTTAATTCAATAATTAAATCGTCGAAAAATATTTATTTAATTCAATGAATATTAAAATTAAATTACAAAATCTCGTTTGTCACAACATTTCACCGTAAACCCTTCTATCACGGTTAGTTTACAATCACCAAGAAGGTAAACTACCTCTTCTATACGTAGGCGATCAACCCATCATATAACCTCATTTCGGGATATGTTCACCTCAAACTTAATCATTAGATTCCGCACCAAAACAATTTGGTTTGGCATAACTCTTCAAAGAAAGCTCGATTTTCTTATAACATGACACACCATTTTTCTTAGCCAAATCAAATAGCTTAGACTATACTAATAAATTGGACATCAACTTGAAACATTCGTCTGGTCAAATCAATTGACATTGACTATTTCTTTAAATTCTTTCGCAATACATCAAAACGTTTTATGACGTCATGATACCGTACTTTTCACAGTATGTTGAGGACTTCGTCAATTTATGACTTCATCATTATACATCATACCATAGTGGGTTGTTGATCATAAGATCACATCCAACACTAGGTTCAATTGCATTAATAACTCCAACCTTTTACTATCCTTGCATCAAATGCACTGATGATATAAAATTTATTTTGATATTTCAAATCAATTTATGTCTAGCCAAAACAATTAGCATAGACATATAAAGAATAGTTCTTTTTAAAATCCATTGGTTCCAAAAGTTGAACCAATTCTTTCATTTTCAAAATGCGCACACATAAGCACGATTTCAATAAACTTCGAAATCTAGCATAGCTAGATGACTTGGAATATTCTATTTCTCCATCTTCCTTCATTATCTTACTTGCGACAATACTTAATCTTCTCTAGCACCTTCAATGCTAAGTATACTATAAATACTTGCTTTCAGTCTAAACATCACTATACCTTAGTATAGTCCATCAACTCACCACACTTTATGTGTTTTGAAACTTTCCACAATCATATGTGTTTAAGAACTTATCTTTGTAATATGTAATCCAAGAACAAATCAAGGACTATCCATATACTTAGGGCTTAGAAACATAGCATATAACTATGAATCACAAACTTTCCATAAGTATGAGTTTCAAGAACTCGCATCTATCTTATCATTCTCTACCTATCACACATATACATGAGAAAAGATTAACCTTCTCATCATATACATAGTGATAGTGCGACACAACATTCCAAAGATTATCAATACCAGAAGCTAAGTGGTCGTCAAACCAAACTCGGCCACTAATCAATATAAGAAGCTAAGCGAACAATTCCCCGCCCATACAAATAATTTTTCAACCTAACCACTATATCGACTAGGAAGCTAAGTGGTTCTAAAACCCAAGTATAAATTCCCCGTCCATACAAGGAATCATAAAAATCAGCTGCTGACATGAGTCCTCAATTAAAATCTTACAACTTCTAACCTTCTCTTTACTTAATATGAATTTTCTTTAATTCGTATGCTATCCTTTACAACTCAATCTGAGTTCTTCTTCCCATACTACTTGTTAGTACCATTCATTTATAACATTAGCTATAAATCATCCATCATTTAACAGAACAACTGTTATTACAATTCAATATGATCACATGGTGATTTCCTTCCTTAATCGTTTAACTCAACGATTTTCTTAACTTTCTCTCTACGATTATAGCCTTAGGTACTCATACCTAAGGTTTATAATTTATCAGCTTTGATACCACTCTGTAACGCCTCGAAATTTAGTCTATTTTTATACTTGGATTTCGTACGTCACGGTCCCATCTTTTGCTAAACATACAACATTATATAATTAAATATAACAACATACATTCTCAAACCGTAGGTTCTAATACCTTATAACCTTGTTCATTACAAATAATGATAATTACATTATTCTTTATCTCTTACAAGAGTGACTTTCATTCGCCACCAAGGATATATAACCGTTAATTAAACTATTATATAGTTTAATTACATTATTCTACATTAAAAGTCTTGACTTGATCTTCACGCTCATTCATATTTGAATGGCACTTCATCTAGATATTGGTCAACTTGATCTTTACGGGATCCTTAAGTTCTTTCTAACATCATTCACTGAAATTGTTTTTATTTAAAGCAAGTGTGAGCATTCAATTGCTCAGCAAGTCATAGCAGTTGAATAAACAACTTTAAGAATCTAAATATTCTTTTAAGACTTCATTAACTGAACAAAGGTTATGAAGTAGCTTGAATAATAGGAATAACCTCGATTCCTATCATTTTAAAATATTAGTCACATTAACTTTGGAATACTTTTAATCTTCTATCTTTTTCATACACATCCTGTCTGGCTAGAATCTTTAGCACAGACTTAACAATAACGTTTCATGTATAAACAGAACATTCTCATATTGAATAGTGCAATCACAGAACAGTCCATCTCATAGAAACACCGAAGTGTTCAAATTGTGGCACAAGGCCTTATACGTTCTACCACCTTGTACAAATATTTCACATTTGCACATAGACAAAAATTCTTAAGTTCAACATCTGAGAAGTTTTAGAAACTAGCATTCATTTAGAATATGAATGAAGTTAGGAAACTTGCCTTACACACAACTACATCTTATAGTTTACACTGAACTGCTTATTCCAATCCCTATATATCACATAAGGAAATAACACATACACTAATTAGTCATATACTTGACTTTACGCATTGGTTTACTTAACTTTACTTCTTAAGGTTCGCGTTCTTATAATCAAAGTTTATCGCGACCAACTTTCTTTACTATCGTTTTATGGCTTCATGACATACGGAGATGTCTTACTCATACGATCATCACCTTTTTTGATTTACATTCTTATCTTCTTCTTATTACTCTCCTAGGACTCAGCACACATCGTGTCTCTGCTAGCAATTCATATGGTACTTTGAGTGGTTTCCCACAAATAACCAACAAACAAGTTCCCGTCTCATCTACACTGCCATCACAATGAGTTAGATTAGTTGCCAGTTTCGTGTATACCTTCGCTCTCTGAAGGAATTGTTTAGCCCAGCTCCCATATGTTAACCATCAAAGGTTACGATTGTACCACAACCTAAACTTATCTTAACTTATTCGAACCATTAAAACTATAATGTTCGTTAAGTTAATTTCTTATTCCTTATGTCTTTTTGGCAACTAACTGCCATACCTCAGGATTCATTTTTTATCGTCTAAGTCATACAGTCTTCTGTATATTCAGAATGATTATTCAATGTCAATACTATGCGTTCCTAGCGTTAACCATTACTTTATTCATATCTTACAACGTCCGGTTCATTCAACTCGGAACATCATCTAAGTTAATCATTAACTCTGCTTCTTTACGTTATACGTCATTATCTTTAATTTAATTTCTTCACTGCTCACATGGTTAATCATTGGTCTTCATTATCTTATGGTCAAACCATACACGGGGTGTAGGTTCTGCCCGTTTAATATTTACGTACACTCAACCATCACGTCGGTTAAAGTGTTTAACGCCTACATTTCATTCTAACATTTTCCATCCGACTCATATTCAACTTTCCTTAATCTTATTACCATTCGTTACGGTTTTCTTGATAAATCATATCTTACTTACTACCTTCATCAATGTCTAAGTCATACAACCAATGTATACTTAGAACGTTCGCCCGACGCGAATACAATTCACGAGAATCGTTTATGTATCCAGCGTTCATGTTGCTCATCTCTTAATTCTATTCAACCTTTAACCAAGGTTTTAATCGCTTTCATTCATTACCCATCACCTAAACCCCATGTACATTATTCTTTCTTAATGTCGAAGTTATACGGTTCGTTGTTTGCTAAGACCGATCGTTCATCGCAATTGCGTTGTGTTTACAATGTCTATACGCTTTACACATATCTCTCATTACTATAACATAACATTGAAATGTTATTCGTTACCCTCATCAATCAACATCTAAGGAATCACCCTCATAGCAATCCCTCACGTTCCTTTTATCGCGACTACGGTCCCCGGATATCGGTTCTGTAATTTGCGATTACATTCCTTGTCTTTTAATCTTGTTTAAATATTTTTGTTCAACCTTTATATAAGGTTTAAATCACTTGATTAATTGTTACATTAGTTGAACATTATGTTCCCTTACACTTCCCCCTAGAGTTGAGAAGTTAAAAACTCCTATCTAGGCTTTGCCACCTGCCGTGACTGCAGTGATTGGGGCCCCCTCTTTCTTCTCATCTTCTTGCAGGCGTATACTCTGTACCAGTAGCCAACCGCCTGGTGGCCTGCTGGCCTGCTGCCTCCCAAGGCATGGCTGGAGCTGTGGCGCCAAGCTTAAAACATAGAAAAATTTTGTAAGTGTTGAATTGTTTTGAGACGCTTACTTCCCGATCTCATAACTTATTCGTTATAACTCAGAACGAGGTCGTTCCAAAGCCATTCTCTTCCTTATCTTACATACTTCAATTTCCCTTGGATATAAATTCATTCTAAATCCGATAACATGCCATTCAATTAGCTTAAATTCCATTACTCATTCGTTTTACGTTCTTAACGGTCTTCGTTCGTTCGTCCGTAATTCGGTCATTCGAACTCGGAACTCGTTCGTTCTTGAGTCCACAACTCACGTTTTCTATATGTTTTCTTTCTTTCTTATGAAATCCTACACGTTCGGGTTCATTTATATACTTTCTACTTCTCGTCCATCTTTTACAAAATTTTTGCCATAACTTCGATATAGCCAAGTTTAATCCGTTCTTTATGAATGTTTCTACCGTTCCTAACCAAGCAATAAGCAACTAACTTATACGTGATGGTTTTAAACTTGGCCATTAACAACAAATTATACTACGATGGTTTTAAATTTGTCCATCAACAACGTTCTTCGTGTTCTTTACGTGTTCTTCGGTTTTAATCGATATTTTGATTATGATTTCACTTTTTCTTGGAATATGATGCTATGAAAGACCATTCCTTACTTATTTCATCGAATCGTTCATATGATTCATCCGGATCGTTCAAATTCATTACGAAACTTATACTTCCTTAAGAAATTTAAACTAACTTCTAATTCTTATTTCTTCATTTTCCATTGATTTCAACTATATAAAATCATTCTTAACATCTATTACTTCTATTCTGATTAAGTTATGTTTTTAACATAGAAACTTAAAGAAAATTTATATAGAAGTTAGGTTTCGGATTACCTTTCTTCTTTAATCTTCTTCCATTGGAAAAAGTTTACACACAAGTAAGCTTTTCCTCCTTCTCCTTCCCATCCGACCTCTCTCTCTCTCTCTTTCTCTCTCTCAAGTGTTGGTGATTTTAAAAATCACCAACAAATGAAATTAAGGCTTCTTTTTATAGAAAACCAAGGCTAGGGGTAAAATAGTCATTTTGCCCCTAAATCTATTATTCACACCTCCCTACTATTCGCGAAGCTTCCCTTGGAAGCTTTGTACTTCCGTCTTGCGAAATTTGTTCGAAAGTTCAAAAACTGCGATTCTCGAAATCCAAATATTTTTGGATATTTCGTCTTTCCTTTGCCGATTAACTTTTACGTATTCTTTGGATCTCCGAAAAACTAAAAAACACTTTTTGACATTAAGCGTTTTCTTTCACGTTTTTCTCTAATATAGTTAAACAAATGAAAAGTACATAATAGTACTTTTCATCATTTTTACTTCGTCCAATTTCTGCACGTTTTTCGAGAAATACTTTTATCGACTTAACTTTTCACGGTATATTATCGTCAAATCTTTCAACGGAATGTCATTTCGACATACCGAACTCTCGAAAAGGCTTAGGTTATTCAAACCCAACCCTTAGGGTTTTGTCGGGTGAATAATTCCTATTTCGTCTTTTTCTCCTAAAATATTTTGTTTCCGAAAAAATTGTGACACCCCCCAAACCCAGGTACTTCATTTCCATAGGACTTGGTATTCACTTAATCAAACATTCATATCTAACTACCCAATCACAATAAAATTGAATAATAAAACATTCCTCATTAAAGGGTTACATAATAAAAATCTCCCAGGTTGTCTAACCTTTAAATACAATCATTTAAATGCGGAAATAAATAAACTTCATTACAACCATTCAATTAAAATCTGATAAAAAATATCAACATATTACAAGTCTTCAATACTTGTTCATCTTTTCTTTTCCCTTACTGGTGCTAGGTACATCAACCTTCTCATCTTTAACTGTAATAGTTATATAAGAAAGAGTGAGCAAACAAAGCTCACTTGAAACAACACTAAATAAAAATCTTTACAACAACTGTCAAATAAGAGGCTCGATAGAATTAAACAATGTGATTTATCAACATTCTGAATTATATAACTGAGGGTCCTAAGACCACGAACTATGTCCTTAGTTATAAGTAAATTTTCAACTTAAACTTTAACAGTCATAAGACTATAGGGACTCCTCGTACTTAGGGGGATCAACCCTTCTCGTACTTAGGGGGATCAACCCTTCGTACAATGTATTGTGAACAAACATTTCAACGCTAAGCGTAAATTACCCCTAATAATAGGGTTTTTCATCTCAGTATTTAGAGTATAAGTCCGCACCAAAGTGAGTTTGGTTTGGATACATTTCAAGGTAATTTAGAATTCAATGAACATCAACTAAGGATTAGTTGAATAAAATTAATAACATCCTGCTATGGAATAATCATAACTGAATCGACATGGTAAATTAAAATCATGCTTTAGGAATAATCTAATAGCATACATATTGAATAACTATAACACACCTTGCCTGAACAATATTAAGCCAAGGTTATTTAGAATTGAATACTAAGCATGCATAGCAATTTAAACGATAAAACTATTCAACATTAGTATATATAAATTTGCATGCTAAACAATAAGTTAATTTCAAGAATAACTTGCTTAATATCAAAATAAAGTTTAGAAATCTTGCATCACTATATTGTAATTGAATTGGAAATAATAATTTGCTCAACAAGATAATAGATTTAGAGAACTTGCCTTGCTCGTAGGCTAAACCGAACAATTTGAATCATAATACCCTATATATATATATATGTCATCATGATATAGTTAGTCACTACCACATTACATACATAACTAAGTAAATTCATCATGTAAGATTTGATTTTTTTAATCACATAATCAAGTTACAAAACAAGTTAATTGTTAATAACATGCTCATTCATGGTATAGAAATACTGAAATCATAATTTAATAGTCCTACTATTAACACATAACAACTCCTTCAGACTTTGTGTACAAAAATTACCTTTGTCGACCATTACCTTAACTTTCATATTGCTGGCTTTCGATTTCTGATAATTAAAGTATTACATGTATGTGATCATTATAACGACCCCAAAATTCATACAATTTAATTCTCAAGTTCGGTCGTTAAAAACATATTCAACCTCTAATTTTACATCATTAAACGATAATATAACTATTGAAATTTATGGAATATTTAAAATTTTCTATTACAAACTATCTTCGTTCCCAAAACCTTCAACATTTACACTCAGAATCATTTTTATACTACAATAGTTTACATCGCAAAACTATATTATAATTTGACATTAATACATTATTCGGAACCTTAAACATGGTTCAAATGATAATAACACAACCTAAGTGTGTAAATATTCAAGTATCACATCTGATTCATGTCTTTCAAGTAACACATAACTTTACCTTGAATCTTGAACCTGGAAAAGTGGTTATTTGCAAGGTTGAGCTCGACATTCCAGCAATTCTAACAGTTTTCATGCAATACATAGCATATAATAGCATATTCAGTTCATGCATTTATAATCAATTAATATTTACTATGCATATTACTTCTCACATAATAGGCATAGAGATTTACTTCACAAGCATATCATCAAATATCAACTTTCAATTTCATACATATCTCATATACATTTCATATATATACATCAACATTATCATAGCATAATATAATTTAACTAACAGTTATCAAATTCATATATCAAATAGGAACTGAAAGACTTGCCTGATTCGTAGTTTATCAACTACAACTTAACTGGGTATAGCTAATTTCACTTCGTGTATCCCTACACAATTATATAATCATGGATTCATATCCATCAGTAACATATTTCATGCACTTTTAATATAAGAACAATGATACATTGTTTCCTAACTAGGTTTGTAAAACGTTTATTTCACTTTCTCATCATACTCTTAGAATAGCTAGATATGTATAATTATACATTAACCATCTATACTTGACATCAAATAGGTTGTGGTCTATTTTCAAGTTCACATTCATCACACACTTGACTCGCTATGTGTTCGACACATATTTAAAGTTTATGGATACGTGATCTACGTCGTTCATATTCAAACTACTTAGTTCCATAATAATTTATTTCAATCAATAAAGCTTAACAACTTTCTTAACAAGATTCGTTGATATAATATTTTAAACCATATATTGGTACTAATAAGCCTCCACTAGCATGCTTCACATAGACATAGCATAGTTCATTATTTGAAGACTTATTTTAAACCACACATGAAAGGTCTAATTCATGCTTAGCTA
Source organism: Panax quinquefolius (assembly GCA_020205615.1). Classification (NCBI taxonomy): domain Eukaryota; kingdom Viridiplantae; phylum Streptophyta; class Magnoliopsida; order Apiales; family Araliaceae; genus Panax; species Panax quinquefolius. Next base: position 62,373 of record JAINUW010000045.1, read on the forward strand.
GATGGTGAACATATTCGTCATGTCTAGGGGCATAAGGCATTCAAGTTCACTTTTAAAAGTCATTCTATGCCAAGTTAAAGAAACTAGGTACAACTTTTAATCTCATTTCATAGCTAACTAGGCCATGTATATATGTTATCATGATTAGAACTTTAAGTCCACAATTTATTTTAAGTTCGTCAATGTTTGTTTTCAAAATCTTTGGTTATCTTCGGAAAATAACCATCTAGGCAACTCATAGTATACAAAAGGTACTCAAGGCCATGTGTCATACCTATTTATATGCATGACTAAACCCTTTACATATGCTACAAATATCAGAATTCAAAAGACTCAAAGTTCATCTAAACTTGTTTTTAAAATCTAAAGTTTCTTTAAAAAAACATACTCAATCATGCTAAGGCAATTCCTTATAAGTAAGGTAATTTTATATGTCATGTATCATATCATGCATTTTCATGCTATATCACTTAGAATAACATATTCCATCGTCGGGAGCACTATACTTGCGTATGTGCTCGATCGACGCCCTCTGATCGCCTCCGAATACGTAACAGTCACAAAGATGACTATTTTGACCCATCTTAAAGACCTCAAATTGAAACACTTAAAGAACAAAAGTTGTAGGTCTATTCATCCTCGTTCCGGATCATCATAAATCACCTTAATCGGAGTTCGTATGAAAACGTTAAGTTTGTTTTACCAAAATAGGACAAATCAGTCATCGCAGAACAAACACTTTCACGGAAATGAGTTATATATAAAAATAGCTCTTCGGGGTGGGCATAGCTGCTGTGAACTCGGATTTTGTTCTCTGTTATGAACTATCATGCCAAATATTACTTCTAACCTTCATAACTTGAGTTATATACATCCAAATTAGTCCGTTTTCGATTCTATGGGTTCGTAACTCATAAAGCAACAACTTACCAATTACCCATTAATTAACATAAACATTAACTAACCCAAATATGAATTTACAACTCATGTTCATACTAATTGTTCATGTTCAACAAATTTAGCGAATTCATTCACTACGAATTCATTTCTCAACCAAATTGGTTCGTTCAAGTTTTGTTCTTTTCATTTTTCAACGTACTAACAACATATATTATCAAATTCATATTATAAACATGATCTAACCATCAATTTAAGCCTCAAAATAGACCAAAAATACATATACTAAGCCATAAACAAAATTTCTTCATCTAACACTTGTTTCTACGAATTTGATTACATGAAAACCTATTATAGATTACGTATAACAAATAATACATACTAATTAACATATATGATCAATCTCTTAACAATCTAACCATAGAAATCCAACTTTTCAAAGAAAACTCAAGAAGTATAATACTAAAAACTCAAAATTAGATTATTACCTTTGACTAACTATAAAATTTCGAACAATCTTCTTATTTCTTCCTTCCATAACCCTCACAAATTTCTTCTCTCAATTTATAGAGAACTTATTCTCTTCCTCTCTTCTTTCTTCCTTCTGTTCTTTCTTAGGCTTAAGACAACGTAAAACTAAAACAAACGCTAACATAAAAAAATAAACTGACGTATAATAATAAGGCTACTAAAACCTATCAGTTATTTTTTTTTATTTTAAACTTAAAAGCCATAAGGCCTTGTTTGCAAAACCAATTAAAATAATGACTTAATCATTCCTTAAGCCTTATTTGGCAAAACAAGATTAAAATAAGAATTAAAACAAAAAACTCTAAGGCTTTGTTTGGTAAAACCAAATTAAAACTCTTTTAATCTATTTTCATAAGTCATATTTATTTTCACACTTTATTTAAATAAATTCCCATACTCAAATTATATTAAATCTAATAACAATTTATTAAATCCATTTACCACATAAACAAATATAATAAAATTATAATTTTCATTATAATTATAATTTTATTTAATAAATTAACACATCAGTTTAATTACAAAAATCAAATTGAATAACATTATAACAAAACAATATAATCCTTAATAACTCTCTAATTTAGTTATTGAGTTAAATTAGAGTATTATCTCATAAATTTAATTCAACACTCTTTATCTTAATTAAGTTAATTTCTATAACTCACGGATTATTTACTTACTAATAAATAACCCAACAAATATCTACTAAACAACAAACACATTAATTAAAAATATTTTTTTAATTTAATAAATATTTGAAATTATAAATAAAATTCTGGATTGTTACATTCTTCCCAACTTATAAGGATTCCATCCTCGGAATCACCGAAACCCTACCTTCCTCAAGTTTCTTACCAAATCTCTTCGTTGAATAACTTCAACACATTACCTTAATATAGGTTTTATATTTCCTACCCCCAACATTCTTGATAATAAATTCTTGTAAGTTTTATTTCATAACCTTTACTTAGACTCAATTATATTTGAGTATTACATATTCTTTCAATTCGTTCATTTCCTTCTTTAAGGATCGTTATCATGAACACTCGGGATATTACATTCACCCATTCTCCTAAGAATTTCATCCTCGAAATTTTATTTATTACTCTTCATTCATTCAATCTATAAAAAAATAGATTTTATGTTAATACTTTATTCATTCAATTGGGTTCTATAACCACTTCTTTCCACAAAGATCTTTCTACAATTATTAAACTTTTCTATTAAAAATTTTATATTATTCTTTGATAACTCATCTCCTTCTCATTTAAAAATTTCTTTTCTTACTTATTCAATATATTCATCATTCGGTGTCGCATTCTACGACTTACTTCTTTCTAAGGAATATCATCCTTACCACATTCACCTTTCAGAATAGCAAGAATCTTCTACAATTTCTCAATAATTGGGAAGCAATATGAATAACAGGAATTTCGAAGATTCCAAATCATGCTGAGGGTCATAAGACCAAGAACTATGTCCACAGTTGAAAATAATCTCTCAACTTCAACTTTAACAGTCATAAGACTATAGGGACCCCCGTACTTAGGGTGATCAGCCCTTCGTACAATGCATTGTGCACAAACATCTAAACGTTGTGCGTAATCCCCTATAAAAGGGTTGTTCATCTCAGCTTTTCAACATCTGAATCCACACCAGAACAATTTGGTTTGGCATAACTTTTCAAGAAATGCTTGAATTTCATGAACATATTTCAATATTCGTCTAGCTGAATCAAATAGCATAGACTTCTACAACAATTCGGACATCAATCAAAATATATATATATATATATATATATATATTCTCATATCTTAAAGAAATCTCAAAAATATTTTTATGATGTCACGATGCCGCACTGTATTTACAGTCTGTTGAGGATTCCGTCATTTGGTGATTTTATAATACTACATCATACCATAGTGGGTTGACGATCCTTAGATCACATCCAACACCAAGTAATACTGCATTGATGACTCCATCAGTTTTTTTCATCTCTGCACCAGGTTCCAAGACGTATAATACTAAAAACACAAAATTAGATTATTTCCTTTGATTAGCTATAAAATTTCGAACAATCTTCTTGTTTCTTCCTTCCATAACCCTCACAAATTTTTCTCTCAATTTACAGAGAACTTATTCTCTTCCTCTCTTCTTTCTTCCTTCTGTTCTTTCTTAGGCTTAAGACAACGTAAAACTAAAACAAACGCTAACATAAAAAAATAAACTGACGTATAATAATAAGGCTACTAAAACCTATCAGTTATTTTTTTTATTTTAAACTTAAAAGCCATAAGACCTTGTTTGGCAAAACCTATTAAAATAATGACTTAATCATTTCTTAAGCCTTATTTGGCAAAACAAAATTAAAATAAGAATTAAAACAAAAAAACTCTAAGGCTTTGTTTGGTAAAACCAAATTAAAACTCTTTTAATCTATTTTCATAAGTCATATTTATTTTCACACTTTATTTAAATAAATTCCCATACTCAAATTATATTAAATCTAATAATAATTTATTAAATCCATTTACCACATAAACAAATACAATAAAATTATAATTTTCATTATAATTATAATTTTATTTAATAAATTAACACATCACTTTAATTACAAAAATCAAATTGAATAACATTATAACAAACAATATAATCCTTAATAACTCTTCTAATTTAGTTATTGAGTTAAATTAGAGTATTATCTCATAAATTTAATTCAACACTCTTTATCTTAATTAAGTTAATTTCTATAACTCACGGATTATTTACTTACTAATAAATAATCCAACAAATATCTACTAAACAACAAACACATTAATTAAAAATATTTTTTTAATTCAATAAATATTTGAAATTATAAATAAAATTCTGGATTGTTATATTCTTCCCACCTTATAAGGATTCCATCCTCGGAATCACCGAAACCCTACCTTCCTCAAGTTTCTTACCAAATCTCTTCGTTGAATAACTTCAACACATTACCTTAATATAGGTTTTATATTTCCTACCCCCAACATTCTTGATAATAAATTCTTGTAAGTTTTATTTCATAACCTTTACTTAGACTCAATTATATTTGAGTATTATATATTCTTTGACCCGTTCATTTCCTTCTTTAAGGATCGTTATCATGAACACTCGGGATATTATATTCACCCATTCTCCTAAGAATTTCGTCCTCGAAATTTTATTTATTACTCTTCATTCATTCAATCTATAAAAAAATAGATTTTATGTTAATACTTTATTCATTCAATTGGGTTCTATAACCACTTCTTTCCACAAAGATCTTTCTACAATTATTAAACTTTTCTCTTAAAATTTTACATTATTCTTTGATAACTCATCTCCTTCTCATTTAAAAATTTCTTTTCTCACTTATTCAATATATTCATCATTCGGTGTCGCATTCTACGACTTACTTCTTTCTAAGGAATATCATCCTTACCACATTCACCTTTTAGAATAGCAAGAATCTTCTACAATTTCTCAATAATTGGGAAGCAATATGAATAACAGGAATTTAGAAGATTCCAAATCATGCGTTGAGGGTCATAAGACCATGAACTATGTCCACAGTTGCAAATAATCTTTCAACATCAACTTTAACAGTCATAAGACTATAAGGACCCCCGTAGTTAGGGTGTTAAGCCCTTTGTACGATGTATTGTGCATAAACATTTAAACGCTATGCGTATGTCCATAGTTATAAATAATCTTTCAACTTAAACTTTAACAGTCATAAGACTATAGGGACCCCCATACTTAGGGTGATCAGCCCTTCGTACAATGCATTGTGCACAAACATCTAAACGCTATGCGTAATCCCCTATAAAAGGGTTGTTCATCTCCACTTTTCAACATCTGAATCCGCACCAAAACAATTTTGGTTTGGCATAACTTTTCAAGAAATGCTTGAATTTCATGAACATATTTCAATATTCGTCTAGCTGAATCAAATAGCATAGACTTCTACAACAATTCGGACATCAATCGAAATTTTTATATATATATATATATATATTCTCATATCTTAAAGAAATCTCAAAAATATTTTTATGATGTCATGATGCCGCACTGTATTTACAGTCTGTTGAGGATTCCGTCATTTGGTGATTTTATAATACTACATCATACCATAGTGGGTTGACGATCCTTAGATCACATCCAACACCAAGTAATACTGCATTGATGACTCCATCGTTTTTATCATCTCTCTTTTTGAGTTCCATGATGCATTGATGATATAAAAGAAAATACATTTTGATATATTTCAAATTATTTTTGTCTAGCCGAAGCAATTAACATAGACATACGAATAACGGTATGTTTTTTTTTTAAAACTCATTGGTTTCATCATTTGATCCAATGTTTTTCAAGAAAATATAAGTGCAAACATTAGCACGAAGTCAATAAATTTCGAAAGTCTAGCATAGCTAGAAGATTTGGAATACCTATGCTCCCATCATCAACTCCACTTTCTATAATGATCTATTGCTTAATAGGTCTATCTATTCTTATCATCCTCAATACTCCATTCACACTTAAATATACCCCAGTTCATCAAACTTATCGTACATTAGAAGTTCAGGAACTTGCCATAATAATATGAGTTTAAGAACTTGTCCTAGTTAGACCATAAGCGTCCATTCACTGAGGGGTTCAAAACATACCATATTATTATGAGTCATGAACTTACCATATGCATTAGTTTTAAGAACCGCACCTAATCCTAATAATATCTGACTAATCTTAATAGTTTCTAACTATCAAACATACACATGAGAAAAGAATCACCTTTTGGCCACATATACATTGATAGCGCGACACCAACATTCCAATAATTATCAATGCCAGAAACTAAGTGGTTGTTAAACTAAACTCAGCCACTAATCAATATAGGAAGCTAAGCGGACAATTCCCTACCCATACAAAGATTTGGTCAACCTAACCACTATATCGACCAAGAAGCTAAGTGATTCTAAAACTAAGTACAAATTCCCCGCCCATACAAGGAATCATACAACTCAGCTGCTGACCTGAGTCCTCAATTGAAATCCCACCTAACTCTATCTTACTCTTAACTTGCTCTTTGCTCCATACAAATTCCTCGTATCACATTATCTATAATTCCTCATGAGTTTATCTTGTACTATTTCATAGTACATTAACTTTATAGCATCAAGCTATAATTATTGAAACATTTTAGACCATCTTTCTTTTATAACTTAAACAGATTACGTTGTGATCTTATTCTTTAATCATCTCTCTTAAAATTCTTTTCTTAACTCGTGATCGTTTTGTTTTACGATCCTTTTTCTTTCCTTTTTCATCATACGTATCCATTCTATACTTGGTACACATCGAGTCTCTAACAGTTTCAATATGGTACGCTGAGTGGTTTCCCACAAACAACCAACAAACTAGGTTCCGAGTTGCTAGTTTGTATATACCTCCGCTCTATGAAGGAATCGTTTAGCCCAGATACCACACATCAACTATTAAAGAGTACAATTGTACTATACTTAAATATAACTTTTTGATTCTTAACTTCTTTATCACCCTCTTCTTATAGACATTATCTATTTATTATCACCTTACATCCTTATTATTGGAGTTGGGTAACCTCACATTCATACTCCTTATAACTTCGTGAGATTCTTCTTTGAATCCTTTCACGCATGTTTTAATCCCTCCTTTATAAATTTTTTTAAAATTATTTCTTATTGTTCAAACTCTATTTGAGCGTATTCTTTCATTATCTTCATATTCCTTTTCTAAGGTTATAGCATACGGTACTCCTACCTAAGGTTTATAACCTACAACTTTGATACCAACTATAACGACCCCAAAATTCATACAATTTAATTCTCAAGTTTGGTCGTTAAAAACATATTCAACCACTAATTTTACATCATTAAACGATAATACAACTATTGAAATTTGTGGAATAATTAAAATTTTCTATTACAAACTATCTTTGTTCCCAAAACCTTCAACCTTTACATCTAAATATCTCAGAATCATTTTAATACTACAATAGTTTACATCACAAAACGATATTACAATTCGACATTATTACATTATTCGGAACCTTAAACATGGTTGAAATGATAATAACACAACCTAAGTGTGTAAATATTCAAGTATCACATCTGATTCATGTCTTTCAAGTAACACATAACTTTACCTTGAATCTTGAACCTGGAAAAGTGGTTATTTGCAAGGTTGAGCTCGACATTCCAGCAATTCTAACAGTTTTCATGCAACACATAGCATATAATAGCATATTAAGTTCATGCATTTATAATCAATTAATATTTACTATGCATATTACTTCTCACATAACAGGCATAGAGATTTACTTCATAAGCATATCATCAAATATCAACTTTCAATTTCATACATATCTCATATACATTTCATATATATACATCAACATTCTCATAGCATAATATAATTTAACTAACAGTTATAAAATTCATATATCAAATAGGAACTGAAAGACTTGCCTGATTCGTAGTTTATCAACTACAACTTAACTGCGTATAGCTAATTTCACTTTGTGTATCCCTACACAATTATATAATCATGGATTCATATCCATCAGTAACATATTTCATGCACTTTTAATATAAGAACAATGTTACATTATTTCCTAACTAGGTTTGTAAAACGTTTATTTCACTTTCTCATCATACTCTTAGAATAGCTAGATATGTATAATTATACCTTAACCATCCATACTTGACATCAAATAGGTTGTGGTCTATTTTCAAGTTCACATTCATCACACACTTGACTCGCTATGTGTTCGACACATATTTAAAGTTTATAGACACGTGATCTACGTCGTTCATATTCAAACTACTTAGTTCCATAATAATTTATTTCAATCAATAAAGCTTAACAACTTTCTTTAACAAGGTTCGTTGATATAATATTTTAAACCATATATTGGTACTAATAAGCCTCCACTAGCATGCTTCACATAGACATAGCATAGTTCATTATTTGAAGACTTATTTTAAACCACACTTGAAAGGTCTAATTCATGCTTAGCTAGATGATGAACATATTTGTCATATGTAGGGGCATAAGGCGTTCAAGTTCACTTTTAAAAGTCATTCTAGGCCAAGTTAAAGAAACTAGGTAAAACTTTTAATCTCATTTCATAGCTAAGTAGGCCATGTATATATGTTATCATGATTAGAACTTTAAGTCCACAAGTTACTTTAAGTTCGTCAATGTTTGTTTTCAAAATCTTTAGTTATCTTCGGAAAATAACCATCTAGGCAACTCATAGTATACAAAAGGGTACTCAAGGCCATGTGTCATACCTATTTATATGCATGACTAAACCCTTTACATATGCTACAAATATCAGAATTCAAAAGACTCAAAGTTCATCTAAACTTGTTTTTAAAATCTAAAGTTTCTTTAAAAAAACATACTCAATCATGCTAAGGCAATTCCTTATAAGTAAGGTAATCTTATATGTCATGTATAATATCATGCATTTTCATGCTATATCACTTAGAATAACATATTCCATCGTCGGGAGCACTATACTTGCGTATGTGCTCGATCGACGCCCTCCGATCGCCTCCAAATACGTAAAAGTCACAAAAATGACTATTTTGACCGTTTCTAAAGATCTCAAATTGAAATACTTAAAGAACAAAAGTTATAGGTCTATTCGTCCTCGTTCCGGATCATCTTGAATCGCCTCAATCGGAGTTCGTATGAAAATATTATGGAGTTCGTAATCGGTTTTATATTTCCTACCCCCAACATTCTTGATAATAAATTCTTGTAAGTTTTATTTCATAACCTTTACTTAGACTCAATTATATTTGTGTATTACATATTCTTTGACCCGTTCATTTCCTTTTTTAAGGATCGTTATCATGAACACTCGGGATATTACAGTGATGAAGCTGCGGCATGAAACACGAGCCCACTAAGCGTGACTTTGTATATCAATTCTTTGGCGTTATGACGCGACAAATATACTGTTAGGTGTGACTGCGGCACCACATCTCTATGAGACTTGGCTACCAGGTTCGACAATAGCATGAACAAAAGCCAATTTTGTCCTACAAGCTACTTTCTAACAGCCTAATTAACATGTAATTCATATAGAGACTTCATATAAACATAATTCAAAGACTCTTAACATGTTTCTACCCATAAAACAACATAAACAACGAATTTGAAACATCCAATTTCACTATTTTTGATAAAACCTCACTTTTTGATGTTTTCAATGAAAATTAACACTGTAATTTTGTTTTTCAACCAAAACAGTTAATTTAAAATACCTTGTTTATGATTATACATACCCTTTCAAATTCAATAGTCAATTTATCAATTTAACAACTAATTAAACCTTAATTTTACCTTAAACTAAACTATATTCATATATATTCATATAAACTCACTGTAATATAGTTTTCTTCATAAATTATATACATATCATAAATTCATTGACTATACTCATATATAAACTTATGAAAATAGTTTCACAACACTAGTTTATCATATAAAGCCATATAAAATCAAACAATTTATCCTTTCACAAGAATTTTATAGAAAATTAAGGAAGAGAAAACTAAAATTTTAAAAACTTAAAAAGGTAGGATGATACCTTGTTTTAGAAGATGATACTTTTCTCTTTGATCAACAAGCTTTTCTCCAACTTCACTCTCAAATTCTCTAGGATTCTCTCAAGTTTTTCTCTCACTTTTCTTCTTCTCTTCTTTTTCCTCTGAGTCTTTCTTCCTAACTCTAACTAACGTACTAACAAAAATATAACATATATAATATAATATGTAATAATTGTATAATATAATTATATAAATTAACTGACATCAGTTTCTTTTTTTTTAAAAAAAAACTCAAAAGCCATAAGGTTTGTTTGGCTAACTAACTAAAAATAACCCATTAACTCTTACACCTTGTTTGGTAAAACACATTTAAAATAAAGACTTAATATGCATTAAGCCTTGTTTGGCAAAAACTAAATTAAACTCCTTTAATTTATTTTAATCACTCCTTTATAGAAGGTTATTTGTCACACTTTTATTTAATTAATTTTTTCAAAAATCAATTAAATTAATTCTAATAACAATTTATTAAATCACTTTAACACATAAATCAATACCACAAAATTATAATTTTCTTTATAATTATAATTTTATTTAATCCACTAACACATCCTTTTAATTACAAATTCAAATTAAAATATAATAATTTACTTAATCAAAACTCTCTAACTTAATAATTAAATTAATTTAGAATATACTAATTAATTTCCTTAATTATTTACTTAACAAATAATTAACCAAATCGAATTAAATTTGAACAATTATTTATTCAACAATAAACACATCCATTAAATACTAATATAATTCAATAAATATTTAATATAAAAATTTTAAAAAAAATTCTGGAATGTTACAAAAATTTTATTTTCGTCTTGAAAATTCATACTCGTTCAGTCTAGCTCGTAGTCCAGAATCCTCCCGTATTATAATCATCCTAGGTTCTAGAACGATTAATAAACACATAGCACAAAATATTATTAATAAAAATTCCTTTTATTAATAACTAATTCTTTAAATCTTAAATTCTGGACAATTCGATTTTTCGGGTTGTCACAATAAGGACATTCGTTAGTATATCCACATAATCGAATTATCCATGCACTACGGGACAAAGATATTCGTTATTATTATCAGTGGTCATGATCATGCTAAACAACTATCCATTAATGCACTACGAGCCAATGAAGACTTTTACCACATCATTTGTAACATTATAGGTCATGATTATACCGATACATAATTCCTGGTCATAATTATACCCATCAACATTTCATCTATGCAATACGGGCCAAAGATGACTTTCATCACAGTATTAACATGTGGATGATAACAATGATATAAGAAATCAATCAAGTTAGATTAAGGATAAATATTAAAGATTTATAATTCAATTTATCTAGAGTTTAAGAATGTCCAAATTGTCGACATGATAACTACTTTGTGGAGTAAAATTCAAGAATGATATTCATGCATCAAAAATAATTTGGACAGAAAAGAAATCAATTTTTGTCGTGAATAGTATCCCGGGTGAATAGTACTCGAGTGAATAGTACCCCGTGAATAGTACTTTATGAATAGTACCTCGTGAATAGTATCGTATGTATGAATAGCACCGTGTGTATGAATAGTACCTTATGAATAGTACACCGACATGAAAAGATTAAAATTTAACAAGAATGTTCAGAAAAATATTTTAGTGAAACGATACTAGATGAAGCGCAAATCTCAAGGATATTCTACTAATTTCAAGGAGTATAGAAGCAATACTTATCAAAATAAGTGTAGATTTAGGAATATGAAATGAAATAATATTACTTACATACTACAGAGTATGGAAGAAAATATTATTTCCTACGAATATTAAAAGAAAAATAATATCCCTTACGAATATTGAACGAAAATAATATTCTTATGAATACGAAAAATAATATCTCTTCTGAATATGAAATAAATAATACCCCTTAATTTAAAAAGAGAGTAATTCTGAATGGTATAGCGGAGATATTCTTGAAGAAAACTTACAATATTTTCTACACTCAAAGTTTTCTTAAACTCAAAAGAAATACGCTCAATATTATAGAAGAAAAATTCTCTAATTCTGGTGTGATTTTCATTTTTAAACTAAGCATCCTATGTATAGGAGAATGGCAGGGCATTATTTAAAAAAAATCACGGGTGAAGAACGTCGAATTCACGGACGAATTCGAGTGATAATATGATTTTCACTATACGACACTATGCAACACTATGCAACACTATGCAATACTATGCAGTACTATGTAACACTATGCAATACTATGCAAATATATAATAAAAATTGAGATAACTTTCTACCGACGATTTTGAAAAATGAGTAAGTGGGGGTCCATGTAATAATCTAAATTTATAATAAATACTTCATGACAAACCCCTTTTATTTATATCAAATCACTTGACTAAACACATTTTTAATCTTTTAACATTTATTCATCATTAATATTATAACTCACAATATTAACAACTAGAACATTCCCAGGAAATAGGGGGCTTTCCTATAAGGACTTCTCCTTATTGGCACACAATTAAATGACCTAACCCCTTTCCTTGACAGAATTTTTTAGACATTGTCAATAATGCAAATAATAATATGAATAACTGTGTCGTCTCATTTATTGATTTAATAATATAAAATATTGTGCAGATGATACTGTGACAATAATTGAATCAATAATATGAGATACTACAAGCAACTACTGTGGCAATAATTGAATGAACTGAGTGACTTCTTACGTAAGAATAAATAATAAGAAATAATGTACAATACCGTGTGTTACTGTTCAACCACGCGTATTACTGTACTTTTATCACCGGGTATTTCAACAGTTAACGGTAAAAGTTTTGTCGTTATTTTTATAAAAAGGTTATTTCTGTCACTTTCTATATCCGACAGTAATTCCGTTGTGGGGTCCACCAATGATTGTGCCGTCGTACGGATATTCCCTAATAAAACGAATATTCCCCGACCAAACGAATATTTTATGACAACTTGTTTACTTTGTAAGATTTGTAAATATTACCCATAACTATAACATTATATCAAATACACACCTTATTATTCAAAATAACATTTAGAGAAAAATTAAATCTTTATTCATAAAAGTTGGGGTCTTACAACCTTCCCTTCTTATGAAATTTTGTCCTCGAAATTGGTGTATGTAGCTGGTATGCCGAAGAGGTGAGGATACCTTGTTTTCATTTCAGATTCTAACTCCCAGGTCATTTCCTTAATATCATGGTTTCTCCATAAAACTTTGACTTGAGATATAACCTTCAAGCGTAGATTATGTTCCTTCTTATCCAATATTTTAACAGGTATCTTCTCATACGTTAAATCTTTTGCTATCTCATCTGGTTCTAATTCAATATTATGGTTTGGGTCTTCTATATATTTATGTAACATAGATATGTGAAAAACGTTATGAACACGAGACATACTTGGTGGTAAGGCGAGTTTATAGGCCACAGTTCCTACTCGATTGAGGATTTCAAATAGACCAATAAATCGAGGGTTGAGATTTCCTCTTTTCATCGACTCTTACTTCTGGAATACCACATTCTTGTACTTTTTTCTTTATATTCATCAGATCTGGGTTTATAGCTTGAGTGGATTTAACTTTATCGATTAAAGTTGGCTCTACTCGGATATTTGACATTATCATGTGGGTCCTTGGAGTCTTTAACTCTATCTTCATTCTTTGTAAATCATACAAAATGGGTCTTTGTGCTAACAACATCGCACTTGTAATCGCATATGATCTTCTACTCAATGCGTTAGCTACCACGTTCGCTTTTCCAAGATGGTATTGAATGGTATGATCGTAATCTTTTAACAGCTCAAGCCAACGTCTTTGGTGCATGTTACGTTCGTTCTGGGTGAAGAAATATTTGAGGGTTTTGTACCGCGTTCAAGGTCAATACAAAATTTGATTTCAAGCTCTGGGGGTAGGCGGGAAGTTCTTGAGAATCGTGGAAATTTATTAACAATAGAAATATCATTTCAATTCGGCGTATTTTGTTTAAATCCGTGACATGGGCTAAGAAAGTTTGACATCGATTTTTTAATAAACGAATGGCTTGATATGACAGTGATTGACTTTAGTGGTTTGGTTGCTTGAATTCATATAACAGTTTGGTTAGGAATATGAAAACTAACAACCTTATGAAAATAATCAATTTTAACATGATGAGTAGTTAACCAATCAATCCCTAAAATCACATCAAATGCAAGTATTTTCAAAGAGATTAGATCAACAGGTAATGTGAAAGTGTTGATTTGAATCAAACAAGACTTATAAATAGTGGATGTAATGAAGGTTTCTCCTAACAGAGTTTCAACAGATAAGTTAAAGTCTAATTTCTCAGGAGTCAAGTTTAAACGTTGAGCACAATTAGGAAAAATAAAAGAGTGGGTAGAACCGATATCGAATAAGGTATAGACTTTGTAAGAGATTATGATTAGCTTACCCGTATTAACTTCGTTCGGGTTCCTCACTTGTTGGGAAGTTATGACAAACACTCTCCCTTAAACTACCGACTTTGACTTATCTGGGACAGCCTTTGGTGCCACCGTCACAGATGGACTTAAATTTGTTGTATGACAAAATCGAGCTAAATAACCTTCCTTTACGCAATTGAAACACACTTTGGGTTGCTGTGTATAGTTTGGACTGATGTGTCTCTCCTCTCTACATCTGTAGCATACGATCGGTGGTCGTTCTCATTCCTTAGAAACTGGTGTTGGTGTTGTTGCCGACGTCTTTACATTGTTATTGTTGAATCTTCTCTTCTTAAAGTTATTCCCACTTAGTTCACCTCTCCTATTATCTTGTCTATGATTACCACCGAAGTGGTTACCATTTCTGGCATGATAATATCCTCCATGATGGTTATCATTGTTCTGATGGCCATTGCCACCGGTACGATTATTATCGTGTTGTTGGTCGTTGTCTTTTGGTTGAACTATCTCATTATCGCGCTCCAATAACCGAGCCCTATTCACAACATCTGAATATAAATAAAGTTTGTGAGAAATGATGTAAGACCCCAACTTTTATGAATAAAGATTAATTTCTCTCAAAATATATTTTTGAATATTGTGGTATGGATATAATATAATGTTATAGTTGTGGATAATATTTACAAATTTTGCAAAGTAAGTAAGTGGTTATATAATATTTGATTGGTCGGGAAATATTTATTTTAACAGGAAATATTCGTATGACGGTACAATCATTGCTGGACCCCACAACGAAAGTATTGTCGTAGTTAGAAAATGACATAATTATCTTTTTATAAAAATAACGGCGGATGTTTTACCGTTAAACTGTTTAACTACCCGGTAGTAAAAGTACAGTAATACGCGTGGTTGTATAGTAGCACACTATATTGATTATTGATGCTTACGTGAGAAGTCACTCAGTTATACTCAATTATTGCTACAGTAATTGATGCATCATATCTCTCATATTATTGATTCGATTATTGCCACAGTATCATCTGCATAATATGATATATTATTAAATCAATAATTGAGACGACAAAGTTATTCATATTATTAAATTGCAATATTTACAATGTCTAGAAGTTCTGTTAAGGAGAGGTTTGGTCATATAATTGCGCGCAAATAATGAGAAATCCTTATTAGAAAGCCCCCTCTTTCCTTGGAACGACCTGGTTGTTAAATATTTTGAGTTATAATATTAATGACGAATAAGTTCGTGTTGATTAAAGATGAAATTGATAGTTCCATTATGTTGAAATTATTAGTGTTAGTGGAAATCGACATTTATTTCGATATTAATTAATGTCTTGAAGTTATACTGACCAGTCGGGTAATTAATCGGATAAATGAGCAATTAATTGCTATTAATTCACACGATTATAACTATCTGTTCACATGTGTGTACTATTGATTCACATTCTTGTACTATTAGGGGAGTTGGTGCAAGATTGATAATACTTGCAGGACTAAATTAAAAATGAAGATAAGAGGAAGGTATTATACTATAATATTTTGAACCCCAAAACGTGCAATTATCGAAACTATATTTTCCTATAAATAGAAGCTCATTCTTCCTTCATTTCTCACCAATTCACTAAAGCTATAGAGCAATTATTATAGAGAGAAATTATAGAGAGAAAGAAGAAGAGAAGTCTGCTACCTCACTATTCCAGTATCAAGACTTCTTTTGAGGTAAGGGGTATTATTTCTTTCGTATTCATGAAGAGAGCTACTGTTATTCCATTCTTTATTATTACATTGGAATAACTTTGTCATGCAAAATACCGCATACATGGTGAAATTCTTACGTTATTCCATTCTTTATTATTACATTTGGAATATCACGTGCATGCGTATTACAGCGTGAATTCAGTTCCATTATTTATTATTTTGTTGGAATAAGCACATGCATGCGATTACATCGCATGCTTGGTGAATTCTGTTGTTATTCCATTCTTTATTATTACATTTGGAATATCCTGTCTACATGCGGTTTACGCGTGACTAGATTCCATTCTTTATTATTTTGTTGGAATATTACATGCATGCGGTTTATCGTGACTTAGTTTCATTCTTTATTATTTTGTTGGAATATCACATGTGTATGCGGTTTCGCATGACACAGTTCAATTCTTTATTATTACATTGAGAATAACTTGTGCATGCGGTCTATCGCATGCATGGTGAATTCTTACATTATTTAATTATTTATTATTACATTGGAATAACTTTTGCATCATGGATTACCGCATGCATGGTGAATGATCCTTTGTATTCATTTCTTATTAAATTGTGGAAATGATGCATCTACGTGGATTATCGCATCATTGAAGAAAAAATCCATTCTGATTTCATATATTCTATTTTACTCGGTTGGTTAAAGTTTTGGCTTCTACACTCCATGAAATTAGTAGAATATCCTGGATATTTACGCTTCATCCAGTATCTTTTCATGGAAATATTATTCTGAGCATTCTTGAATTTTACTCCACAAAGCAGTATCATGTTGACAATTTGGACGTTATTGATTTCAAGATAAATTAACTTATAAATTTATTCTTGAACTTGTTTTATTGAATTATTATGTCATTGTCATCATCCTCATGCTTATATTGTGATGAAATTCATATTTGACTTACGTGCATAGATGGACTTGGTATGATTACGACCAGGGATCATTCGGTATATTCATGACCTGTAATGTTATAAATAATGTGGTAAAAGTCCTCGATGCTTTGTAGTGCATTGATGGGACGCTTTTTTGGTATAATTATGACCAGGGATTATTCGGTATAGTCATGACCATTGATGATTTAAGGAGTATCCTTGGCCCGTAGTGCAGGGAGGATTCGATGATGTGGTTTATTTATTAAGCTGAGTCTCAACGATAAAAATTGATGAAAACATTTTAAATCACAGAAGATAGTAGATATCATTTTCTACTTGACTCTTCTAATGGATTACTTATTCCGCTGCAGTTAAACTTGATGTCTATTGTATTTTATCAGTTTAACATTGTTGAAGACTATGATAATTTATTCTGCATTATCTTAGTCATAATATTTCTTTCTGGGCTAGTCGAGCTCACCCTTTCTTTTCTTTGTTCTCTTGAAATTAGAAGCGTGGCGGGACTAGTCGGGGAATAGAGTGACGGTCCAGATGATAGCATTAGTAGTCCTCACTATTCTGTTAAATAGTGTGATAATAAATGTAATGAGGACTCCATTGAGTGTGGATATTGTCTAGATGACAATATTTGTATTAAAAGTCTCAGCTATGTTTTGTAGTATATTACATGACTGTTGTATAATTAAGTTTGTATTTGTATTCTGTACCATGTATTTGGAGACTCAAGATGGGTGATGTATACCTATTTTGGGGGCGTCACAGTTGGTATCAAAGCTTAGGGATGTGATCCCTGCCTAAGATGTGAGACAAGAACTAGGAGGGGAGAGACGGGGAATTCTTTCGCTAGTATGACCTACCTAAGTTTATTTGGTATTTAATTGGTCGGTCAGAGTATAGGGATAATATGTGATATGATAATTAACCCTTGTTTTGTGGCAGTATTTGAAAATGGCATCCGAAAATGTTGAGATAAGCAATGAAGCACATGAGATCGTTGAGTCACCATAGATTAATACCCAGGATAATGTGAAACATGAAGACAATAATCCTCAGGTAAACAACAATGATTAAATGATGAACGATGGGATGTTCAGAGGTTTTATGCAATTCATGCAACATCAGGCGAAGGCGGCTCCTGTCCAAAATGTAGGTGGAGACACTGATAACTCTCGGACGGTCACCGCTAAGCAGTTTAAGGAGCTGGGACCACTTAAGGCGTAGACGTGGATAAAGCAGATCAACAAGATATTTGATGTCTTAGGATGCTCCGAGGAGCAAAAGATTCCCTTTGCCACCTTCATGTTGCGAGCAGAGGCAGATTATTTATGGGAATCTGTAAAGCGTACTCAACCTGCCGCACTCAAGATGTCTTGGGAGAAGTTCCAAGAACTGTTCAACGACAAGTTCTTTCGTAAAAGTATTCATCACATGAAGGAGGTAGAGTTCATCAAGCTTGAGTAAAACAATATGGCCAAGTAGCGCACGATCTGAAGCTAAGTTTGTCGAGTTGTCTCGGTTTGCGTCCCACTTGGTTGATAATGAGGAGAGAATGACGCGGATGTTTCTAAGAGATTTGAAACTCGAGATACGTCAATACCTTATCTCTCATAAACTATGTTTGTATTCAGATGTTGTGAATAGGGCTCAGTTATTGGAGCGCGATAATGAGTCAACCCAACCAAGAGAGAAGTACCGACAAGTCGATAATACCGATGGTAGCGATCGTCGAGCGGTGACAACATACGTGGAGGGAATCAACATGCCAGAAATGGTAATCACTTCGGTGGTAATCATGGCCAAGACAATAAGAGTGGACATTTCAAGAAGAGGAGATTCAACAATGATGGAAAGACGTCAGCATCATCACCCGCTGTTAAGGAAGGAGAACGACCGCTGGTCGTATGTTACAAATTTGGAAGTGAAGGACACATAAGTCCAAACTGCACGATGCAGTCCAAGGCGTGTTATAATTGTGGAAAAGAAGGTCACCAAGCCCGATTTTGTTGTGCACTAAAGTCAAGTCCAGCTGGGAAGGAGGCATCAAAGGGTGTCCCAGACAAGACAAAATCGGTAGTTCAAGGGAGAGCGTTTGTCGTAACCTCCCAAAAGCAAGGAATCCAAACGAGGTGATCACGGGTAAGCTAATCATAAACTCTAGTGAAGTTTATACTTTATTTGATACCGGTTCTACCCATTTTTTCATTTCTCCTACTTGCGCTCAACGTTTAAATTTGACTCCGGAGAAAATAGACTTTGATTTATCTGTTGAAACTCTGTTGGGAGAAACCTTCATTACATCCACGTTTTATAAGTCTTGTTTGATTCAAATCGGTAACCGCACTTTACCTATCGATCTTATTTCCTTGAAAATACTTGCATTTGATGTGATTTTAGGGATTGATTGGTTAACTACTCATCATCCTAAAATCGATTATTTTTCGTAAGGTTATTAGCTTTCATATTCCTAACCAACCTATTATGCAAATTCAAGCAAACAAACCACTAAAATCAATCACTGTCATATCAAGTCATAAAGCTATTCGTTTATTGAACAACAGATGTCAAGCTTTCTTAGCCAATGTCACGGATTTAAATAAAGATACATCAGATTTGAATGATACTTCTATTATTAATAAATTTCCTGACGTATTCCCTGAAGAACTTCCTGGCCTTCCCCAGAGCGTGGAATTGAATTTTGTATCGACCTTGAATCTGGTAAAAAACCCATTTCCAAAGCCCCATATCGAATGGCTCCTATTGAACTTTAGGAGTTAAAAACCCAACTACACGAATTGTTAGACATCGGTTTCATTCGTTTTAGTACGTCTCCTTGGGGTGCTCCTATTCTATTCATGAAGAAGAAAGATGGAAGTATGCGACTTTGTAATGATTATCGGGAGTTAAATCATGTCACCATCAAAAATAGGTACCCGTTGCCTCGCATTGATGACCTGTTTAACCAGTTGCAAGGAGCCAAATTCTTTTCAAAGATTGATCTCGTTTCGGATATCATCGGTTGAAGATTAAAACTGATGACATTCTAAAGACTGCATTCAAAACTCGGTACGAGCATTATGAATTCCTAGTCATGTCTTTTGGATTGACTAATGCTCCTGCTGCCTTCATGGACATGATGAACCAAGTATTCAAGGAATATTTGGATCACTTTGTGGTCGTCTTTATTGATGACATCCTCATATACTCCAAAACCCGTGAAGACCATGAGCAACACTTGAGGCTGATACTTCAAAAGCTTCGTGAAAACAAGCTATATGCTAAGTTGAAGAAATGCGAGTTCTGGCTTGAGAAAGTAGCATTCATTGGGCACGTGATATCAAATCATGGAATATCTGTTGACCCAGTAAAGATTGAAGCAATTCAAAGCTGGGAGCAACCAAAATCAGTGACCGAAGTACGTAGCTTTGTCGGCTTAGCTGGTTATTATCGGAGATTCGTGGAAGGATTTTCTCGAATCGGTACTCCATTAACTCAGCTGATTCGAAAAGATACAATGTTCGGTTGGAGTGAGGAATGTGAAAAGAGTTTTTAAGAACTCAAGAGGAGACTCATTTCAAAGACTGTTACGACAATACCATCGGCTCGGAGGATTTGTCATCTCTGATGATGCTTCAGGTAAAGGGTTAGGATGTGTTCTCATGCAACATGGGAAAGTCATAGCCTATGCCTCACGACAACTCAAAGATTATGAGAGGAATTATCCTACTCGTGATCTAGAGTTGGGAACAGTCGTTTTTGCGCTTAAGATTTGGAGGCATTACCTGTATGGAGAGAAGGTGGAGATCTATACGGATCATAAAAGCCTCAAATATTTCTTCACTCCAAAGGAACTCAGCATGCGGCAACGACGATGGCTTGAGTTGTTGAAAGATTATGATCATACCATCTAATACCATCCTGGAAAAGTGAACGTAGTAGCGGACAAATTGAGTAGAAGATCATATGCGGGTACGAGTGCAATATTGTCAACGCAAAGGCCCATTTTGTATGACTTGGAAAGGATGGAAATAGACTTGTATGACTTGTATGACTTGGAAAGGATGTAAAATCCCAAATTTTACGAATAAAGATTTAATTTTCTCGAAATATTTTTTTTAATATTATGGTATGGATTTGAAATAATGTTATAGTTGTGGGTAGTATTTATAAATTTTGCAAAGTATGCAAGTTGTTGTATTATATTTGATTGGTCGGGGAATATTCGTTTTAGTAGAGAATATTCGTACAATGGCGTAATCATTGGTGGACCCCACAACAGAATTATTGTCGAAATAAGAAAACGACAAAAATATATTTATAAAAATAACGGCGGAAGTTTTACCGTTAAAACTGTTGAACTACCCGGTAGTAAAAGTACAGTAATACGCGTGGTTGCATAGTAGTACATGGTATTAATTATTGATGCTTACGTGAGAAGTCACTCAGTTTTGTTCAATTATTGCTACAGTAGTTTCTGCATAGTATCTCACGTTATTGGATTCAATTATTATCGATATATATATATATATATATATATATATATATAGTTTTGAGTTTTGTTTTATTAGTATTATTAATGTAATAAAATAGAAAAGCTTTTTATATAAAGCAGAATACTTTTATAAAGTTATTTGTTTTATTAGACAATAATTAGAATATATTATATTTTATTATGCATAGTGTTTGCATAGTAAAATCTTTTTATATAAAATAGAATACTTTTATAAAGTTATTCGTTTTATTAGATTATAAATAGAATATATTATATTTTAATTGTAAACCAATCTGGACAATCATTTAAAAGTAAATCAATCTGGGATAGTTTATGGATTGGTTACTATTAGATCCATTCTTCTATAAATAGAAGCTCATTCCTTTATTATTTCTTACGAATTCTTTGAAACTCTAAGAGAGAGAAAGCTAGAGAGAATTCTTCTTCTATAATCTTGAGCGTATTTCTTTAGCGTTTAAGAAAGCTTTGAGCGTAGTGCAAGTTTCTTCAAGTATATCCTCGCCCAATCGTCAGAGTACTCTTCTTTATAAGGTAAGGGGTATTATTTCTTTCATTCATGAAGAGAACACATTATTCCATTCTTTATTATTACATTGGAATAACTTTGATATCTGCAGTATAGTTGGTGAAATTCTTACATTATTCCATTCTTTATTATTCATTGGAATAACTTTATACTGTGATCACCCTATACTTGGTGAAATTCTTACGTTATTCCATTATTTATTATTACATTGGAATAACTTTTGTATCTGCCACTCTACAGTATACTTGGTGAAATTCTTACATTATTCCATTCTTTATTATTTTGTTGGAATATCTGTGCATGCGTTTCTGTGGGACTGGTTCCGTTATTTATTATTCTGTTGGAATAACATGTTTATCTGATACCGCATGCATGGTGATTTCTATTGTTATTCCATTCTTTATTATTCTGTTGGAACATCCACGCCGGGTGCGAATTTACTTTGACCAGTTCCGATTATTTATTATTACATTGGAATATCCTATCGGTGCATATTACGCCTGACCTAGTTCTGTTATTTATTATTCTGTTAGAATAACCTATTTATGCGAAGTACCGCATGCATTGTGACTTCTTTTGTTATTCCATTCTTTATTATACTCAGTTGGTTAAAGTTTTGACTTTTATACTCCATGAAATTAGTGGAATATCCTTGATATTTGCGCTTCATCCAGTATCTTTTCATGGAAATATTCTTCTGAGCATTCTTGAATTTTACTCTACAAAGAAGTATCATGTTGACAATTTGGACGTTATTAGTTCTGGATAATTTAATTCTTGAACTTGTTTTATTGAATTCTTATATCATTGTCATCATCCTCATATTTATATTTTATTGAAAGTCATACGTGGCACATGGTGCATAGATGGACTTGGTATGATTATGAATTGAGGATTAGTCGGTATAATCATGGTAGTAATGTTACAAATGATGTGGAAATAGTAAATCATTGGCCCATGGTGCATTGATGGATAGTTTTTGGTATGATTATAGCTATGGATTCTCTTGACGAGGAGAAAAGATGAATTATTTTATGGCATGATCAGGACCGTTGATGAAAACACAATTATCTTTGGCCCGTAGTGCATGGATAATTTGTGGTCGTGATACTAAATAATATCCTTGGCCTGTAGTGCACGGATGAATTGATGATGTGGATTATTTATTAAGCTGAGTCCCAGCGATAAAAGTGATGAAAATCTTTTTTTAAATCATAGAAGATAGTAGATTTTATTCTCTACTTGACTCTTCTAATGGATTGCTTGTTCCGCTGCAGTTACACTTGATGTCTATTGTATTTTATCAGTTTAACATTGTTGAAGACTAATGATAATTTCTTCTGCATTATCTTAGTCATAATATTTCTTACTGGATTATTTGAGCTCACCCTTTCTTTCACTATTCTCTTTAGGAAATGAGAATATAGCTGGGATGAGTCGGGGAATGGAGTGACGGTCCAGATGATAGCATTAGTAGTCCTCACTATTCTGTTAAATAGTGTGACAATAAATATAATGAGGACTCCTTTGAGTGTGGATATTGTCTAGATAATAATATACTTATTAAAACTCTCAATTTATGTTTTGTCGTATTGTTTACACGACAGTTGTATTTGAATTTTATACCATGTATTTGGCGACTTAAGATGGGTGCTGTATACCTATTTTGGGGGTGTCACAGGAAATCTTGAAAACTGAGTTGTACAACCCTTTTAGTAAGGGGAGTGTATGTTGTTGGAAACCCCAACACATAAATAAATATTATTGAGGTGTTATGCATAACATGAAGTATTATAGACTGATCATCTATAGTACTTGATATTTCTGGTTATCTGTTTAATATTGGTAACTCTAGTGAAAGTTCAATTGTAAAGCTCTCGAATCCAAGTACTTGAAACCCGAATTCAGTACTTCATGATACCATTTCTATGAGCGGAAATAATACTAATAATAATAACAATAATATAAATATCAACTTAATTTACATGTCATCAGAGTCTAATCCCCAGGTACGAGACCTTTAAACATTCATTACATGATAATTAATAAGTATCATTGTCTTAATAATATCAAACTGTTACATAAACTACCACCAATCTTATTTGGTTAGCTTTCCTTTTCCTTTCTTAGCAGAGCCTTCAGGTTGTTCACACTTAGCTAAAAACATTTAAATTAAGCAAGGATGAGCATTTGAATGCCCATCAAGTAATAACAATTATATATATAAGCTGAAAGAATTTAAATATTTTCTTTATACTACCCTTCTACAACAAATCAATAGTTATGAAGTAATCTGAACAGATAATAATAACATAACAACCCTCTTTCAAATTTTTGAAACTACGTACTGACTATAAATAGGGTTAAGGGGACATACTATGAACATTATTTTTATTTCCGAAAAGGTTAAACAGAACTTCATTTGTAAACCGTCATAACTTACGGGCACGGGGGTGATCAGCCTATTGTACCCTGTATTGATCAATACTACATGCAAGAACGATGTTATCGTTCACTCTGTCCACCTTGGGTGCATAAAAGTTTTTCCCGTGTAAGGGATATTTGTACTTGTCGGGGTTCCAAACCAAGGCAATTCGGTTGGATACTAATAATAAGGTTTTATCTTGTTCAACAATAATCTATAATTCAATATATATATATATATATATATATATATATATACGGGTAATTAACAAAGGTATATCAACATGTGATTAAATGCAATGATTATCCAAGTGGGGACACTTGTATAACCATTTATAGGAATTAATGAACAAAATATATATTTGAATTACCATATACTAACATGTTGACAGTCAATGAGCGTATATAATATAGGATTAATAATTTGTACAGTAATAATATAATTCTAAAACATTCTTACTCATGTCCATTGCATAAAGAAAATGCAAAGGTAGGATACTTGCCTGATGCGCTATACGTAACTTAGTTTTATCTTTTATATCACGACCTATCATTAATCAGATCATTCGTTTTATTAGAATAATATACTATAACATATAGTACTGCATTTCGCAGTCAGCACATATCTTAATCACATTATCACACATGTTCAACAATTATTGCATCACAAACAAACATTAATACAGTCAAAATATCTAAGTCCAGATCAATTTCTAAAATATGCTGATTATGTCAAAAAGCGACTTTATCGAGTAATTATCGAGTCTAAGACTCGATACGTAACTCAATATATCGTAAATATCGATCATATTATTTTAAATGACTCGATAAACATTTATTAATTTATCACGAATTTTTAAACAGAAATCATTATTAAATAATTCAAATATCAAATAATTCTATTATCATTTAATTATTATTTAACTATTAATGAAACCATTGCCAAAATATTAAAGTTATTTATAATAACTCAAAATATTTTTAAAACATTTATATTACCCTTAAGTGATTTTTTAAAACATGTAAAATCATTTTTAAATAATTACCATTAATATTTAAATATTAATGTACTATTTCTTAAAATATTAAAAGTCATTAAGTATAACTTAAAATATTTTTAATTCACTTAATATTATTAATCTTGATAATATTTAATTCACCTCTTAGTATTATTAGTTCACTAATAATACTTTTATTAGATTACTAATATTATTAACATCTTAATAATATTTTAATACTTTACTAATATTATTAATTCTCTTAATAATATTTTAATCATGCATTAATATTATTATTTTAATAATATCTTACTTATGCTTTAGTATCATTAATCAATTAATAATACTTTTATTCATTTACCAATCGTATTAATATTTTATTCATTTACTAATATTATTAATCATTTAATAATATTTTATTCCTTTACTAATGTTATTATATTTTTAATAACATTTTATTAAATCTCGAATATTATTATTTACTTAATAATATTTTAATCATCCAATAATACTTTAATTTAATATTATTAATCTTTTAATAATATTTTAATCTAAGATTAATTATTTAATAATATTTTAATGAAGCTTTAATCTTAATATTTTTATTTACTTAACAATATCATATTCTAATATTATTAATATTATAATAACATTTTAATAATTTGTTTGATCAATAAACAATTTATTCTAATTGTTCACCCTTTACAAAACCACTTATTTAATATCCATAAAAGGTCATAAATAATATTTCTTATTATAAATTACCAAAATTTCATAGAATAGTCATAATATTATATATTAGGAGTATTCAAGCATTAAAATCACATTTTTCTTATTTAAGACATTATTTAACTACTTTTTTCCGTTTATTCATAACTTCATCATTTTTAGAAAAAATACCAAATTGATTCCAAAAATTCTTCTTTTCTGGGTTTAGACAGTATATGACCCAACAATGATCCCCAAATTTTTTTGAAATTTTAGAAAGTGATTTACTAATTTTAAAGTGTCCAAAACACTCGGATCTTGCTTCATTTTTCATAAATCGAGTTTTGCTCAAAAAATTCTGAAATTTTCAAGGTGTACTCCCATAGCATATATGAACATACAATAAAAAAATTCGGATTTTTCCCATGTATACATTGTGATAAATGTGGGTGTTAATATTTAGGAGTCCTTTACGGAAATAGCCATTACGCACAACCTATAAATCGAAACGTGTCCGTTCTTTTTCCTACACGTAGATAACTTCTTAAGGTACCTCTGTGATTTTTCCCAGATTTTTAAAAGATTTGAAACTATCCGAAACAACCTTAATAAAAACGGGGATAGTAGCTTTTTAGGATTTTAAAACCTTAATACACTATGTGGACTATTTTGGGGAAAATAGCCCCCATGGCTTCAATACTTGCTAGATTTGTATTCTACCACTTGGGTTTACTAGATAACTCATGTATCTAGCACCCCCCTTCGATGCATCACAAATCCAAGTTATAAAACTTGAGTTACACAAGATTTAGTGGAAGAAAAAAAACAAGAGTTTCACCCCTTGGAGAACATATGCTCATTTCCTTCCTCTAAATCTATATTCTAATACACAAGATGTGACGCCCCCAAAATAGGTATACATCACCCATTCTGAGTCGCCAGATATCACTCTATAAAAATCAAATACAAACTTCATTTATACAACTGTTGAATTATCGTGCAGAGTACGACAACAGATAAGCTGTGAGTTTCAATACAAAATCTATGTAACTCTCATGGTGCCTCGACCACCACACCTTACAAAGGTACTTTACATAAAAGTATAATCAAAAATTATTTTTGAAATTAAAATCTTTAGAAAGTGCTCAAGGAAACCTTCATACATGGGAGGCCATGCGTCTAGGTTATGATAGATATCATATGTCCACAGAATTATCCTTGGTTGACCTAATAGACCCCAAAGGAAAACGAGAAGATTACTATCATCTTTAATCCAATGGTGAGTCTTCTCTTGACAGATGACTATCTCCACTCTCTCCAAGTGAAAATTATATTTCAAATAAACTCCAAGATCATATAGGTAGTGCTCGTAGATATACTCAGCAAGTGGATGTGCACAGCCCTGTCTTATGATAACACGAAATTGTATGTCACTAGACATGTTGTATGATAGTGGCAAAACACCCTTCCAAAGTTAGTTTCACCTCATCCTATTCGGTTCACCAAAATTAAATATCAAATGACGTATACAATACGACACATTTATCTAAAATTCTCAATAAAATTATTTCCATACTATTTAGGGAGAACCTCAACAACTATAGACCACTGTTCTATTCCCCTGTTATCCCCGCTCGACCCAGCTACACTCTTATTATCTGAAAGGAATTGTGAAGCAAAAGGGTGAGCACAACTAGCCCAGTAAAGAATATCAAAACTAAAGATAATTTAATTATCAATAGCTTTCGTTAATAATAAATCAGAGATTTAGAACATATGGTAGATGATAAAAATTTTTAACCATAGTTGCAGCGGAACGAGTAATCCATTAAAAGATTCAAATAGACCATCAGATCTATTATCTTCTCTATGTTAAAAGTCCACCAATAATGTTTTATCCCTGTAACATCAATCAAAAATTCCTGTCCACAAACATATGAATAACTCATAATCATAATTGTGATTTTGAATTCCTTTTCACACCCAGGACGAAGATAATTTTCATCACCTATCTTCACCAGCAACATCAAAAATCATGGTTATACCAAATCACAATTCCTGCTCATAATCATACTAACAAATTCATGTTTGCACTACGGCCAAAAGATATAGAACTGTATAACCAATAATCTTTGAGACTCATCTTAATAAATAAACCACATCATCGAATCATCCCACTTTTCTACCAAGGATATTCATTAAATCACATCCATGAATTAATATTTCATTGCTGGGACTCAGCTCAATAATTAATCCACATCATCGAATCATCCCTGCACTACAATCCAAGGATATTCGTTAATATTACGACCACGAATTATCTATGCCCTACGGGCCAAAGATAATCGTGTTTTCATCAACGGTCCTAATCATACCATAAAACAATTCATCTTTGCACTCTTGGCCGAAGAGAATCCATAGCCATAATCATACCAAAAACTGTCCATCAACGCACTACGGGCCAATGAGGACTTTTTCCACATCATTTGTAACATTACGGTCATGATTATACCGAATAATCCCTAGTCATAATCATACCAAGTCCATCTATGCACTACAGGCCACAAATAACTTTCAACAAAATATAAACATGAGGATGATGACAATGATATAAGAATTCAATAAAACAAGTTCAAGAATTAATTTATCCAGAAATCAATAACGTCCAAATTGTCAACATAATACTTCTTTGTAGAGTAAAATTCAAGAATGCTCAGAAGAATATTTCCATGAAAAGATACTGGATGAAGCGCAAATATCAATGATATTCCACTAATTTCATGAAGTATAGAAGCTAAAACTTTAACCAACTGAGTATAGAAGAATATATGAAACTACAAATGGATTTTTGCCGCCATGCGGTAATCCACTTAGACAGATCATTTCTACAATTTAATAAGGAACGAATACAAAGGATCATTCACCATGGATGTGGTAATTCACATAGACAGGATATTCCAATAGAATAATAAAGAATGGAATAACAATAGACATCACCAGGTATACGATAATCCGCGTATACAGGTTATTCCAACAGAATAATAAAGAATGGAATAACAACAGACATTACCAGGTATACGGTAATCCGCGTATACAGGTTATTCCAACAGAATAATAGAGAA
Source organism: Panax quinquefolius (assembly GCA_020205615.1). Classification (NCBI taxonomy): domain Eukaryota; kingdom Viridiplantae; phylum Streptophyta; class Magnoliopsida; order Apiales; family Araliaceae; genus Panax; species Panax quinquefolius. The sequence continues at coordinate 91,866 of JAINUW010000045.1, forward strand.
CGGAATAACAATAGACATCACCAGGTATACGGTAATCTGCGTATACAAGTTATTCCAACAGAATAATAAATACGGAACCAGGTCCGGCGTAAAACGCATAGACAAGATATTCCAACAGAATAATAAATAATGGAATAACATAAGGATTTCACCATGCATGCGGTACTTCGCATAGACAGGTTATTCCAACAAGAATAATAAAGAATGGAATAACATAAGGATTTCACCAAGTATAGGGTATCTGGCGTATAAAGGTTATGTATATAGGTATGTCTGCAGATATATGAGTTATTCCAACAGAATAATAAAGACGGAATAATATAAGGATTTCACCAAGTATAGGGTATGCCGCGTATATAGGTTATGTACAGGGTATGCCACGTATACAGGTTATTCCAACAGAATAATAAAGAATGGAATAACATAAGTTCTCTTCATGAATAAGAAAGAATAACACCCTTTACGGGTACAACAAATAATATCCCTTACCACAATAATGATATCCCTTACCTTAGAAAAAGTTGGATACTGGAGTAGTGAAGTAGTGAAGTAGCAGAATACTCTTCTTCTTTCTCTCTATAGATTTTCTCTCTATAGCTTCTATCTATAATTTCTCTCTATAATTTCTCTCTCAAGAGTTTCAGTGAATTCGTAAGAAATAATGAAGGAATGAGCTTCTATTTATAGAAGAATGGATTGAATAGTAACTAATTCATGAAAGGTCCAGATCGATTTACTTTTAAACGGACGGTCCATATTAAAACTTAAAGCAACGGTCCATACTGATTCACTATTAAAACTTTTAAACCAGCGATCCATATTGATTCACTATTATAACTTTTCCACCAGCGGTTCATATTGATTTACTATTATAACTTTCCACCAGCGGTCCATATTGATTAACTATTATAACTTCAACCAACGGTCTAAAAAATTAGCACATCTCCTCATGGAATAATATTGTACCCAAATACCCGAATGCATAAATACTAGAGTGAATAGTAACTGGGTGAATAGTAACTCATGAATAGTAACTCGTGAATAGTAACTCATGAATAGTAACTCGTGAATAGTAACTCATAAATAGTAACTCGTGAATAGTAACTCCTGAATAGTAACTCGTGAATAGTAACTCATGAATAGTAACTCATGAATAGTAACTCGTGAATAGTAAATCATGAATAGTAACTCATGAATAGTACTCCGACATGAAAAGTGTTCCGAATACCCGATTGATCAATATAACCTCCAGACATCAATTATTATTAAATAAATGTCAATTTCTACTAACACAAATAATCCCAACACAATGAAACTATCAAATTCATCTTTAATCAACACGAACTTATCCATCATTAATATCATAACTCACAATATTTAACAATCAGGTTGTTCCCTAGGAAGAGGGGGCTTTACGATAAGGATTTCTCTCTATTGGCGCGTAATTAGATTATCTAACCTCTCATTGACAGAACTTCTAGACATTGTAAATATTGCAATTTAATAATATGAATAACTTTGTCGTCTCAATTATTGATTTAATAATATATCATATTATGCAGATGATACTGTGACAATAATCGAATCAATAATATGAGAGATATGATGCAGCAATTACTGTAGCAATAATTGAGTATAATTGAGTGACTTATCACGTAAGCATCAATAATCAATACCGTGTACTACTATGCAACCATGCGTATTACTGTACTTTTACTACCGGGTAGTTCAACAGTTTTAACGGTAAAACCTCCGCCGTTATTTTCATAAAATATTTTTCTCGTTTTCTAACTACGACAGTACTTCCATTATGGGTTCGCTAATGATTGTGCCGTCGTATGGATATTCCCGAGAAAAAGAATATTCTCCGACAAAAAGAATATTTTATAACAACTTGCATACTTTGAAAAATTTTCAAATATGACCCTTAACTTTAAACTTTTATCAATTTAACTATTTACCAAAATAGAAAAATTGAATACTTTTATTTCATAAAATTCGGGGTCTCACACAAGATACTTAGTCCTACACATGAGACATATAGAACTAAGGTACTTTGAGTATTAGACCATAACCCCCATATATGTTGAGGTAAAAACTGAAAATAGAAGAAAAATAAGAAAAAGAATGGAAGAGAACCTCACCTAGATTTCTTTGCTATCCTTCTAGTTCTTCCAAAGTAAGTTATGAATCTAGGATGCATGAAAAATAACTCCTCTCCCTGTCTAGAAAAACCAAACCCTCTCTCTCTTTTCTCTCTTCTGTATTTTGCTAGCTTGGGAGAAAAATAGAAGAAGGATAATAGGAGAAATGAAATGATCTAGCAAATGAATGTGATGATTAACTAATATCCCCCATATATACTTTTGTTGTCCCTTGGATAAAAGGCTTCACCTTATCTCTTTCAATTGAGCCTAATCATGTGATTAAGGGTGCTAAGTAGATTTTCCACCAATGGGAGATGGACACACTTGTACTTGATGTAAGATTTCTACTTATGGAACTTGATTAGCTTAATATTCTTACCTTAAAAAGGATAATGTGGCCAGATATATATATTCCCACTAATTCCTTCATTTAGCATTTATTTTAATGCATAAATTAGATAAATCAAAGGTCTAAAATACCCTTAATCAAGTGGACTAAGTTTGGGCTTGCATTTTATTTCTTTTGGGCTTCTCCTTTAATTGTTTTGGGCCATGTAATGAACATAGTCTAACAATTTTAATATATACTACCCAAATTGCTTATTTAGGGTTTCCATTTTCAATCTTATGAAATTTAATTACTTATACATGTGACTTTAGCTCATAACCTAATTAAGTTTACTAGAAATAGGTTTAAAATTATTAGTCACTTGAAATAACAAGATTATCCACTTAAGTTAGTATATATATTAAATACTAACCTTTCCTTATTAGCATAACCCTTAGGTTATTTAATTGTCTCACCTAATGTATAATTAGGTTACGAAGCTTTCATTTAGGGTTTAAAATAAAATAAAATTAGTTTCTAAAATTTGTAATTAGGGTTTCCTAATTAAGTTAGGTTACCTAACCACCTAGGCCTTGCATAATAGGATTTAACATTTACTAATTATTATTAAGCGTTCAAATTTAGCAATTAAGGTGCCGAATTTATCAATTAGGGTTTAAAATTAATAAATAGGGTTTCTAATCACATTATGCATGAACATTAGGGTTTCAAGTCAATGATTAGGGTTTACCTAATTAGCGTTTATATTTATAATATCAGACATTGATCACATTATCACGATTACCTAACAATTTTGAACTCCAATTTGTATTTTAAATTAAGGTTTCACACAGTAATATAAGGATTTGTCACATAACACCATAATTGACCAACCCTAATCGGTCCACATATACAGTACATATTTATAGCACTGAACAATCAAAATATAATTAATATTATATTATTATTCTCATGCCTTGATCAAAATCTAAAAAAAAATTAGTGTTTGGATTCCATATCTGATTTATCTGTCATACTTAACATTATTAATTAAGTTAAAAATAATTAATTTAATAATCTGAACAAAATTCATATAATAAAATAATTATTATAATAATTCTAAAAATCATTTCATATATTATATAAATAATATATGGAAGACCCCAACTTTTATGAATAAAGATGAATTTTTTATAAATATCATTTTTTAATATTATGGAGTGAAATTGATATAATGTTATAGTTGTGGGTTATATTTATAAATTTTGCAAAGTACGCAAGTTGTTATATTATATTCGGTTGGTCAGGGAATATTCGTTTTAATAGGGAATATTTATGACAGCACAATAATTGGTGGACCCCACAACGGAATTATTGTCGAATTGAGAAAATGACAAAAATATCTCTTTATGAAAATAACGGCGGAAGTTTTACCGTTAACTGTTGAAACATCCGGTGTTAAAAGTACAGTAATATGCGTGGTTGCATAATAGCACACGGTATTGATTATTGATGCTTACGTGAGAAGTCACTTAGTTTTATTCAATTATAGATACAATAATTGTTGCATAGTATCTCACGTTATTTGATTCAATTATTGTCGATATTTTATATATTATTAAATCAATAATTGAGATGACAGAGTTATTAATATTATTATTTGCAATATTGACAATGTCAAGAAGTTCTGTCAAGGAGAGGTTTGGTCACCTAATTGCGGCATGATAGGGAGAAATCCTTATTCGAAAGCCCCCTTTCTCAGGAATGACACTGGTTGTTAAATATTGTGAATTATAATGATAATGATAAATGTTGTTAAGAATATTGAGGTGATTTTTATGAAGTATTTGTTGTAATTTTGGACCCCCATTTACCCATTTTTTTTAAACTTATCAGTGAAAAGTTATCTCAGTTTTTGATATATTTATATTTATATATATATATACAAGTATTATATATATAAGAAATTTGTCACATGGGTTGATAATGGGGGAATTTAATGGACACGGGGGGGGGGTGATCACGGAATACCTTCCGTGAATTTATCTTGATCATGTGTTATATATTTATAATATATATAATATATATTATATTTTATTTAAAAAATTTCGTTTTATTAGAATATTTTATTGCATAGTATCCTTTCTATTATCCTATAAAAGGATGCTTAGTTAGAATTGAAAACACACCAGAAATTCAGAGAATTCTTCTTCTATAATCTTGAGCATTTTTCTTTAGAGTTTTAAGAAGCTTTGAGCGTAGAAAATAGTATAAGTTTTCTTCAAGAATATCCTCGCCCTACTAGTCGGAATACTCTTCTTTTTAAGGTAAGGGGTATTATTCTTTCGTATTCATGAAGAGAGTTATTTTCTTTCAATACTCGTAAGGGTTATTATTCCATTTTTTATTATTATGTTGGAATAACCTGTCTATGCTAAGTACCACATACATGGTGAAATTCTTCTGTTATTCCATTCTTTATTATTCTGTTGGAATAACCTGTCTGTGTGGTCTATCACATGCCTGGTGAATTCTGTTGTTATTTCATTCTTTATTATTCTGTTGGTTAACTACTCATCATGAAAAATTTCATAAGAACGGGAGGTTGTAAGACCCCAACTTTTATGAATAAAGATGAATTTTCTATAAATATCATTTTTTGAATATTATGGAGTGAATTTGATATAATGTTATAGTTGTGGGTTATATTTATAAATTTTACAAAATACGCAAGTTGTTATATTATATTCGGTTGGTCAGGGAATATTCGTTTTAATAGGGAATATTCATACGGTGACACAATCATTGGTCGACCCTACAACAGAATTATTGTCTGATTGAGAAAACGACAAAATATCTCTTTATGAAAATAACGACGAAAGTTTTACCGTTAACTGTTGAAACACCCTTGTTAAAGTATGCGAATCTGGCGTGGTTGCATAGTAGCACACGGTATTGATTATTGATGTTTACGTGAAAAGTCACTTAGTTTTGTTCAATTATTGATACAGTAATTGTTGCATAGTATCTCACGTTATTTGATTCAATTATTGTCGATATTTTATATATTACTAAATCAATAATTGAGATGACAGAGTTATTAATATTATTATTTACAATATTGACAATGTCTAGAAGTTCTGTCAAGGAGAGGTTTGGTCACCTAATTACGCGCCAATAGGGAGAAATCCTTATTGGAAAGCCCCCTCTTTCCTGGGAACGATCTGGTTGTTAAATATTGCGAATTATAATGATAATGATAAATGTTGTTAAGAATATTGAGGTGATTTTTATGAAGTATTTGTTGTATTTTTGGACCCCCCATTCACCCATTTTTTAAACTTATCGGTGAAAAGTTATCTCAGTTTTGTTTTTATATATATATATATATATAGAAATTTGTCACATTGGTTGATAATGGGGGGGAATTTAATGTACACGGGAGGAGTACTATTATTCGTAATATATATATATATATATAAAGATTATATAGGATTCATGTTGATTCACGGGGGGTGATCACGGGAATACCTTCCGTGAATTTTTATTGATCATGCGTTATATATTTATAATATATATAATATATATTATATTATATTTAAAAGTTTTCATTTTATTAGAATATTTTATTGCATAGTATCCTTTCCATTCTCCTATAAATAGGGTGCTTAGTTAGAATTGAAAACACACCAGAAATTCAGATAATTCTTCTTCTATAATCTTGAGCGTATTTCTTTGGAGTTTTAAGAAGCTTTGAGCGTAGAAAATAGTATAAGTTCTCTTCAAGATTATCCTCGCCCTACCAGTCGGAATACTCTTCTTTCTAAGGTAAGGGGTATTATTCTTTCGTATTCATGAAGAGAGTTATTTTCTTTCAATACTCGTAAGGGTTGTTATTCCATTTTTTATTATTATGTTGGAATAACCTGTCTATGCGAAGTACCGCATACATGGTGAAATTCTTCTGTTATTCCATTCTTTATTATTACATTTGGAATAACCTCGTCATGCGGTCTATCATATGCCTCGGTGAATTTCATTGTTATTCCATTCTTTATTATTTCATTGGAACATCACATGCTGTGAGGATTACGCATGACCTGGTTCCATTCTTTATTATTCTGTTGGAATAACCTCTCTATGTGGATTACCGCATGCATGGTGAATGATCCTTTGTATTCATTCCTTATTAAACTATGGAAATGATTTATCTACGTGGATAACCGTATGGCGGGCAAAAATCCATTTGCAATGTCATATATTCTATTATATTCAGTTGGTTAAAGTTTTGGCTTCTATACTCCATGAAATTAGTATAATATCTTGGATATTTGCGCTTCATCCAGTATCTTTTCATGGAAATATTATTCTGAGCATTCTTGAATTTTACTCCACAAAGCAGTATCATGTTGATAATTTGGACATTAATAAGTTCAGGATAAATTAACTTATAAATCTTTAAAATTTATTCTTGAACTTATTTTATTGAATTATTATGTCATTGTCATCATCCTCATGTTTATATTATGTTGAAAGTCATATGTGGCCTGTAATGCATAGATGGACTTGGTATGATTATGACCAGGGATTATTCGGTATAATCATGACCGTAATGTTATAAATGATGTGGTAAAAGTCCTTATTGGGCGTGTAGTGCATTGATGGGCCAGTTGTTGGCATGATCATGACCATTGATGAAAACACGAATATCCTTGGCCCGTAGTGCATGGATAATTTGTGGTTGTGATACTAATGAATATCCTTAGCCATAGTGTAGGGATGAGGTGGATTATATAATTGAGCCGAGTCTCAGCGATAAAAGTGATGAAAAACCTTTTAAATCATAGAAGATAATAGATTTAATTCTCTATTTGACTCTTCTATTGGATTGCTTGTTCCGCTGCAGTTAAACTTGATGTTTGTTATATTGTATCAGTTTAACACTGTTGAAGGCCAAAGATAATTTATTCTGCATTATCTTAGTCATAATATCTCTTACTGGGCTAGTTGAGCTCACCCTTTTGCTTTCATCGTTCTCTTCAGGAAATGAGAACGTAGTAGGGACTAGTCGGGGAACGGAGTGACGGTCCAGATGATAGCATTAATAGTTCTCACTATTCTATGAAATAGTGTGATAATAAATGTATTGAGGACTTATTTTGAGTTTGAATCACATGCTAGAAGACAATATTTGTATTAAAACTCACATTTCATCATTGTATATTTAAGGTTGTATTTGTATTACATACAATGTATTTGGCAACCTCGAGAATAGGTGATGTATACCTATTTTGGGGTGTCATAATATATGATTATATTTTCATGGAAAATAATTAATAAAACATTTCTACTATAAAATTAATTATGATAAGAATATAATTTATAATGATCAATAATTCCAAAATAAAATTACTTGTAAATATTCATATTTTTATTTATCACATAAATACATATATACATTATCTTGGCACATATTCCCCATATTTAAAATAAAATAAAAAAATTTATATGCAAATTTCTAATTTATTTGTATAGAAAATATCGGGTTGTTACATCAATGGTCCTTAGTGACTGCTCAGTATAAATTGCTTATCCAGTTGGATACATTGTTAGCCGTTGAATTCATATATATTTGTTGATTTATATCGAATTGGCATATCCCTTATTCATGAAGTTATTCTGACACTTTGAACTATCCTAGAAATAACCCTTAGATATTTCAAAACTTGTGATATTATATCCTACACCCTTGTTGTATATTACTTGCTGGGCAATTTGTGTTCATCCTTGCTTATTTAAAACCTTTTAGTTACGAAAGAATAGGAAATGTCTCTAGAGCAGACAAGGGCAAGGGCAAGGCTACATACTAGCTTGTCCTTTTTATGTTTAAAGCTATTATGTTATGCTAAGACTATTTGTGGACTATATTTAAACTTAAGTAGGATTATGTAATAGGTCTTTATTCGATACTATTATGTAATCTATTAAGTACTGTAGGTTGCGAGACTTGGGAGAATAATTATAATAAATCATTGTATATTATTCTAAAGTAGATTTTCCGTTGTGTATGCATTATTTTAGTTATTATGGTTTTACCATGAGAACGTGATGAACCGAATTCGAGTGACCAAGTGGAGGTACGAATTTGGGGGTGTCACAGGTTGGTATCAAAGCCTTAGTTATAAACCTTAGGAGTGAGTGTCCTTAGATTATAACTTAAGGGAACTTAGAAGTTTGGAAGGAGATAAAACTCATGTAGAGTTTTCCTTGAGAGACTTAGTGTGTTATCAAATGTAACTTCATTTTATACAATGAACTTATGTTTGTTTAACATTCTAATGGAGTTGTTTTTTGTGTTGTCTTATGTTGGTGATTGTAGGATGACTGACATGGGAGGACCTAGCCGAGTAGTAGAGGAGGAACCGCGTGATATCCATGAGGTATTCGAGACATCCTTGATAGAAGAGCCTATTTCAGTAGTAGCCCTTTTTGATGATGACGATGAGGAAGAGGTGGAGTCTGACCCTGAAGAGGAGCCTTTGGAGGTGGAGCCCGAGCATGTGGAGGACTCTGACGAGGCTACTTTTGAGGATTGGATGTTAGGAGAGTATGAGGAATAGATATTAGAGTTGGGATGTAGAGTAGATGAGCTTGAGGCTGAGGCTAGGGTGAGGGAGTCTGCATTCCAGAAGTTGAGGGACGAGGACCATCAGAGGCAACTAGTGATGCAGGAGATGGAGGTGGATATTGCTCACCGTAAGGAAGTAGGGATCCAGATGAGAGGTTTGTTTCACCGAGCAGTGGCGAGGAATGTTGAGGTGGTAGAAAAGCTGGAGGAATTAGAGCAGAAGGTATTAAGTTAGAGGGCAGAGAAGGAGGCTCTCCTAACTCAGTTAGAAATGGAGGTAATGGATAGGATTCACTTCGAGGAGAAGTGGGAAGAAGCCAATGATAGGGCAGATGACCTAGAGGATGAGGTACGGTACAAGAGGAGGAAGATGAACAAGGTGGGCTATACTCTTCGCACGACCATGGAGAGATTGATAGATGGGGTACATCATTACCCAAATGTTGAAGGACAGACGGACATTCCATAATGGCCGAGACATGGTGGTGCACATCATACGGAAGGAATATCGAGCAGATTGAGCGTGGGATGTTCGATTGAGTTTAGAGGATGAAGACCAGTAGTATAGTAGTTTTATCTATGTGTTAATAATATGTTGTTGTAATCTCAATCTTTTATGTAAGATGTGAGATAGTGGTAAACCCAAACTTCTGAAAAGTGTAAGAAGGGTAGTAAGTTAGTATGTCCATCTTTTGTGATATTAGGGATATATGTGTTATCATTTATAGTATGCTAGAAAAGAACATGAAATGTAACCCTTTGCTATATGAATATAAATGACCTTATTTCATAAGCGTGTTATAACTTATACATCAGTGCAAACATATTTCATTGCATAATGATTGTCTTATCTGATCTCTCTTCTTTTAATAGTTTGTGGGGAAGATTAAAAAACTCTTAAATCATTCATGGAGGAATGTTTGACAACTTTATCTTTCTTGAACATAAATGTAACCTTGCCATATGAATATAAACTAACATTATTATTATAAATAGAGCAACCGATTGTTAGTATAGCTACCAAAGGAATTTCATTGTATTAAAATCGATAACCTTACATTTCATAAACGTGTTATAACTTATTTCTTATGGATTCTTCTTTTAGGAGATCCTTTGGCCCCTCTTTCATGTTAGCCAATATTCTGAGAATTGTGAAAGGTCAAGGGAGTGAGTGCGTAATCAGCTCCTCCATCCATGGTCTGATTGATAAGATTATTATGATAGTAATTAAGACATTGTAAAATTTTGTAAATGAATTTGTATTTAACAACATTTTAACATACATTCTTTATTAATTACCAAAATAATTTAGGTCTTGTTTTAAATTGGTATCTCATATTTTTAGGCTGGCTATATTACCCCACTTATATAGTTAATAAAATCTAATTAAAGATTTCTTTAGTGAATAAGATCCCATTTCAAATGTATATAGCCTTGTGGTGACACAATAAGACTATATATAAATAAATAGGTAGACAACTTTTGTCGATTACATCAACTATCGCGATTCCTTTTTCTTTTGCCTCTTAGATTATTTTTGATCAGAGTGGTAGTACGTCAGAATCGAAAATTATCCAGAGTTAAATCCAAGCCCTGGCACTCCGTATATTCAAAAAGAAAATATCATCCTTGTGGTGATTACTGACAAAACAATATTGTTCAATTTTCTTTTATAAGCATCAAATGTGATAAATTAACATCTTAAATGCTTAATCTTCCTTATTGGTATTGACGTGAACTCGTAATAAATATTTAATACTCTATTAATTTTTATCGTGCTAGAAATGACGTTAGATATTCAAATACCTTTGAGCGGCTTAGGACTTAATATAAAAATTGAGGGTTTTGTTATTAATTTGGCTCATCTTGTTTAAGCATTACGTGCATATATATAAAATCGCGTGCGTATTAATTAACATCTCGAAGCGTGTTTGCATCATATATATAATATATAGTATCGCTGCATATAGAATACTATATTCTAGGATTGATTATGGACTTTTATTCTGGTTTGGTTCACTCGTGAACTGCTGAGTGAACCAAAAGTCTACCTACATTTAAACTTGGGGCTCCATAACAAGCGGGTCTTCTGTGCGCTTGCTCCTTGCTCCTTGATCTCTAATTCTTAAAATTAATTCTAACTATTCCTATTACAAAACTATTTAAAATAAATAGAAACCTTGATGGTGATCGAGGAAGTATAGGAGGAGATAAATTTACATTAAGAAAATTAGAGAAGAAGTGCAGACCCCCATTAATAAAACCATTACATTAAATTGCATCAACTTAAAATAAAATCAACGTCGCGTTAATTGATAGTATAATCAATCCATTTATTATCATTACACATCACCGTATGCATTGATAAATAACATTCATCTTATGAATAATAAATATTTAATATATATATTGATATCATTTAATGGGCCCGAAATTTAGTTAGTATAAAATACATTTTTGAATAAAAATAAACTCCTTTATTTTAATCCAAATTTAAATCAAAATAAAACTATTTTATTTTAATTTATCTATTTTGAATAAAATAAACTATTTTATTTTAATCAAAATCTTTAATTAAAATAAACTTTCCTTTACTTTTTAATTAATTATGGAATCGATTCCATATATATAAAATCTTTAATTAAAATAAACTCTTTTATTTTAATTCGAATTATAGAATCAATTCCATGTAAAAAAATCTTAATTAAAGGAAACACGGTTATCTTTCTATTCCGCAAATAAACTTCTTTATTTTGAATAATGAAATCTTATTTAGTATTTAAATAAACTCCTTTATTTAAAAATTAGGATTCTCTTTCCTATTCACAAATAAACTCTTTTATTTTGAATAATATGAAATCTAATTTCATATCTAAATAAACTCCTTTATTTAAGGAAAGATGGAATACAATTTCAACTCCGATTAGTTATCATGGAATCCAATTCCAACTACTAATTAGATTAGCATTGAAATTACAATTTTTAAAATTAAAATAAATCTTTTATTTTAATATTAAAATAAATCTTTTATTTTAATATTAAAATAAACCTTTTATTTTAAGATTAAAATAAACCTTTTATTTTAATTATAAAAATTATTTAAAATTAAAATAAACTTTATATTTAATATTAAAATAAATATTTTATTTTAAAATTAAAATAAACTTTTTATTTTAATTATATAATAATTAAGAATATATATATGTATATATATATATTAAGTAATATATATAATATATATATATATAGCTTAGTTCCTTGCATTATTAATTTTAGTTTTACCGGATTGAATAAAAGTCTTGACCTTTTTTTTTTTTTTTTTAATAAGCAAGCGTAGAATTCCTTATCTCTCAAGCTGGAACACAGAGATTCTTTATCTCGAAATTTCCCTTATCCATGCATGTTACTTTAATATAAAGTGGGAAGTTTATAAAAAAAAATTTTCTTTGGCAGTTATGAAGATTTTTGAAAAACAATTAGCGTATTGCGAGTTTTTTTTTTTGGTTATTTTTTATTAAATTTTATATTATGAATAAAATTATTTTAATTAAATTATTTCTAAAAGGGTTTGGCTCACGTATCGATATACATAACAAATTAAAACGTGTAAATCGATTAATAATTCTAGTAGTATAAAGGTATTAGTCGCGAAAAGATTTGGCTCATTGCCTTTGCTTTAGGTTTATACAAGGTCGAATTATATGCGTTCGATCTTGAATCACGGGTTTTGGCATAAAAGTTAGCTGCGGGCGTGTAAAATCGGGCCATCTTACTTTCAGTTGTAATCTCAATCTTTTATGTAAGATGTGAGATAGTGGTAAACCCAAACTTCTGAAAAGTGTAAGAAGGGTAGTAAGTTAGTATGTCCCTGTCTTTTGTGATATTAGGGGATATGTGTTATCATTTATAGCAGTATGCTAGAAAAGAACATGAAATGTAACCCTTTGCCATATGAATATAAATGACCTTATTTCATAAACGTGTTATAACTTATAGTTCTTTTCTATTGAGAAATGTCTAAGTATTATAACTAGACAATAAAATGAAATTTTGTGATGCAGAAAATGTTGCCCAGACGTGGAATAACTGTCCTAGAAGAGTCAGTTAATGATGAGAGAGGTCGTGTAGATCCGATACAGAGACTGGTAGATTTATTGACAGAAGCTCTGAGGGGAAGAAACGAACCCATACCACTCGTTCCCCAAGCAGTCCTAGTAACGACATTCAAAGATTTTAAGAGTGTAGGACCCCCAGAGTTCGCGGGAACCACTGACCCGATAGTTGCGCAAACTTGGATCAAGGAGATTGAGAAGGCCTTCACTATAGCTCGAGTGGGTAAAGACCAGAAGATAGTATTTTCCACATACATGATGAGGGGCGAAGCGAACTATTGGTGGGAAACCAATCAGCAGAGAGCGGGGGAAGGTACAATAATGTGGGAGAGGTTTACTACATTGTTTTTCAAAAATTAGTTTCCAAAGAGTATGAAGAGTAGGATGGAAGTAAAATTCCTAGAATTAAAACAAGGTGATACGACGGTGGTGCAGTACGCAGCTAAGTTCAATGAATTAGCGCGGTTTACAAAACAACAAGTTATGGATGAGGAGAGGAAGGCGAGACGTTTTGAGAAAGGGTTAAAACCGTGGTTTTACAATAAGGTATCGGTCTTCCAGATTGATTCCTTTACGACATTGTTGGAGAAGGCAATCATTGGGAAAGATGGCAGTGGGGCCTTAAGTTTGTATCATAAGGAGAAGAAGAACAAGAACGCTGGTAGTGAGCATCGTGGAGGGAGCAAAGCAGAGGGAGTAACTCCGAAAAGAGGAAATGGGAAAACAACAACAAAGAAGCAACAATCAAGGTGGGAATCACCAAGGAAATTTCAAGAAGAGGACCGAAGCTTGCAACAAATGTGGAAGAAGCCATCTGGGAGAATGCGGGAAGAGGAAAAACACTTGCTATATTTGCGGCCAAGAGGGGCACATATCGCCAAATTGCCCGAAGCCAAAGAAGATCAGAGGATGTTTTGCTTGTGGATCAACAGAGCACTAGATAAAGGATTGCTCGAAGAAAAGAAGCGGTGGAGCTGGTGGAAGCTAAGGAGGAGGAAGTAAGTTGATGATTGGTGGACCTGCGCGAACTCAACCGATCTACCACTCGAACCTTTAACATGACCGTCCAAGACGCCGTAGCTACAAAGGACGTGGTGTCAGGTATAATCCCAATAAATAATATAAATGCTTATATATTATTTGATTCGGGTGCCACCTGTTCGTTTGTATCTGAAGAATTTTCTAGCAAACTTAGTACACCCCGAGAACATTTAGAAGATCCTTTCAACATAGAAGTTGCGAATAAGGAAATAATCCCTGTAGAATACGTTTATCAAAATTGTTGCGCAAACATTAGAGGACATGAACTGAGCGTAGACTTGATTCCTATTAGACTAGGAGAATTCGACATAATACTGGGGATGGATTGATTATATAACCATGCAGCAGTAATTGACTGTTAGAATAAATATGTGAACCTTCAGACTCCAGGTAAGTTTAAGGTAGTGTTTTATGGTAGCTCATCGCTTAAGCAATCATGTTGCGTTACGATGATGCAGGCCAAGAAATTGTTAAAGAAAGGATGTGTAGGTTATTTAGCTTACATTGTGGATACTCGAAAAAAGGGAGTAGAGATTAATGACATACCCGTAGTGAGTGAATTTCAGGACGTGTTTCCGAATGATCTGCCTGGCCTTCCGCCAGACAGAGAAATCGAATCCGTAATAGATTTAGTAATAGAAATTGTTTGCTTATTAACCATGTTTAGCTTTGATCCCATAATGGATTTTGGTTCAGTCATGAACAAAACTCTATTATGGGATTCTAACGGATTTTAATATGTAGTTTAGTTGCATGCTTGATTGCTGGAGCTATTTTACATATCATATGGAAACTCTATCATGATTATTTTGCATGTATGAATGCTTGATCACCATTCGTTTCAGTACTTGTATGGAATTGACAATGAACATGCAAGTATGGATTGTAATCATGATAACATATGTATATGGGGCTATTTTACATGGCTTGTGTATTTCGTGAACCAGATAGACATATACTGTTTCACCGTATGAGTTAAAATAAAGGCTTGTGCTTAAATTCAGTATGATTGCAATTTCACATAGACATACAGTGATTTTGGTTATATTGTTGATTACATGGAGTCTATCACTTGTGGATGTTGTGTAAGTAGGTCATAGTACATTGAAAAATGGATATGACTCTATTAGTGCTTTTGGCTACTTTCCTGTGATATGTGAACAATTCTTGCATGATAGTGGTAATTATATGAAATATTAAATGAAGTTAGGATCCCATTATTTCCAGATTTAGTTTATTCCATTATTATTTTTGTTTTAGTTGTTAGTTGCAATTAGATTAATTCACCAATATAGTCATTAGTTGAAGCATATAAATATAGTGATTTAATTGATGCATAGTAGTTTAAATTTGACAACTTTCTCTATGGGATCGATACTCTACTTACTCTGTATTACTTGTTGACACATTTATGCTTGCATGAGTTAGAGCTCTTTTATCAGAACTGAAAAAGAGGCAACAAGTTTTTGGCGCCGTTGCCGGGGAAAGGCAATTAATTTAAATAATTATCATCAATTTCAAGCTATATTGTATGACTTAGATAATTCTGATCATTTCTCATATTCTATTTTTGTTTTGTTTTTGGTTTCAGGTACTTATAGATTTTTATGCACACGCGATCATCCAACTTAGAATTAACACCACCACAGGATAACATTAACGGAAGAGGTTGGAAAGCAAGTGTACGAAGAAATTTGCAAGCTCAGTTAGAGAGTACTACAGTTAGTATGGCAGAAGAACAGAGAATTGAGCAAAGAGAAGAGCACCGGGCTCTAAGGGACTATTCCATGCCAAATATAAATGGACTCTGATCTAGCATAGTCGGGCCGTGAGCGATGAATGACCAATACTTTTGAGATTAAACCGGGCACTATTCAGATGGTGCAGAATTTGGTACAGTTTGGGGGTGCTGCTATGGATGATCCGAATGAACACCTGTTGAGTTTCATCGAGATTTGTGATACATTCAGATATAACGGTGTGACGGAAGATTCTTATCAGACTTAGGCTATTCCCATTCTCATTGAGGGATAAGGCTAGAAGTTGGCTACATTCTTTGCCGTCAGGGTCAATCACTACATGGGAGGACTTAGCACTGAAATTTTTAGCCAAATTCTTTCCAATGGCTAAGACTGCAAAAATGAGGACAGCTATCTCGTAGTTTGAGAAACAACAAGGCGAGTCCTTATATGAAGCATGGGAGAGATATAAAGAGATGCTGAGGAAGTGTCCGCATCACGGTATGCTAGATTGGATGGTGATAAACTCATTTTACAATGGATTGGGATGGCAGTCAAGACTTATTGTGGATGCAGCTGCAGGAGGGGCATTATGGGCAAAAAGCTATGATGAGGCCTATACACTTATCGAGACTATGGCTGCAGATGATTACCAGAATCCTACATCTCGGATGCCACAGCCCAAAGTTGCAGGTGTGTTGGAGGTAGATGCTATTACCCAGTTGTCGGCACAGATGGCAGCGATGTCAAACAAGATAGATACATCGACAGAGAGCAAAGTGAAAATAGTTGCTTTCGTATGTGAGATTTGTGCAAGGTCACACTCGACGGATCAATGTGCTATCAGCTAGAGTCGGTACAGTATGTGAGTAATTACAAGAAAGACCAAGGACAATTTTAGATCACATACCACCCCAACAACCGAAATCATCCAAACTTCAGTTAGTCAAACAATCATGGGAATCAGTAGAATGAGTTTCAACCTAACCAATAGTTTCAGCCACAGTCATCTCAGCCACAGTTTTCATCAAAACCACCGTTTCCACCAGGATTTTCTCAACAACAACACATCACACTCCAGTTGTACCACAGCTAGGAAAGAAATCAGAAATGGAGGAGATGATGTTGAAATACATGGCAAACACAGAAGTCATGATTAAAAGCCAAGCAGTGGCTATCAAGAATCTGGATACTCAAATGGGGCAAATGGCGAGCATGCTCAACAACAGGCCCCAGGGTTCATTGCCAAGTAATACAGAGACAAATCCAAGAAGAGACGGGAAGGAACAATGTCAAGCGATCACATTGAGATTTGGGAAAAACATTATGAGACACCGCAAGTCGGAAGTCGATCGCCTGCTCGATTACACTTATGGAAGTCGGCGGCGCTACCGACTTTATCATCTTAGATTATGAGGAAGACAAAAGTATACCGATCATACTAGGGAGACCCTTCTTAGCCACATGAAGGACTTTGATAGACATGCAAAAAGTGGAACTCACTATGCGTGTACATGATCAGGAGGTCACATTCAATGTCTTCAAAGCCATGAAGCTCGCAACAGATGAAGAAGAATGCTTCCGGGTGGATTTGGTGGATCGGGTTTCAAATGATGGAGTACAACGAGTAGTGGATTATGAACCAGTGAGAAGTGTCATTTCTAAAAATTTAGATGTAGAGGATGAGGAATTAAATGAACTCATTCAATATCTAGATACCACTCCACAGTATGGAACCATTGCAGTATGTGATAAGTTTTCGGATGAGCCTTTTAAAGTGAATGGACAGAGATTGAATCGTTATTCTGGTGGTGAGGTAGACAGAAAGAAAGTCACCTCGATTCTATCTTCAACATGAGATTCGGAGACAGTCAAGCTAATTGACTATAACTTAGGGCTTGATGGGAGGCAACCCATTGTTTCTATCTCAACTTAGTAGTTATTCAGTTCAAGTTACTTTTGTTAGCTTATTTTCATTTTTCGTTAGGATAGTGTGAGTCTCTATACATAATTGTCATCGTAGCTGAATCGCATAGGAGTGTGTTTGTGCATTGCATTAAAATAAGGGTGATAGAATAGGTACTCATTTTTATTTAGTAAATCATGTTGTGACAAGATCTATTGATCTTATTGCAGATGTATTGGAGTACATGCCTCACTATCTTGCCAGTCCTGAGGATAAAAGTTAGCAGTGCAGATACAAGGATCACGTGGCGCTGCGATAATTTCAAAGACAGACCAAGGCTTCATAGCGATAAGCTTGCCAGACTACGATTGCCACTGCATATGCAAGACCCAAATTTATCAAAACTTCGCGCCGCGCGGCTGCGAGATCAGACGTGGAAATTTTTTTAAGTTTCAAAACGTGATGGAGATCATTTGGACTCTCATTGGAAACCATAACAGCAGCGTAATCACCTCAGTCTCCATAACGCACGTCTCCTTCTCTCTATCAGTTACAAATTGAAGCCGTACATCTCTCAATCACATATCCACGATTCTCTCCTCGTTCAAAGCTCAAACCCACGCTCTCATCCACTGATATAAACTAGGGCTTCTGATTCAGTTGGGCAGAAATGAACTTGGGAGTATTCTCATCACTGGTTCTTCATTCTCAGTCAAATCATCTGCATTATCTGTCTCAAAGCAAATGGGTCCGAAAAGAGCTCGCTCCACTTCATGTTCTTCTTCATCTTCCTCTGGCAGTCAAGGGGAGGATGCGATTGATCATACCAAATTTCTGGATTTAGAAGCCCAACAGGAGTAATACAGAATTGTGACCAAAACCTTTGTGAAAGAAAGAGGGTTGAAGCCTGAGCAACAAGATGGACAGCTATGCGCTATGATTCGCGAACGCGGATGGCTTGGATTCACTGCCACCCTTACACCCATTCCGATGAGTATAGTTTGAGAGTTCTACGCCAATGCCAAAGTCACTAGGAGCGGTGTTTCTCTGGATCACGGTTTTAAAATCGATTACAGACCCCCCTCCATCAAAGACATTTTTAGACTTACTGAGACACCACCAATAGGGTCGGCTAACTGGGTCACAGATGCACACTTGGAGACAGACTTGGGATTAGTTATTGCAGAGTTGTGCGTGCCTGGCACAAAGTGGACATATAAAACCGGTACAAATCAACCTCGCATATTCCAACTGCAGCCCTGAACCGATATACAAAACCATGGAATCTGTTTATATGTGCCAAGCTAGTGGCTTCATCTCATTAGCATAAGATTACAGTGGAAAGAGCGATCATTTTATGGGGTATAATTACGGGCAAGTATATTGACGTGGGCCATCTGATTCACCAAAATATTTTGAAGTATCTGCGGGGAAGCACTACGGGGAGTATTCCCCACTCCTCAGTGATAGCTATGTTATGTGCTCATCAGGGTTGTAATTGGGGCAATGAACAGATGCAGAACCCAAGTCAGGACATCACACATGCCACCATTACGAAATTTGAAGATTGGGCAGGAGGTGAACCACACCCGCGCGGACGAGGATTTATTCTCTGACCCACATTTCTAGAGCCATCACAGCAGCCCCCTCAGACAGATGAGGTAGGCCCGTCCACGCACGCACATGATGCCCATGGTGATCGCCAGCTCTCCGAAGGTTGGAGCGAAAAAGTCGATGCCATGTACGATAACTTTGGAGCATTTGCGATGGGACTCATGAGGGCCTTGGCGAGGCTTTTGCACAGTAGGGAACAATGCTTGAGTGGCCTCAGTTCGGAACAGTAGTGCCATATCCACCACCAGATTCACCACCCGAGGAGGGTGGTACTACCGATCATTAGGGGAGTTCTCTATACCCTTTACCTTCATTCAATAGGGCATTGAATATTATAAGTTTGGGGGTATTGGGGTAGTAGTATAGTTGCATATAGTTTAATTTAGTTTTTGCATATTTAGTTTTAATTTTGCATGTTTATGTGTTAGATAAAATTTTGCAGAAATTTTTTAAAGAAAATTTTTAATTTTTAGTTATTATTGCTTGTGCTAGTATGTTTTAGTTTGCTTGTCTCACAATGTTTAGCGTTATGGAAATTTTGTCTAGCCAATGATGATAGTGAATTTTGAAAGATTCTTGAGTATTATGGATAACATGAGCTGAGATATAATGTTTTACATGATGAAATTCATATTGCTGTTTAAATGCTTTCGGTTTGCACGAATGTGTTCATAATCACTTGTAGGTATAAGAAGTATGTGTTGCATTGCTCGATAGAAAATGTAGTTTTAAAAAGAGAAATATGTGGAAAGTGATCTTAAACTGTATGAAACATTGATATTCAAACTTTGGGAAAACATGGGTATGCTATGTATAAAAAAAAGAGAAGAAAAATCAAATAGCAGTAACGTGGCTAGTCTTATTTCCGGGCCCTAGCTACTTGAGTAAGTACGCCCGAGGGGATTGTCCCTACACCAAGCGCCCTAAGGTCTTTCATGGTCTGGGAGTTATTGGTTGAAAGCTCGCTAAGAGGTAGCAGTGTTGCCTAATGGAATAAGACATTGCACAGTCATGTGGAAAAGAAAAGAGAAAAAGAAAAGAAAAATAGCAATAAACACCGTGGGAAAGAGCAAAAATCGCCTTCGTGAGTAGCAATAAAGCAGTTAAACCCATTGTTAAACCTTAGTTTGTGTTGATATATTGAAATAGTCTATGTTGCATAAGTATACATGAGTCTTGATTTAGACTATAATTTTCTGTTTTGAGCAATGAAACATGTGTATTCTTTGCTTAAGTCAAGTTTTGGTGAACACCACACACACACACAGCAGCTCTATAGCATATATGAATTATCTGAGTATATGATATTATGCCTATAGTTTGGTTTGAAATGGTAATCTTGAATCTGGATACTTCACTGAGGCATTTTGGACTGAAATTCTGTTAGAGGTGGAACTATGTGAGACTAGTTTGCATCACAGCTTAGTTGCATAGTAATGTAGCTTCATTTTCATTGTTCATTAGTATGCATTGCTTGAGGGCAAGCAACAGTTCAATTTTGGGGGTATTTGATAAGTGCATTTTATACCTACTTATTGAATACCAATTCACGCGAACTATGCCCATCTCAAGTACATTTTAGTGTGTTTTAAGTTGTATTTCATGTTATTTTGCATTGCATTTACTTAAAACTCCTTTTGGTGAAAAAATTGCAGGAAACAGCCTAATTTGGTGGTAATAGAGGGAAAGAGGCTAATGGACGCATGAAGCGAGGCACAAGCTGGGAGATGCATGGCATGAGGATCAAGTGGAGCAGAAGTCTAAGCATGGATGGACAAAGGAAGGAGCAGCAGAATAGATCAATTGCAGCAGCAGAACCAGAATTCAAAGTTGCAGAAGTTGCATGCCGTGCATGCGACAGGGACAAGCTTGGGACGCATGGCATGAAAGTACTTGGTTAGACAACATTACACACTGCAAGTCGCGCGCCCGCACGAGGATTACATCGAGGGAGCTTGTGATCGCGAGATAATGAAAGTCGTTGATTTGTTTTATTTTAATTTTTAATTAAAAGGGTTGTGATTGATTAAAATGATATCTTACTGGTGTCAGACGTATCTTTGATTACTTTTTATGTATTTTCATAGTAGGAACTAGGGTTTACACGTTGAGGGAGATTCTAACGTAGAACGAAGCTTAAACGCCTACTTCTCCAATTCTTCTTGGGATTTTCTATCATTGTGGATTATCATTATTATTTTGCTGGATGTATATGAGGATTTGAACGTTAACTTTGGTCTATAATCAACAATTGGGTTTGATCATTTCTATCCTTCATCTTTCAATTGTTTGCTTATTAACCATGTTTAGCTTTGATCCCATAATGGCATTTGGTTCAGTCATGAACTAAACTCCATTATGGGATTCTAACAGATTTTAATATGTAGTTTAGTTGCATGTTTGATTACTGGAGCTATTTTACATATCATATAGAAACTCTATCATGATTGTTTTGCATGTATGAATGCTTGATCACCATTCATTTCAGTACTTGTATGGA
This sequence comes from Panax quinquefolius, assembly GCA_020205615.1. Taxonomy (NCBI): domain Eukaryota; kingdom Viridiplantae; phylum Streptophyta; class Magnoliopsida; order Apiales; family Araliaceae; genus Panax; species Panax quinquefolius. Next base: position 113,881 of record JAINUW010000045.1, read on the forward strand.
ATTGACAATGAACATGCAATTATGGATTGTAATCATGATAGCATACGTATATGGGGTTGTTTTACATTGCTTGTGTATTTCGTTAACCAGATAGACATATACTGTTTCACCGTATGAGTTAAAATAAAGGCTTATGCTTAAATTCAGTATGATTGCAATTTCACATAGACATATAGTGATTTTGGTTATATTGTTGATTACATGGAGTCTATCGCTTATGGATGTTGTGTAAGTAGGTCATAGTACATTGAAAAATGGCTATGACTCTATTAATGCTTTTGGCTACTTTCCTGTGATATGTGAACAATTCTTGCATGATAGTGGTAATTAGATGAAATATTAAATGAAGTTAGGATCCCATTATTTCTAGATTTGGTTTATTCCATTATTATTCTTGTTTTAGTTGTTAGTTGTTAGTTGCAATTAGATTAATTCACCAATATAGTCATTAGTTTAAGCATATAAATATAGTGATTTAATTGATGCATACCAGTTTGAATTTGACAACTTTCTCTGTGGGATCGATACTCTACTTACTCTGTATTACTTGTTGACACATGTATGGTTGCATGAGTTAGAGCTCTTTTATCAGAACTGAAAAAGAGGCAACAGGAGGCACAAAGATGTACCGGGACTTGAAGCAACATTTTTGGTGGTTAAATCTGAAATGGGAAATTACGGAGTACGTTAGTAGATGTCTTACGTGTCAACGTGTAAAAGCAGAGCATCAGCGACCGAGTGGTTTACTACAACCGTTGGAAATACCAGAGTGGAAATGGGAGCTTATTACGATGGATTTTGTGGTAGGACTTCAAGTCACACAGAAAGGTTTGGATACCATTTGGGTCATCGTGGATCGACTTACGAAGATTGCACATTTTCTACCTTTCAAGATCCGCTACAGTTTAAATCAATTAGCGAATTTGTACGTAAAGGAAATGATTTCACGATATGGAGTGCCGGTATCGATTGTTTCTGACCGAGACCCGCGTTTCATGTCAAAATTCTGGAAAAGCTTGCAAGAGAGGATGGGAACACAGTTGAGATTAAGTACTTCTTATCATCCTCAAACGGACGAACAAAGTGAGCGAACAATACAAACGCTAGAGGACATGCTTAGGACTTGCGTGATGGACTTCAAGGGAAATTGGGACGACCACCTACCCTTAGTCGAATTTACGTATAATAATAGTTACCATGCGAGTATCGGCATGCCACCATATGAAGCTCTTTACGGAAGGAAGTGCAGAACGCCGTTATGTTGGGACGAAGTCGGAGAACGATGAATACTCGGACTATAGTTAGTACAACAAACCGCAGACGTGGTAAAAGTGATAAGGGCTAGACTTGTAAGAGCTCAAGATCGCCAGAAGAAGTACGCACACTTGCATCAGCAAGACCGAGATTTTTAAGTCTACAGTTTCTTATTCTTGAAGGTATCTCTATGGAAGGGAAAAATCCCTTTCGGCAAGAAAGAAAACTAAGTCCAAGATTCATAGGACCATTTGAGATACTAAAGTGAGTGGGCGAAGTAGCGTACAAAGTTGCACTACCACCTGAGTTGGAGCACATCCATAACGTGTTTCACATATATGTGTTACGTCCGTACAAGCCCGACTACAAGAACATGATTTCTTATGAACCCATTCAAGTGGAGAAAAACTTAGCGTACGAAGAAATTCCTGTCCAAATTCTAGATAGGAAAGAGCAAACCTTGAGAAATAAAGTTATTTCTTTTGTAAAAGTACTTTTGTGTAACCATGATGTCGAGGAGGCAACGTGGGAGTTAGAAGATAGGATGATGAGGGATTATCCCCATCTGTTTGTGTAACCTTGTAGCAATTATGGGATGGAATTTTTATAAGGGGGGGAGGATGTAATACCCGAGAATTTTTATAACGTGAACAAGTTGGACTTACTAGTAAGTTTAGAATATGAAAATTGTCATGATATCTTAAAGACTAGAATCTGACATTTGTGATCATGTTTTATGACACTCTTAAACTCACTCATGTAGCATAAACATATATATACCATGCTTGTGTAGCATATTTCAAGAAAAGCATGAACAAAGCCTATTTTTCAACTAAAACAGTGTTAGTTTCACGTATGTGTTATGAATACACACAAGCATGCCTAATATAATTTTTATAACTATCTTGTATGTTTAGAAAGCAAGCATGCTAGACTTTGTGGTTTCATGACCTTGAATTATCTTAAATTGTTGAAATGATCGAACTTAGAACCATGTTATGCAAGAAGGGACCTAGATTGATCTAAGAAGCATGTGAAAGCCTTTAACATGACAAAATATGATTATGTGTTCAAGCAAAACAGAGACCACAAGGCATCAGCTACATCTTGGCTTGAGTGGGGGACGGTAGCATTTACTGTAGGTCCCTAAACTTAACCATGGCAAGAAATTGCGCTTGATCTAGAATCCCAGATAGTGAGTTCTGATCTTTTGGACAGTAACTTACATGATGCCTATGATGCTAAATGTGATCTAAAACCTACTGATATACATATATATGTGTGATGCTTAGTTGATAAGTCGGTGATGCATTGAGATGAAAAGTCCATGAGTAGGAGGTCTTAACCTTGAGAATTCTTGATTTGTTTATAAAGTAACTATGTTATTTGATTTTCATGGTGGCTTACAAACTGATTTTGTGTTATAAGTGCATAAGGTATAAAATGAAGTATGTGAAGGGTATATAACTAAGTTAGATGTTTAAGTGTGCATTTAAACTTACATATCAAATATGAGCACATTTAACTAATGAATATCTTATGTACATATTACATTATGTTAGGATTTGAAAGAGTATTGATTAAGCGATATTTTGGTTAACTGCGCTTGAGGCAAGTATCCTAACCCTACTATTATTGTTGTGCAATACCATTGCAGTATTTATTCGAACAATACCGTAAGCTTATCCCTTTGAATACAAGTTATATTACTTTCTCGTTCAAATGAGTTTGTATGTTAAACCCTTGTGAAGGCTATGATTCATGTTGAAATTGGTATTGCCCTTGAATATTGTGAAAGAGTCGATGCCATTTGATTCGGCTAGACTATATGCATGTTTATCAAAACCGTCCAAACCAATTGATTGGTGCGGAAATCTTGAAAACTGAGTTGACAACCCTTTTAGTAAGGGGAGTGTATGTTGTTGGAAATCCCAACACATGAATAAATATTATTGTGGTGTTATGCATAACGTGAAGTATTGTAGACTGATCATCTATAGAACTTGATATTTCTGGATATCAGTTTAATATTGGTAACTCTAGTGAAAGTTCAATGGTCCTTAGTGACTGCTCAATATAAATTGCTTATCCAGTTGGATACATTGTTAGCCGTTTAATTCATATATATCTGTTGATTTATATTGAATTGTCATATCCCTTATTCATGATGTTATTCTGACACTTTGAACTATCCTAGAAATAACCCTTCGATATTTCAAACCTTGTGATATTATATCCTACACCCTTGTTGTGTGTTACTTGCTGGGCAATTTGTGCCCATTCAGTTAACGAAGAACAGGGAGGTGTCTCTGGAGCAGACAAGGGCAAGGGCAAGGCTACCGACTAGCTTGTCCTTTTTATGTTTAAAGCTATTATGTTATGCTAAGACTATTTGTGGACTATGTTTAAACTTAAGTAGGATTATGTAATAGGTCTTTATTCGATACTATTATGTAATCTATTAAGTACTGTAGGTTGTGAGACTTAGGGGAATAATTATTATAAATCATTGTATATTATTCTAAAGTAGATTTTTTGTTGTGTATGCGTTATTTTAGTTATTATGGTTTTACCATGAGAACGTGATGAACCGAATTCGAGTGACCAAGTGGAGGTACGAATTTGGGGGCGTCACAGGTTGGTATCAAAGCCTTAGTTATAAACATTAGGAGCAAGTGTCCTGAGATTATAACTTATGGGAACTTAGAAGTTGGGAAGGAGATAAAACTTATGTAGAGTTTTCCTTGAGAGACTTAGTGTGTTATGAAATGTAACTTCATTCTGTATAATGAACTTATGTTTGTTTAACATTCTAATGGAGTTGTTGTTTGTGTTGTCTTATGTTGGTATTTGTACGATGACTGACATGGGAGGACCTAGCTCCGAGTAGTAGAGGAGGAGCCGCGTGATATCCACGTAGTATTCGAGACACCCTTGATAGTGGAGCCTATTTCAGTAGTAGCCCCTTTTGATGATGACGATTAGGAAGAGGTGGAGTCTGGCCCTGAAGAGGAGCCTTTGGAGGAGGAGCCCGAGCCTGTGGAGGACTCGGACGAGGCTACTTTTGAGGATCGGATGTTAGGAGAGTATGATGAACAGATATTGAAGTTGGGATGTAGAGTAGAGGAGCTTGAGGCTGAGGCTAGGGAGAGGGAGTCTGTATTCTAGAAGTTGAGGGACGAACCTAAGCTTCTTTATATAGGAAATTCAAATAGAGGGAAAAATGGTTATTAGGCTACCTACTTACTATTCCCCACCTCTTTAGTAACTTATCCACCAAGTAATGGCTTTAATTGGGCTCCAAGTGGCCGGCTCACATGACTTTTGGGTTCCCCCATGGGTTTTACCCATCCGGTGACCTGTCGGTTCGATCCGCATTTCGATTTCTTGGATAAGGCTTGATTAAACTTAACATTGGGCCTTAACTTGGGCTTGATTACACCATTCATTGGGCTTGATATAATCCAAGTCCAATTGGATTCTACAAAGTCCTTAAACTCAAAGTCCATTAAAACTAATCATATTCTACGCGTTCAATTCTCATATTCTCTTCGTTTAGTATTCATATGATATTCGTATTATACATCATAATATTCTTCATACTATACTCATATTCTACTAGTATCATACTCATATATCATATGTATAATAACCCTAATCATTATACGCATTACATTTCCTTCTCAAAAATCACTTTCCCTAACCCTTAAGTTTTAAGTCCACAGGTGAAAACTTCGTTTGCCATAACTGAAATATTATTAGATATTCCATCTCATCTTAGAATTCTATCATTACGTGTTTCTTTGAATTTCAAACTTAATTCCCAAGCCGAAACGGATGAATAGTGTTTTTACGAAAATTTCTCAGAAAACTTTTATTTTCGTCTTGGAAATTCAAAACAATTAATTCTAGCACATAGCCAGAATCCTAACCACATCCGCATATTCTAGGTCATAGAATGACCTTCAAATAGCTTACTCACATAAATAATCAATTAAATTCATTTAATCCAAATAATCAAATAAAAATTTAATTGATTTAAAAATCCGATTTTCTCTGGCGTTACATTCTCCCCCCTTATAAGGATTCTGTCCCCAGAATCTCGCTATAATTACATAAACAAATGAGGAAAATTTTCTTCGGCATTGTGGTTCCTCCAAATCACCTTCACCGAAGGTATTATCTTATTTCTTAAGATTTGTTCCTTCCTATCAACAATTTGAACTGGAAGTTCTTCATACGTTAAGTCTTTCTCTATCTGTATAGATTCATACTCTATTACATGTTAGTAGTCCAATTTATAAGGACGCAACACTGACACATGAAATACATTGTGTATACGTTCCATCTCTGGAGGTAAAGCTACTTCATAAGCTACATCTCCTACCCTTCTTAAAATTTCAAAAGGTCCTATAAACCTTGGACTTAACTTCCCTTTCTTCCCAAAACATATCTTCCCTTTCCAAGGCGATACATTCAGAAAGACATATGAACCTACTTCAAATTCCCTCTTCTCTCGGTGAGGATCTGCATACTTCTTCTGCCCTTCTTGAGTCGCTACCAATCGAGTACGTATTAACTTTACCATGTTGGTCGTCTGTTGTACCATCTCAGGTCCCAACATCCGATGTTCACCTACTTCATCCCAACACAGTGGAGTTCTGCACTTCCTCCCATACAACGCTTCATAAGGCGGCATGCCTATACTAGCGTAAAAACTATTGTTGTACGCGAATTCCACTGATGGTAGATGTTCATCCCAACTCCCTTTAAAATCCATAACGCAAGATCTTAACATATCTTCTAGCGTTTGAATTGTCCATTCACTTTGTCTATCCGTTTGAGGATGATACGCCATACTCAATCTCAACTGCGTTCCCATTTGCTCTTACAAACTCCTCCAAAAGTTCGATGTGAATTGTGGATCACAATCTGACACAATCGACACAGGTACTCCATGTCTTGAAATAATATCTTTGACATATAGTTTAGCTAATTGTTCTAAGTTATACCTAACTCCTATTGGTATAAAGTGAGCTAATTTTGGCAACCGATCCACTATTACCCAAATAACATCGCATCCTTTCCTTGTTATTGGAAGTCCCACCACAAAATCCATTGTGATATGCTCCCATTTTCACTCTAGAATTTCTAATGATTGCAACAACCCACTAGGTCGTTGGTGTTCAGCCTTAACTTTTTGACAAGTTAAGCACTTAATAACATATTATGCTATCTCCCTTTTCATGTTTGGCCACCAAAAGTTCTGTCAAAGGTCTTGATACATCTTAGTACTAACCGGATGTATCGAGTACCTCGAACTATGGGCCTCATTCATTATCTCTTCTTTTAACTCAAAATTATTTGGAAACCAAATTCTTCCTTCAAAACGAAGCAATCCCTCCTTGTCGAGGTTATACTTAGTCTTTTCTTCATCTTCCATCCTCTTCTTCATTCGTTCGCATTCCTTGTTGCCTAATTTCACTTCATTAACCCATTCCACTATGGTCGATTGAGTCTCCATTGAGAATAACATCTCTACTGCTTCATCCGGTAATTTAACTTCTAACTCCATTCTCGCCATCTCTGTTACTAACTCATTCTGAGTCATTAACATTGACAACTTTTCTCTACCCTTCCTACTTAGCACATCGACTACAACATTTGCTTTCCACAGATGATATAAGATATCACAATCGTAATCTTTTATCAACTCTAACCACATTCTTTGCCTCATATTCTACTCCTTCTGTGTAAAGATATATTTTAGACTTTTATGGTCCGTATATATCTCACACTTCTCCCCGTATAAATAATGTCTCCATATTTTTAAGGGAAAAACTACAACTGCCAATTCTAGGTCATGAGTAGGATAGGCCTTCTCATAATCCTTTAACTGACGTGTGTTGGTTAATTTCTAATTACGCACAACACGCAAGTATATGTGGTTAACAAGTAATATAATATTAAGTAGAGTATCAATCCCATAGATAAATTAGTAAGAATTTCAACCTCAAAATTACCAGTTTCCTACTAATCCCAATTTTATGAAACTATCCAAACTAATGATTAAAATTATAAACACTAAATTATTAAAAATACTAAAATCACAAACTAATCACAAATCTTAGAAATTGAATTTCTAAACAAATATTGGAGAATTAGGCTTACAACTTCACCCTAAGCTTCACTCTGGTTATTATCCTTTATTCTAGTTTAATTTACTATCCCAGTTTATTAATCAAGAACACAAAAGTAGAATTAGCCACCTCTCGATGCACTAACACCATATTAACTTAAATCCATAATTTAGATAGAATTAAGTTAAACACCTTAATTAACTAACTCACTTTATCTTTATGTGAATTACAATCAAAGAAGGTTTAAGTTCAAGTTCTCTATTCGATTACATGCGATGTTAAGCATATCTCTACCCTAACATTCATCAAGATTCTGCTCATTCACAAAATTCAAGAACACATGCTATATTAATTAAGTCTAGACTCGTAATTCCTCTCTCGAATCCATACAAGTCCACAAAGAATTGTTGATCAGGCAATTCTTAAATTCAAGCACAAATTAATATAGATAAACTGAGGAATAGCTTATTAAACTGAAAAATCAAAGTTACATATCCATCGCTTCACTTAAAGATCCGTCATAAGCCTAAAAGTGAATTAGTTCATCAAAAATGAAATAAATACTGAATAAATTAAAGATATCATCCTTTCAATTACAAATAAACTAAAAGAAAAGAATAAATCCAGAACCACCCTTTTCTTCAGCCCAATTCGCAATTGATACGAAAAATCCTTCAATTATCTTCCTCCAATGCCTGCTTTGAAAAATCTATATATTTTCTCTGCTAATAGCCTTCTATGTTTTATATCTCAATCTTGTTATTTTGTGTCTAATATAACTCTAAGACATGCATTCTAATTGAAATTCCATGTTAATACAAGTTCCAAGTCATCCCAAATACTAAAACGTAGATCTTGTAATCTTTGAAACCAACTAAACAATTGCCTGCTCCAGACCCCCGCCCCGGCGGGCATGCATTCTTTCTCCTGAGTTCTGGACCCCCCACCCCAGCGAGGGTGTTAGGCTTAAAAACGCCCGTCCCTGTGGGCATGTAATATACTAGATGGTCATGTATTGCTCCAAACTTGCATAATTTCTTGCCACATTGCACCGTAAGTCCGCCCTTTTTGATCAACATCACACCACCAAACTTACACACAAAATAACAATAAACAAGTAATAATAAACACAAAAACAAGGAATTAACACCAATTAAGCTTAACTTAGGAACCGATTCGTGGGTATAAAATCCACTTATTAAAATCCCCCAAACTTGAACCGTGCTAGTCCTCGAGCACAAAACAAACTAACATATTATGCAATGCAATGCGATGATATGTAATGCATCTAGTCTATATGCCTACGCATCCAGTAGTCATCAAGAATAGGTATCCACTACCTCGCATTGATGACCTGTTTGACCAGTTGCAAGGAGCACAATTCTTTTCAAAGATCGATCTTAGATTACGGATATCATCGATTGAAGATTAAAGCTGAGGATATTCCAAAGACTGCCTTCAGGACTCGGTACGGGCATTATGAATTCTTAGTCATGTCTTTTGGATTGACTAATGCTCCTGCGGCTTTCATGGGTATGATGAACCATGTATTCAAGGAATATTTGTATCAGTTCGTTGTTATCTTTATTGATGACGTCCTCAACTATTCCAAAAGCCGTGAAGATCATGAGCACCATTTGAAGCTGATACTTGAAAGGCTTCGTGAAAACAAGCTTTATACCAAGCTGAAGAAATGCGAGTTCTGGCTTGAGGAAGTAGCATTCCTTGGGCACGTGGTGTCAAAATATGGAGCATCTGTTGACCCGGCGAAGATTGAAGTAATACAAAGTTGGGAGCAATCAAAGTCGGTGACCGAAGTAAGCAGCTTTCTGGGCTTAGCTGGTTATTATCGGAGATTCGTGGAAGGATTTTCTCGAATTGTTACTCCGTTAACTCAGCTGACTTGGAAAGATACAAAATTCATATGGAGCGAGGAATGTGAGAAGAGTTTCTAAGAGCTCAAGAGGAGACTCATTTTGGTACCTGTTCTGGCAATACCATCTGGTTCGGATGGATTTGTTATATACAGCGATGCCTCAGGCAAAGGGTTAGGATGTGTTCTCATGCAGCATGGGAAAGTTATAGCCTATGCCTCGTGACAACTCAAAGAATATGAGAGGAATTATCCTACTCACGATCTGGAGTTGGCAGCAGTCGTATTCGCGTTGAAAATTTGGAGACACTACTTGTATGGGGAGAAAGTGGAGATTTATACGGATCATAAAAGTCTCAAATACTTCTTCACCCAAAAGAAACTCAACATGCGGCAACGACGTTGGCTTGAGCTGTTGAAAGATTACGATTACACTATTCAATATCATCCTGGAAAAGTGAACGTAGTAGCTGACGCATTGAGTAGAAGATCATATGTGAGTACGAGTGTGATATTGTCAACACAAAGGCCCATTTTGTATGACTTGCAAAGGATGGAGGTAGAATTAAAGACTCCAGGGACCCACATGATGATGGCGAATATACGAGTAGAACCGTCTTTAATCAGTAAAGTTAAAGCTGCTCAAGCTACGGACCTGGGGCTGATGCGTATGAAGAAGAAAGTATAAGAAGGTGCTATTCCAGAAGCAAGAATCGATGAAGAAGGAATACTTCGATTCAACTCTAGACTTTGCGTTCCTAACGATTCTGACTTAAAGCATAGAATCATGATGGAGGCACACAACACACCATTTGCAATCCATCCTGGGAGTACCAAAATGTATCATGATATTCGACACACATTTTGGTGGAACAATATGAAGAGAGAGATTGCAGAGTTTATCTCGAGATGTTTAACTTGTCAACGTGTAAAGGCGGAGCATCAAGTGCCAAAGGGTCCATTGCAACCATTTGAGATTCGAAATGGAAGTGGGAACATATTACCATGGATTTCATTACAAGTCTCCCTAAAGTTTCTCAAGGCATTGATACAATTCGGGTTATTGTTGATAGATTAACCAAGTCTGCTCATTTCTTGCCTATACGTGAGACTTATTCCCTTGAACGTCTTGCTCGTATGTACGTGAATGAGATTGTGAGATTGCATGGCATAGCAGTATCCATAGTTTCGGATCGTGACCCAAGATTTACTTCACGATTTTGGGTAAGCTTGCAGAAAGCTATGGGCATGGATTTACGATTCAGTTCGGCATACCATCCTCAAACGGACGGGCAATCAGAAAGGACTATTCAAACCCTTGAAGATCTATTAAGACTCTGTGTCCTAGATTTTAAAGGAAGTTGGGATAAGTACTTGCCACTGGTGGAATTCTCTTACAACAACAGTTATCAAGCAAGTATAGGCATGGCTCCATTTGAGGCGTTGTATGGAGGAAAGTGTCGTTCTCCAGTATGCTGGGACGAGGTGGGTGAAGCAAGGTTGTTGGGACCAGAATTAATACGCATGACTACAGAAAAGATCCAAATGATTCGACAACATATTCAAACCTCACAAGATCGACAAAAGAGTTATGCTGATCTTCATCGAAAGGACGTGGAATTTAATATTGGGGATCATGTATTATTACGTGTTGCTCCATGGAAGGGAGTTACAAAATTTGGAAAGAGAGGAAAGCTCAATCCAAGATTTGTTGGTCCATTTGAGATTCTTGACCGAATAGGAAATGTGGCCTATAGACTCGCATTACCTCCAAGCATGTCTCGTGTTCATAATGTTTTTCATATATCTATGCTTCGTAAATATGTGAAAGACCCAAATCACATTATTGAGTTAGAACTAGACGATATAGCTGAAGATTTAACATACGAGGAGGTACCTGTTAAGATCTTAGATAGGAAAGAACATGTCCTATGCACCAAGGTTATACCACAAGTTAAGGTTTTGTGGAGGAACCATGCTATTGAGGAAATCAACTGGGAGTTAGAATCGAAAATGAAAGCGAGGTACCCTCACCTTTTCGAAATACCAGGTACGTACGTCAATTTCGAGGATGAAATTTTATAAGGAGGGAAGGTTGTAAGACCCCAACTTATTATAAATAAAATTGAATTTTCTCTATTCATTATTCTAAATTAATAAGGTGTTAATTTGATATAATGCTTTGGTTATGGGTGAAATGTGTAAATTTTTCAAAATAAGCAAGTGGTTATAAAATATTCAATTCTGTCGGGGAATATTCGTTTGGTCGTGGAATATTCTTGTTGTCGGGAAATATTCGTACGATGGCGCAGCCATTTGTGGGCCCCATAACGGAAAATGGTTGGATGAAAGAAAACGACAAAGTATGAGTTTTTATGAATAACGACGTAATTGTTACTGAATTAACATTTGTTGGGTTACTGGTGGTTAAAATCTGATGTACTACAGTATTGCACAATATTGTTGAATTATCGATTCGTACGTAAGAAGGCACTACTCAATAATTGTTACAGTAGTAACTGTTTAATATTTTATTTTATTGATTCAATAATTGCTGCGTTGATAGTTTATATTATTGTTATTTCAATAATTGTCATTGCACAGTATTTCCCATTATCAGATCAATAATTCATATTATTTGAATAATATTATGAGATAGCATTATTGGCAATGTCTAGAAAGTTCTATCTAAGGAGAGGTTTGGTCACCTAATTACGCGCCAGTAAGGAGAAATCCTTATTGGAAAGCCCCCTCTTTCTTGGGAATGACCTGATTGTCATAATTGTGATTCTGTAATATTATTTGTGAATAATTAATTATTGATTTATATGATAAGGAAATATTTATTTGACGTGGATATAAATAATGGATTTATTTATGTGGTTATAAATGAAGGAATTAATGCTGAGGTGTTTTATCATTATTTTGTCGGATTGGAGGTATTAAAAATCATCCATTTGTGGATTTCAGATATTTTCTTTTGGGAATTTGGAAAAACTTTCTTCTGCAAAGTTGTAGAGAATTTGATTTTAGGCAGAATGGACATAAAATTCGTATTTTTCTGATAAACGGGCTATTTTCTATGAATTATTGAAGTTTCGGAAAATAAAATAATTTTTATTAATTTATGGGTGGGACCCACTTTTGGTTGGTGTTGAATACATGTGGGCTGCTGGGAATTTTCAGATTTGGCATGCTTGAAATTGTTTTTCAAGGTGTGTGTAAGAATTTTGTTTAAAATAATAATATTTTATTATTTTAGTCTCCTATGGCGTTCTAGCATTTTTCTATAAATAGACGCTTAGGTTAGAATTGAAAATCACACCAGAAACAAGTTTTCTTCATCTCTAGATTATCGAGCGTATTTTTGTGAGTATTTTGATACTTTGAGAGTTGTTGTTGGTACAAGTTTCCTTCGGCTTTCTATCCGATATTTCGATTAGAAGTACCGTTATTTTGAGGTAAGGGATGTTATTTTCTTCTTAAATGATATTATTTTCTTCAATATCATTATGCCGAAATATTGGTGAACTTTTTAATCAAATTTGGAACTTTTTTGTGTCGGGGTTACTATTCACGTATCAAGACTATTCACGAATCTGAGACTATTCACCAAAAAATGAAAATTTTCCTTTTTGTCCAAGATGTCTATTTTGGCTACCATCTTTGATTATATCCATGTTTTGATCATTATTTTTGAATTCTGCTTCACAATTGGTTATTATGAAGTATTATTAATCTTGGATAAACTGTTATACGAATCCCTAATATTTGTCCTTCTGTCTCACTGGATTCGTTTTCTTTAAAGTATTTTTCATCATCCTCAGTCTTAAATGATGATGTTGCTGAGTATCTTTGGCTTGTAGTGCAAAGATGAATGATTAACTAATGAATATCTTTGGCCCGTAGTGCAAAGATGAACAGGTGTTGAGATGAACATGACCATTTGGTGATCTAAATGAATATCTTTGGCCGGTAGTGCAAAGATGAATATTTGATTAAAGATGTATATTGATTGTTGTTACAGGGATAAAATATTGATGATGAACTTTTAAATCTTAGAAGATAGTAGAATTCATTCTCTACGTGACTCTTCTAATGGATTGTTGTTTCCGCTGCAGAATATTGATCTAAAACTTGTTGTCTATTATATTTTATCAGATTTTTCCCTATTGAAGACTAATGATAATTTGTTGTATATTATCTTAGTCATAATATTCTTTACTAGGCTAGTTGAGCTCACCCTTTTCCTTTTTGTTCCATTTTTCTTCTCAGGAGGTGAGAACATAGCAGGATCGAGTCGGGGTATGGAGTAATGGTTCTAGAAAGATGTTTTAGCAGTCCTCACTATTTCTGTAAAATAGTGTATAAATAATTGTAATGAGGACTTATTTGAGTGTTGATATTGTCTAGAAGACAATATTTGTATTTAAACTCATAGTATGTGTTTGCTTTTTGTACCATGTATTTGGCGACTCAGAATGGGTGTTGTATACCTATTTTGGGGGTGTCACATCGTCGCCACCTTATGGTTGACCCCATACTTTGCCAAGAGAGCTGTAAATGATCTGTTGCAGAAGTGACTACCTTCATCACTTATAATAGCTCTTGGTGTGCCAAATCTTGTAAAAATATTCTTTTGCAAGAATTTGAGAACCACTTTGGCATCGTTAGTTGGGAGTGCTACGGCTTCAACCAATTTTGATACATAGTCAACTGCAAGCAATATGTACTAATTGTTAAATGAAGAAGGGAATGGCCCCATAAAATCCATGTCCCATACATCAAAAATCTCAACTTCTAAGATTGTTTGTAGTGGCATCTCATTCCTTTTTGATATGTTGCCCACCCTTTGACATCTGCCACATCTTTTTACAAACTGGTGGGCATCTTTAAATAATGTAGGCCAATAAAACGCGACTTGAAGAACTTTCACTGCTGTTATCTCACTACCGTAATGTCCCCAGTATGTAGACGAGTGACATTCATTCAAAATATTATTCACCTCGCTATAGGGCACACACCTTCTAATCATCTTGTCAGTGCACTATTTAAATAGGTATGGCTCATCCCACATATACCACTTGACGTCATGTAGGAATTTCTTTTTCTGACGACGTCTAAGATCAAGGGGAAGTATATTGCTCACTAGATAATTAGTGAAATCCGCGTACCATAGAAATTCCATATTGACTCCAAACAGTTGGTCATCCGAAAATGAATCATTGATTACACATTTATCCTCTTCATCTTTACCCTGATTTTCCAGCCTCGATAAATGATCTTCAACTTGATTTTTTGTCCCCTTTCTATCTTTTATTTCCAAGTCAAATTCCTGTAGAAGGAGAATCCATCTGATAAGGCGTGGCTTAGCATCTTTTTTCAAAATTAAGTACTGAATAGCCGAGTGATCTAAATAAACTACCACCTTTGTTCCGATCAAATATGCCCAAAATTTATCAAATGCATATACTACTGCAAGCAATTCCTTTTCTGTAGTTGTGTAATTCATTTGGGTTTCTTTGAGTGTCTTACTTGCATAGTGTATGGAATGAAATACCTTCTCTCGGCGTTGACCTAAGACAACCCCAATCGCATAGTCACTTGCATCACACATTAACTCAAATGGCATTATCCAATTCGGTGTGACGATAACTGGAGTTGTAGTCAATTTCTTCTTCAATAGCTCGAATGCTAACTTACAACCCTCATCAAACTTAAAAACTGAATCCTTCTCTAAAAGATTGCACAGTGGTTTTGCAATCTTAGAGAAATCTTTTATAAATCTCCTATATAACCCAACATGTCCCAAAAAATTGCGTATTCCCTTAACTGAAGTTGGTGGTGGAAGGTTTTCAATCATCTCCAGCTTTTCTCTATCAACCTCTAATCCTTTTGCTGAAACCTTGTGACCCAAAATTATTCATTCCTCAACCATGAAGTGGCACTTTTCCCAGTTAAGTACCAAATTTATTTCTGTGCATCTCTTTAACATCATCACCAAGTTCTCCAAACATGCATCAAAATTGTCTCCATAGACAGAAAAGTCATCCATGAAGACTTCCACATTTTTGTCCACCATGTCCAAAAATATGGCCATCATACACCGTTGGAAGGTAGCGGGTGCATTACATAAGCTGAAGGACATTCTTCTGAATGTGAATGTGCCGTATGGACATGTGAAAGTTATCTTCTCTTGATCTTCAGGAGTAATGACTATCTGATTATACCCCGAATACCCATCCAATAAGCAGTAAAATTCGTGGCCCGCCAATATATCCAACATCTGGTCAATAAACGACAAAGGAAAATGATCTTTGCGGGTTGCCTTATTCAATTTCCTGTAATCCATGCAAACCCTCCAACCAGTCACTGTCCTAGTCGAAATTAGCTCGTTGTCATCATTTTGTACCATGGTCATTCCTCCCTTTTTCGGCACACACTGCACCGGACTGACCTACTTACTAGCAGAAATTGGGTAGATGATACCAGCGTCAAATCATTTTAGTATTTCTTTCTTCACAACTTCCTTCATAATTGGGTTGAGCCATCTCTGTTTCTCCACCGTTGGCTTTGCATCCTCTTCCATTAGAAGTTTGTGCATGCAAAAGGATGGGCTGATTCCCTTGATATCCGTGATTATCCATCCTATAGTCGATTTATGTTCTCTAAGCACCCTCAACAACTTACTTTTCTGCAATTCATTAAGTGCGGAGAAAATAATAATAGGTAAAGTATTATAATTGCCTAAATACGCATACCTGAGGTGTTTACGTAGTGGCTTTAGCTCAAGAGCAGGTGGCTCCTCCAATGATGGTTTCATTCTTGTTGTGTCTTTTTCCTCCCTGTGCAATGGTTCAAATGGTGCTTTAAATATGCTAACTCGTGGCAGGGAGTCTAGCATCTACAAGTAATCCACAAACTTCGGATCATCTAAATCTTCATCTCCCAATAATGTTGTTTCCAATGGATCATTAGCCAAACTTTTACCCATGTCTTCGCATATTATCTGATCAATGATATCCATCCTAAAATACTCTTCTTCATCCGTAGGGAATTTTATGGCCTTAAAAACATTAAACTTTACTTCTTGATCTTGGACCCTCATAGTTAGTTTACCTTTTTGTTCATCGATGAGAGTCTTACCCGTAGCCAAAAATGGTCTCCCTAGGATAATTGGGATATTCTTATCTTCCTCAAAATCCAGAATTATGAAATCCGTAGGGAATATAAATTTGTCAACCTTAACCAAGATGTCCTCCACAATGCCTCTCGGGTACATGACTGACCTATCCGTTAACTGCAATGAGATGTTCGTAGGCTTTGGAGTGGGTAGACCTAATTCTATATAAACTGATAATGGCATAAGGTTTACACTTGCTCCCAAATCACATAAACACTTGTTGAAAACTATGTTCCCAATTGTGCACGGAATGGTAAAACTACCCGGATCTTTTAACTTTGGTAGCAATTGTCACTGTAAAACTACACTACACTACTCTGTTAATACCACTGTTTTGAAATCTTCCAACTTCTTTTTCCTAGACAGAATACCCTTCATAAATTTCACATAACTTGGCATCCGCTCTAAGGCTTCTGCGAAAGGGATGTTAATTTGATGTTTCTTAAAAACATCCAAAAATTTTGCGAACTGCTTATCTAATTTCTGCTTTTGGACTCTCTGCCGAAAAGGCGGTAGAGGATACACAACTGGCTTGTCATCTAACTTTGTTTGCTCAACTTTCTTTTCCTCACCCTGTTTTTCCTCAACCACTTTGTCATATGGTCTAACTGAATTTTCTGCACTTTCCCCATCTAGATGTTTTCCACTTCTCAAAGTGATTGCCTGACACTGTTCATGATTTCCCTTCGGATTTCTTTCGGTGTCACTCAATAGAGTCCCTTGTGATCTATTGTTCAATGCTAAGGCAATTTGTCCCATCTGATTTTCTAGATTCTTGATGACTATTGCTTGTGATTTCATGGCTGTCTTATTGTTTGTTATATACTTTGACAACAACTCCACTAAATCTAATTTCCTCTCTTGATGTTGGGCTGGTTGTTGATGCTGATTCTGAAATCCTGGGGGATAAGATGGTCGTGGAGGTTGCTGATGCTGATTATTGCTCCATGAAAAATTAGGATGATTCTATTCCCCGGATTGTATGCATTCTGGTACATATTATGTGGAATCCTATTATAGCTACCCACAAATTGTACTGACACCGGGTTGATTGCACATTGTTCTATAGGATGTTTACCCGCGCACAATTCACAAATAACTGCAACATGCTAAGTCTGTAGCCCTGACAAAGCATCCACCTTCTTAGAGAGCGCTGAAATATGCGCTGCTAGTGCCGTCACTCCATCTAACTCTAACACTCAAGCTGCCTTCGCCTGTGTCATTCTTGCCATGGGCCACTGGTAGTTGTTAGCTGCCATTGGCTCTATCAATTGATATGCCTCCTCATAACTTTTTGCTATAAATGCTCCACCCGAAGCTGCATCAATACTAGTCCTGAGATTTTCATTCAACCCATTGTAGAATGTATTCATCTGCAATCACTTAGGAAATCCATGATGCGGGCACTTTCTGAGCAATTCCTTGTATCTTTCCTATGCCTCATACAATGATTCCCCATGTTGCTGTTCAAACATAGTTATCTCATTCCTCATCTTTGCAGTTTTCGCTGGTGGGAAAAATTTTGCAAGAAATTTCTGAGCGAGGACTTCCCATGTAGTTATTGATCCTGGCGGTAGAGAGTGTAACCAACTTTTCACCTTGTCCCGTAAGGTGAATGGGAACAAGTGAAGCCTTATTGCATCATCCTACACCCCATTATACCTGAAGGTGTCACAAATCTCCAAGAAGCTGACTAGGTGTTCATTTGGATCATCATTTGCCAAACTGAACTGAATTTTGAATCATCTGAATAGTCTCAGGCTTGATTTCAAATGTGTTCGCACCTATAGCAGGCCTGGTGATACTTGACTGCAGCTCAGTCACCTTGGGTTTAGCAAAGTCCCTTAATGCTTTCTGATCTTCAACAGCCATTTCTTTTTCTTTTTTAGAATTTTCAAAGTCTTCTCTTGTTTTCTTGATTCACTTACTTAGCCTTTGAAACCATCTCTCTACGTCGTCTTCAAAAGGAAGCAAGTCTAGATTTTTGGACCGCGTTTACATAAACTAACTTCAAAAACCTGAAATAAGAAAGAACAAAACAAAAAAGAAAAAAATTGTTTAAGTAAAACTGGACTAATTAAACTGATATCGCAAAATATTAAAATCTATACTAATAATCTCCGGCAACGGCGCCAAAAACTTGTTGGTTAATTTCTAATTATGCACAACACACAAGTATACGTGCTCAACAAGTAATATAATAGTAAGTAGAGTATCCTTCCCACAGAGAAATTAGTTAGAATTTCAACCTCACAATTACCAGTTTCCTACTAATCCTAATTTTATTAAACTATCCAAATTAATGATTAAAATTATAAACACTACATTATTAAAAATACTAAAATCACAAAACAATCACAAATCTCCGAAACTGAATTTCTAAACAAATATTCGAGAATTAAGCTTACAACTTCACCCTAAGCTTCACTCTGGTTATTATCCTTTATTCTAGTTTAATTTACTATCCCAATTTATTAATCAAGAACACAGAAGTAGAATTAGCCACCTCTCGATGCACTAACACCATATTGACTTAAATCCACAATTTAGATAGAATTAAGTTAAACACCTTAATTAACAAACTCACTATATCTCTATGTGAATTACAATCAAAGAAGGTTTAAGTTCAATTTCTCTATTCGATTACATGCGATGTTAAGCATATCTCTACCCTAACATTCATCAAGATTCTACTCATTCACAAAATTCAAGAACACATGCTATATTAATTAAGTCTAGACTCGTAATTCCTCTCTCGAATCCATAAAGTCCATAAAGAATTGTTGATCAGGCAATTCTTAAATTTAAGCACAAATTAATATAGATAAACTAAGGAATAGCTTATTAAACTGAAAATCAAAGTTACATATCCATCGCTTCACTTAAAGATATGTCATAAGCCTAAAAAGTGAATTAGTTCATCATAAATGAAATAAACACTGAATAAATTAAAGATATCATCCTTTCAATTACAAATAAACTAAAAGAAAAGAATAAATCCAGAACCACCCTTTTCTTCAGCCCAATTTGTAATTGATATGAAAAATCCTTCAATTATCTTCCTCCAATGCTTGCTTTGAAAAATCTGTATATTTTCTATGTTAATTGTCTTCTATGTTCTATATCTCAATCTTGTTATTTTATGTCCAATATAACTCTAAGACATGAATTCTGATTGAAATTCCATGCTAATACAAGTCCCAAGTCATCCCCAATACTAAAACGTAGATCTAGCAGTCTTTGAAACCAACTAAACAATTGTCACTTGCTGGACCCAGCCTTACGTGGGTGTTGTTTTTTAATTAACTTGACCCCGTGGCATGCATTCTGCTCTCGAGTTTTGACCCCCCACCACACGTGGGTGTGTAGGCTTAAAAAGGCCCACCCAAGCGCATGTAATCTGCTAGATGGTCATGTATTGCTCCAAACTTGAACAATTTCTTGCCACATTGCACTGTAAGTCCGCCCTTTTTGATTAAATGTCACACCACCAAATCTACACACAAAATAACAATAAACAAGTAAAAACAAACACAAAAATAAGGAATTAACACCGATTAAGCTTAACTTAGGAACCGATTCGTGGGTATAAAACCCACTTATCAACGTGACGCATACGCAATGATCTTGCCATGCTGCATGAGCACGCAACCCAGTCCTCTATTCGAAGCATCGCTATAAACTATGAAATTTCCCATATCATCTGGCAAAGACAATACAGGTGCCTCACTTAACCTACTTTTTAGTTCCTGAAAACTATTCTCACACTTCTTCGTCCACATATACTTTACTAACTTCCTCGTCAAATTCGTCAACGGAGTAGCTATTTTAGAAAAGTCATGGATGAACCTTCTATAGTATCCCGCTAACCCCAGAAAACTTTGAACCTCAGTTTGTGTTTTCAGTTGCTCCCACTCATTAACTACTTCTACCTTCGCTGGATCCACGGAAATGCCATCTTTATAAATAACATGTCCTAAAAACTGCACTCGTTCAAGCCAAAATTCACACATAGTGAATTTCGCATACAACTTCTCCTTCCTTAGTGTTTCCAACATTATCCTTAAATTTTCAGCATGATCTTCTGGCGTCTTATAATAGACTAGAATATCATCAATGAACATTACAACGAACTTGTCCAAATACTGTTTGAGCACCCTGTTCATCATATCCATGAATGCGGGTGGCGCATTAGTCAACCCAAACGACATAACCAAAAACTCGTAATGACCAAAACGAGTCCTGAACGCCATCTTAGGTACATCCTCCTTCCTTACTTTCAACTGATGATACCCCGTACACAAATATATTTTAGAAAAATACTTTTCCCCTTTCAACTAATCAAATATATCATCGATCCTGGGCAACGGGTATTTATTCTTAATCGTTAACTTGTTCAACTCTCGGTAGTCGATGCAAAGTCGTAACGACCCATCCTTCTTCTTTACAAACAATACCGGTTCTCCCCAAGGAGACACACTCGGTTGAATGTACTTTCTATCTAATAGTTCCTGTAGTTGAACCATTAACTCCTTCATCTCTACTGGCACCATCCTATATGGTGCCCTTGAAACTGGTGTCGTACCTAATAACAGATCAATCACAAACTTGACCTCCCTATCCGGTAGAAGACCCGGTAATTCATCTGGAAATACATCCGCGAACTCTTGAACTATAGGTATCTGTTACAATGATGCTCCCACTCTTTGGGTATCCACAACATGGCACAGATATCCTATACACCCCTTCCTCAACATTTTCCTAGCTTGTGTCATCGTTAGACAACAAAAGCATCTCGGTGATTTACTACCGAAGAACACTACCTTGGTTTTCTTAGAAAGTCGAAGGTTCATACTTTTCCTATGGTAATCTATTATAGCCTTATGGTCAATCAACCAATCCATACCAAGAATTACATCGAATTCTTTCAACCTTATCGGTACCAAATCTACCGATAATTTATTACCTCTAATATCTACACAACAATCCCTATGAATATGTTCAATGGGAATTATCTCTTCGTTTGCTACCTTAACATCTAAAGGTATTTCTAACTTTTCAGGGATTAAACCTAATTGCTTAGCAAATCCACATGCTATAAAAGAAGAAGTAGCACCTGAGTCAAATAGCACATAAGCATTTATTTCATTGACTGGAATGATACCTGTTACCACATCTACTGATGCAATCGCATCTTGGACAGTCATATTAAATGTACGGGCTGAGGGTCTACCCGACAATGGTGTTGGTCCAGTAATGGCTAACTTACCACTAACAGAACCCTTACTACCCTCTAACCCCTTCTTCGGGCAATTTCTTGTCATGTGGTCCATCGAGCCACAAATAAAATAACCATGGTTTTTCTTAGGATTAGGACAGTTGGGTGATATATGTCCCTCTTGCCCATAATTATAACAAACTGATTTTCCCTTCAGACAGACTCCCAGATGAGTCTTTCCGCATGTCTTCCATGCCTCCATCCTACGTTTAGGATCCCCTTGTTTTACTCCAGTATTCCCAGAGTTAAAACTCTTCCTTTTTGGCATACTACCACTACCACTGGCACTCTCTGCCTTGGTTCATCTCTCTCCCTTGCTCTTATTATTTCTTTCTTTGTGGTATTGGGTCAATGCCTCACTACCACCTTCTGCTATAATCTCCTTTTCTAGAATGGTCCCATATGAAGCACTCTGGAACACAAAAATCCTACTGTAGATCCAAGGTTTCAGGCCCTGCTCAAACCTACGAGCCTTTCTCTTTTCAATGTCCATTTAATGTGGAGTAAACCTTGCCAATTCATTGAATTTTCCTACGTACTGGGGAACCGTCATGTCCCCTTGCTTAAGTTCTAGGAACTTAATCTCCATCCTCCCCTGCATGCTAGTAGGAAAGTAGTTCTTGAAGAATACCTTCTTAAACAGTTCCCACGTAACCGCATCAGTTCTAGCCCCACCCTGGTGAGCCTCCCACCAAAAGTTGGCTTCCCCTTTCATCATGTAAGTCGCAAAAGAAGTCTTTTACGCCTCAGCTACATTTGTAATAACAAACGCCTTTTCTATTTCTTTCACCCATGTCTGGGCCTCTATTAGGTCTATCGTTTCCTTGAACTCCGGTGGACCTACGCTTTTAAAATCTTTAAAGGTAGTCATTCTAGCTACCCTAGGTACTGCGGGTGCTCTACCCCCAGTTTGGTTAAATGCATCCATTAATAAATTAACGAACTCTTGTATAGGTTTATTCTGACCCCCTTGGTTATAGTTATGTGATTTCGCTTCCTGATTACATTGTCTTCTTCTTGATGGCATTATTCTGATTAAATAAAGTTTCATTATTATCTATTTACTTACTTAGTTATCATTCCACAATAATAACTCATACCACAACAAAGCACATTAAATTAAAACTTCATTATATTAATATGCTTCTTCATAGTTAAAACTATTTACAATTTGCTTCCATAGCCAAAAGCTATTACATTACTATCCCGCGATTGACTTCGACAAAAATTGGGATTTACAAAATGACTACCCTTTAATTATACAAAAGAGGGTTTTACGTCACTACACATATACAAAAAGATCTACTGATCTACTAACACTGCCTCACGGCATTCTCATGTTTCTGATTCGCTAGAATCGAAATAATATCCCGACTAATAGTATGTCGAGTCTGCCCCGACTCAATGGAATAACACGCAATTTTTAGCTTGAAATCCTTATGAGCACTGTTATGGATGTAGGACGTCCGTGCTATCTTCTGGTCTTTCTCAACCAGTTTCTTACGAAGCTCTACAGCCTCATTCTTATAGTCCCTAACCTTATCTGTCATAAGCACCTTCTCATCGTGCTTTGACTCAAAATCTGCTTCTGCAGACTCCATCGCTTCATAGAGATCACTAATCTCTTCATTCTGGTTCTGAACAACTGTACGCAGTTGCACATTCCGGTCAATCACTGCCAGATACAATGCTCTCATTGCATCTAGAGGTGTTGACTCTTGTGTTGGTACCACCGTATTAATTGATGTTACCTCCACATCTTCATCCACATCGATCATTATATCAAGGTATGATGCTAAATACATATATTCCTCGGAGTAATCCTCCTCAGAAAAGTACCCCTCCGGCTCTGACTCTTCTGGAATCACTAATGGTACCTCCGCCACTGGCATATGTACAGGCTCTACTCTGTTCACAGACTCTTCGCTCACCACGTGTATATCTCTATACATCAAGCTATCGATCGACATCTACAGTAACACATAACATGTTGATTAGTACATAATACACAATAATATAAGCACAAATCACATTTAATTTATTTAGGGTTAATTTCCATCTTTTAAATCTTTCGGTACTGAGTTTCCTCAATACCTTATTAACTCTTTTGACTTGAGTTTACTTCCTTCGGACTTTTCCTTCCGTAATGAGGTTATTAGCCTAAGGTTCTTCCCCCCTTAAGTTTTATAACCTAATGTTTTGATACCAAACCTGTGACGCCCCCAAATCCAGGTATCTTCTAACCCGACAGATGGTGCTACACGGTACTCATAATCATTAATTCATTCCATTGAAATAACAACATAATGAGTGTATTAACTACATTCATAATAAATCCTTTCCCAGGTTCATAAATCGAATACATTATTCATTGTTCATAAGTATAATACATACAAACATACTATTCTATTACAGGATAACTAACTATCCATCTTAGCTTTGCCTTTATCTTTCTTAGAACTCTCAGTTCGTTCGGCCTTAGCTGCAATCATATAATTCAAGCAAGATGTGAGCATAACTAGCTCATCAAGTCTAACAAAGGATAATATCAATACCACATCGAGAATTGTTTGATTATATTCCATAATTGAACAAATATCTATGAAGTACTATGAAACATTGACTAACACTTCTCATTTCATAACAACAATTCCAAAGTATATATAATAGCTTAGGAATTCTGAACTAGTCAAAAGACCATGAACATACTCTTTTCGTTTTCATACATGAAAAGGATATCCTAACACTAAGACAGTACATCCGATATTTCTTATGAGCACTTCTAGGTGATAAGCCTATAGTACTCTATGTTGATCAACATTCATCTGTTAAACGTATTTACGTTTAAGTTTTGGCAACCTCACGTGCCCATCGAATAATCGATGAAAAATACATTTGTTTGTTCATATATAAACTTACCTTGAATCTGTACCAAATACTTAGCATAGGATACCGTTAATAGTTCTATATCGAAAGACTTGTAAACAAATCAATCTATCTCTTAAGAATAGTCTAGCCGAGTTAAATTTGCCATCGACCCTTTCGTAAAACAATTCATGCATCTTAGAACATGAATCATAGAAAACTTGGCTAACACGGAGGTTAAACAAGCGTTAAGAAAACTTGCCTTCAAGCGTCTTTGAATAAAATATTCAATAGTTCTCAGTCTTTACAGAATCTACATGATATATTAACATATCACATTGTAATTAGCTACCAAATAATCTAATCACATTGTTTATACCAACTTCTTTCTCTTCTATGTCTTAATTGAATTTATTTCATTAATAAATGTCAATTCAACTTACTATCCTTCATTACGGCTTGTTAACTTTCTTACACTACTAACTGAGACTCGATCATCATTGGTGAAGTACCAACGTTGAATATAATTTACTTTTTTACTCTTTACGTTCTTTGCTTAATTACTAGTTAAACAACAATAAATTTCTAAGGTCATCACTATATACGTGATATAAGAATGATCTTAACATGCGTATGAAGTATATACACTTGCCCCATAATTTCCTTGCAATAACTGGGTTAAAAAATAACTAAGTCAGTCTTTTCCATTATCTCGGCGCCATCTCCTATTTCAACATTGGCGTTGCGGCGCCATTCTGCAATAGCAAATCCCTTATCTCGACGCTGCGGTGCGAGACTTCTATATATGAGTGGCGTTGCGGCGCCAGCCACTCTTGAAGCTCCAATCTTTATTCTTATATTGCGTTGACTGTTTATAAGCGATTCTCCCCGAGCCCTCGGTTGGCTTTGACAGTTTGGTTTTTCTACGAACTTTCCGAGCTTATAACTTATTTGTTTTACATCCAAATTGGCTCGTTCAAAAGCCATTAGCTCCTAAATCATGAACACTATGATTTCATCAGAAAATATTTCATTTCTGAATCTTTTAACCCAAAATTTACTAATTAGTTCATTATCGAGCGTTCGTTTATCATTCGTGTAGCGTTCATAGCTCATTTTCTTCGTTCTAAGTCGGAATTCGACGATTCTTGAGTCCACGACTCTTGAATACCTTATCTCACATGATGCCATCAAAAACCAAAGTTTCCAAGTTATACGGCAACTTTTGACTACTAATCCGAGATTTCTACGTTTTCAACGTTTAACGTCGAATCTCAAAAATTTTGCCATAACTTCGTTACTCGTGTTCTATACCCCAAATTAAATGGAACAACTCCATTGATTCATCATCTACATCCTAACCAAGCAATATGCACATACCCTAATAATGATGGTTTTCAATTTGTCCATCAACAACCAAGTTAACGTTTAAAGGTTTCTTCGGTTTAAACTTACGTAACTACTTATGATTTCTACTTAAACATGACTTATCAATGTTTTACTCATTAATAGCCATCCGTATTCCTCCAGAAGAGACATGCTCCACCAATCTACGATTCTCTACGAAAAATAAATCAAAAAGGTCGAAGACTAACGTTTACGAAATATTACCTTTTCGTTCTTCACGTTTTTGCTAAAAACTCTTATGCTTTGCTTTAAGGTAGCTTGATTACTTGTTTCTAGCTCTTTCTCTCTCTCAATATATATTGGCTAATGTTTGTAAAATATCAAATGACCAACCTAAGCTTATTTATATAGGAAATTCAAATGGAGGGAAAAATGGTCATTAGGCCACCTCCTTAGCAACTTAGCCACCAAGTAATGGCTTTACTTGGGCTCCAAGTGGCCGGCCCACATGACTTGTGGGTCCCTCCATGGGTTGCCGCATGGGTTTTACCCATCCGGTGACCCGGTGGTTCGATCCGCGATTCGATTTCTTGGATCGGGCTTGGTTAAACCTAACATTGGGCCTTAACTTGGGTTTGATTACACCATTCATTGGGCTTGATATAATCCAAGTCCAATTGGATTCTACAAAGTCCTTAAACTCAAAGTCCATTAAGACTAATCGTATTCTACGCATTCAATTCTCCTATTCTCTTCGTTTAGTATTCATATGATATTCATATTATACGTCGTAATATTCTTCATAATATACTCATATTCTATTAGTATAATACTCATATATCATATGTATAATAACCCTAATCATTATATGGATTACATTTCCTTCTCGGAAATCACTTTCCCTAACTCTTAGATTTTAAGTCGCTGGTGAAAACTTTGTTTGCCATAACTGAAATATTATTGGATATTCTATCTCGTCTTAGAATTCTATCATTACGCGTTTCTCGGAATTTCAAACTTAATTTCCGAACAGAAATGGATGAATAATGTTTTTATAGAAATTTCTCGGAAAACTTTTATTTTCGTCTTGAAAATTCAAAACAGTTAATTCTAGTACATAGCTAGAATCCTAACCACATCCGTACATTCTAGGTCATAGAACGACCTTCAAATAGCTTACTCACATAAATAATCAATTAAATTCATTTAATCCACATAATCAAATAAAAATTTAATTGATTTAAAAATCCAATTTTCTCGGGCGTTACAGTCATACGGATATTCCTTGATAAAACGAATATTCCCCAACCAAACGAATATTTTATGATAACGTGTTTACTTTACAAAATTTGTAAATATTACCCACAACTATAAAATTATATTAAACCCACACCTTATTATTCAAAATAACATTTAGTGAAAATTAAATCTTTATTCATAAAAGTTGGGGCCTTACGTCAGTTATTTTAATAGACTTGGAAGACCAATTTTCGAGGGAATCAGGGCGAGGCAGTTATAAGTTAAGGTCGAACATATAGAAGATAAAAATAAATAGTGTCTAACTAGTTCACTTCCCCCTATAGTCGACTAAGTCCCGAAGCTTGGTTTGTTTCTTCGGCGAGAGACTCTATCTTTACCTCATCCTTTGGGACAGACAAACATTTATATTATTGGTCAAATTTGATAGTGGATTGATCAAAGTGTGTTTTCCATGTTTCACATGAGATGAATGCTCATACTCTAAAGACAACATTAGAGTTTATATAAAGAAGAATAATGCACAAAATAAAACTTTTGTAATTCAACAAATTTTGAACATGAAGTACATAGATGAGAGCAGTGTGTCACATAGCATATGAGTGAGTTCTAGGGTTTGGTGAACCAGTTGTCCTCCATGAAGTTGAATCTTGATTATGAGATTCAAGCTTTTTTGCTTCTTAGTTCGTTGCGAAACAGTTGAGAGACTTTGGTAGTGTCTCTAAGCAATCAGCCCCAGAAGGAAAACTAACCATGCTGATGGTCAATGACATTCTCTATAAGAAGATACAAGAAGAAATAAGCAAGGTATGAATTTTGAGACACATTCACAAATATTTTTCGCGCAGAGTAGCAGCAGGAAACTCTCCTGAAGATGATAAATCCAGGAGAAGGTTGAGAGGAAAATAGATAATTTGTTTTCATTGCTAGAGACAAGGTCATATAAGGTGAGAGTGTAGATTTTTGAAGAAGGTGCAGTCTAAGAAAAAAGATGAGGATAAATAGTCGATTGTGAATTTATCCGACATTGATGTACCCATTGTTAATGACTTCTCATGGTAAAATATTCATATCTTACACTAGCGGTGATTTTGGCTATGTACATATAACACCCCTTTTTCGAACAGGGAAGGGAGATCACGTGGAAAGCACAATAAACCACAAAATATTTAACAGAGCACTAACAACTTCAAAATTTTTAATAATTGATAATCCATAAATGTTGAATTAAATACAATTTTCCAAAGATCTAAAGAATAATCACAATTTATCAAAATCTAAAATCAAATCAACCTAATGAAATTCAGATAGACACACTTAGAAGGGATGTTGAATAAGTGTGGAGACAAACAATATCAAACTTTTACAATTTAAGAAATTAGTCAAAGGCTTTCTGTTTGATAATGCAGTTTGCTATATTATAAATTCAGCTTGTTGGATTACCAGATTATCAAAATTAACAAAAAAAATAGTTACTGTCCAAATTTTTAAAATTTATTTACTTATACTAATTAATGACCTGAGTTGAAATGGATAATTTTTTGATGAAGTATAAATATTTAAGTATTAAGATCATGACTTACAATTCAAATTGAAGTATTCAAACGAACAATTAAAAAAAATAATTAATCACATGAACACAAAGAACTTTTACATTGGTTGACTTCTAATCTCTACTCTAAGTGGCCTATTTTACGTCCAATACCAACTAGTATTGGAGACTCTTTTATTAATAAACTTGGTTTACAATTTTACTCTTTTACAAAACAAGTTCTCACAATCCTTGAGTACTTATACTCTCCGAGCACTTTTGCTCCTGAGAACCGTTGCTCCTCATACACCTATGCACCCTTAAGCACTTATGCTTCCTTGGACTTTCTTGTAAAACTCATAATCCAAATCGAATTAGAAACCCTAAACTAACTACTTAGTCTACCAACTGTTTAGAGAATTGACTAAAATATGACAACAGATAAACGATGGTCAAAACAATAATTATATGACAATTTAAGGTTCAACTAATATGTAATGATTAATGAAAAATATAAATATATCACAAGTTTATGTGCAATAAAAAGAAGCTAAAATTAATTGAGATTTGATGTAGCACGACAACTTTGTATAATTTCTTCACAATAGAAAATTAATAGCCTTCTTTAAGTATTTGTGAAGAGAAAAATATGAGAGTATAATTTTATTGTTAAGCTTCTTTTACGTTGTAACTCACGATTGGACCGATTTATAGAAGAGAAGAATATTATAGTAGTTAGCAATTTTATGAAGATTAAGATAGAATTGATTTTACTGAAAATTTTATAACCGTTGGATATAAACAATCAGGAAGTATATTAGGCAATGATCAGATTGCTTAATTGTTAGTCACAATCATGTGACCGTTAGAAATTGCATATGTTTTGGTTAAAACTGATTTCAACCAGCAAAGGTAATATGATATCATGCTTCTTAGTTGAGATTACGATAAAAAGGTAAGTGCATCTATAAGACCCGACTTTTAAAAAAAAAATTTAATTTTCTTATAATTATTATTTTAAGCGATGAAGTTGTTAAATTGATAAAATGATAAAGTTAAAGGTGACATATGCAAATTATAAGATAAAAAAGTATGTGGGAATATTTGTTTTATCGGAGAATATTAGGTAAAATAAGATGGCGCCGAAATAACCAGTCATTGGTAGCCCCAACAACGATATAACTGTCGGATACCGAAAACGACAAAAATAACCTTTTTAATAAAAAGTTTGTCAACGGTACTAATATTTTTTACTATTAAAATACCCGGTAATAAAAAGAATAGTAATGCGCACTATTCACTTAATAAGACGTGGTATTCCATTGTAACACAAGATATTACACATTATTTCATATTATTACTTCAATAATTATTGCAGTAGCAATTGCCTAATATTTTAACTCAATAATTGTTACAGTAACATCTGCATTATATTTCATATTATTAAATCAATAATTGTCACGACACAGTAACTCATATTATTTGATATGATATTATTAGACTAGTTAGCATTATTGATAATATCTAGAGAGTTTTGACAACGAAATTAAGAAGTTATTTGATTGCGCACCATTTATACAGAAGGCCCACTCTTTCTTGGGAATGATCTGATTGTCAATATTGTGAGTCGTTAATATTAATTATGACACTACCGTCATTTTGCCTTTTTTGGGAACACACTGCATCGGGCTCACCAATGAACTACCTGAAATTGGATTGAGTCACTTAATGATCTCCTTTTTAACCACTTCTTTCATAAATGGATTCAATTTGCGTTGCTACTCAATAGTTGGTTTTGCATCATCTTCAAGGAGAATTTTATGCATACAAAAGGATGGAGTGATTCCCTTTATGTCAGCAATGGTCCAACCTAAAGCAGTTTTGTACTCACGAAGGACTCCCAACATCTTACTTTCCTGAAACTCGAGAAGTGAAGCTGAAATAAACACAGGTAAAGTAGCTGAATCACCAAAATAAATATATTTCAAATGATCAGTCAAGGGTTTGAGTTCCAACGTAGGTGGTTCCTCCAATGATGATTTAGTACAAATAGAAGAATTGTCGGAATAGTCCAAAGACTAAAATGGTAGTTTGAACCTATGAACTTTTTGGAGATGCATCTAATAGTTTCATATACTCTAACAATTCTAGATCATCTAAAGTTTAATCACTGGCAATAGAAGTTTTTAGAGGATTAAAATTAATATACCTTCAAGTTCATCCTCAACTACTTCTTAAACTACATCCACTCGGAAACACTCCTTCGAATCTTTGGGGCAGTTCATTGCCTTGAAAACATTAAATGTTACCTCTTGGTATTGTACTCTCATGGTAAGCTCGTCTTTCTATACATCGATAAGCATCCTACCGGTAACCAAGAATGGTCTTCCAAGGATAATCGGTATCTCCCAGTCTTCCTCAAAATCAAGGATAATGAAATCAGTTAGGAATATAGATTTATCAACCTTTACTAACATGTCTCCCGTAATTCCCCTTGGATAAGTCAGAGATCGATCTGCTAGCTGCAATGTCACATTTGTAGGAATTGCTTCCTTTAAACCAAGCTGCTGATAGATTAATAGTGGTATCAAGTTTATACTCACCTCCAAATCACATAAGTAATAATTTGAAAAATTGGCTCCCGATAGTGCATGAAATAGTGAAGCTACACGAATCTTTGAGGTTTAACGATAACTTGTTTTTGCAAAATGCGCTACACTCCTCGTTAGGGACCCTTTGTCTCAAAATTACCTAGCTTTTTTTTCCTTGATAGAATATCCTTCATAAACTTTGCGTAGCTAGGAATCTGTTCCAATGCATCTACAAAAGGTATGTTTATTTGTAACTTTTTAAACACTTCTAAGAACTTCAAAAATTGCTTGTCAAGTTTTTACTTTTGAAGATGTTGTGGGAATGGTACGGGTGGCATAACAGAAGGTTGTCTCTCTCGTTTGACCTCACAATCAGATATTCATTTCTCTTGCTTTCTTCACCTTTAATCTTACCTTTTTCGTATCATTTGGCACCTTCTTTTGATTTTCAAGCATTAGTCTCCTTTAGCTCCTTTCTACTTGAGCGATAGCTTTACACTACTTTTGCCATACCACTTTGGATTAACCTCTGTATCACTTGGAAAGGCCTCTTGAGGTTGACTATTCATTAAATTAGCCAATTATCCCATCTCGATTCTCAAAGGTTCTGAATTGATACTACGACTTTTCATTTTCACCTCAACTTTGAGTCATGAATTTAGTGACACTTCCTCAAGGTTTGTTTTTCTTTTTAGGTTGTGGAATAAGTTATTTCTAAAATCCGGGTGATATGCTTGCCTTGGAGCATGATATTGAGCCTGATCGTTGCTCCACAAAAAATTAGGATGATTCCTCCACCCCAGATTCTAACTATTTGGATTACTATTATTCTGCTACCGATTATTACCCACATACTGTACTAATTCTGCACTTATATCACATTGATCACTTAGATGGTTTCCAGCACATAACTCGCATATCATTGCCACGTTCTAAATATTTTGACCCCCAAGAGTTTCGATTTTCCTTGTAACAGCTGATATCTGGGCTGTCATCTGTGCAGCTCGACCTTAATGATATATATAGGTCAAACAAAGATCGATTGAATAGCAGCCCGGTAAATCGCGTAGAAGGTAAGTTTTCTAAACTTACTCAATTGTTGTAAATGAACAAGTTTTTCTATTGTTATGTAAATGCTTTAAATTTGTGCAAGTTGTTTAGCTATTGAATATGATATGGGCTAATATATGCACTTATGTGCTATTGAGATGATGAATTGTTTTATTATTGACATGTTCAAGTTTTTAAAGTTATGTTTATTCATGAATTGAGATTAAATGTAGGCTAATTGTTAGGTTAGACAAATGTTATGGTGTTAAACTATATTGTGATGAATTTATAGATGTTAAGAAAAGCAAATCCAAACTAGATTAAATTAGTGCAAATTCTGGTGTAAGAGAGATGAAACCCTAATATAGGGAGTTAAGATTCAGAAGTTAATGTAGACACAAGTTGTGTCATAGAAATGAAATAGACACAGATTGTGTCATAATAATAAAGTAGATATGGTTGGTGTCAAATCTAAGAAAAAAGAAAGAAAAGATAAAGGTCTTTATGACCATTTAACAAAAATGTTGGTAATGTTTAAAATGAAAGGAATATTATTTATTATTTGAGCTGCTTCTTAACTTTTGTTCAGTTGTTGAAGTTTTCAAAGAGTGATGATTTGATTCTTGATTTTGTTGTTTATTCAACTGTTATCACTCGTTGAGAATTAAATGCTCACTCTTTTAAATTTTAAAAACTTTTGCAGCTAGAGCAGAAGGACCTGAATGGTCAGAAGAGCTTAAGAGAAAGGAATATGTTAAGGAAGAAGAATTAATTGTATAGAAGTATTCAATGTGTTTTAATTGTAATATTTATAATGATGTTATATTCATTAATATTATGATTTGAAGATGTAAAGGTCTTAGAACTTGGGACTAGAATGAGATATGTTGTAATAATATAGCAATTACATTCATGTCGTTAAGATTATGTTGAATGAGTAGTACCGTGGAGCACCCAACTCGGGTTTAAAGGTATACCTGGATTTGGGGGCGCTACAGTTGGTATCAGAGCTGTAGGTTATAAACCTTAGGTGGGAAACCTTAGTCTATAACCTTAGAGAAAAGATGGAGATAGTAAAGAGGTAAATTTAGAAAGAATTTTAAGAGATAAATTGAGAGAATTTATCAAAAGAAGAGATAGTAAAATAATATATATATTATTATATGATAATAATGGATATAGTTTTTAAGAGTTAGGTTATAAGTTTTCGGCATATATGTGATTTCTTGAACTTATACTATTATGGTAGGTTCGTGACTCATATTAGTGTGGTAAGTTCTTGAACCCACAGTCGTATGATAAGTTCCTGATTTATTCTTGAACTTATATTACTGTGGTGAGTTCATGATCTCATATTATTATGGCAAGTTCCTGAACTCATAATGTATTGTAAGTTCTAGGAACGAAACGTTATTTCTAAAATTGCATGATATTAAAATTATTTATAAGTATGTGAGAAGAAGAAATTCGAGTCGATCATGTTATTGATGAGAAGTTAGTAGATTTACCTAATCAAATAATAGCTTGGTAGTAGTAGTAGGCGAGGCGAAAGCGAGAAAAGGAGATAACAAACTATGGTGTGAGTCAAAGACGAATAACCATAATATTAGTGATAGTTTTAATTGGAATTTAAAACAGACATAATTTTGTGTCAACCCAAGCTCAAGACATAATTTGGTATTAACTAAAGTGTAAAACACAAGTTGGTGTTAACTCAAGCATAAGACACAAGTTGGTGCCAAGCATAAGTTGGTGTCAACGCAAGAGCAAGACACAAGTTGGTATCAGATACAAGTTGGTGTCAATGCAAGAGCAAGACATAAGTTGGTGTTAGATGCAAGTTGGTGTCAACTCAAGGGCAAGACACAAGTTAGTGTCAATTTAAGTACAAGACACCAGCTTGTGTCAAACAAACACAAGTTTGTGTCAAACCTAAACACATATAATTGTTTAAAAATGTAGAGTTTTGAGAAGTAAGAAATTTCTTATTTAGATAATTGATAGGAAATAGTCAAGTTTTGAGAAGTAAGAAAGAAAGATTAAGACCGAGAGTTATAGGACTTATTGAAGCAATAGAATAACATAAGGCTATAAAAGATAAATTATGGTGTACTACGAGATGCATATTAATATAAATATGTGTTATGCGATGAGTATATTTTTAGCATTAATGATAAATGCTTTAAAATGAAGGATGAGAAAGTAATATATTTTATTATACAGAATAATGAAGCCAAAAAGAAGTCCAAATGACCAAGAAGAGGCAACTAACGAGAATAAAGATCAAGTAAACCCTATGCATTAGTTTGTAGATCTTGTAGTAGAAGATTTAAGAAGAAATCCCATTAATATGAATGTGAATCCTTCAACTTTTCCAGTGGAAAGTTTTATAAGGATTTTAAGAGCGTGGGACCGCCTGAATTTAAGAGGACCACCAAGCCTATAGAGGCTCAATCATGGATAAAGAAAATAGAGAAAGCGTTTATTATTGCCAAGTTAGGAGAGGAGTAAAAGATAACTTTTTCTACCTGTATGTTAAAGGGATAGACCAATTTCTAGTGGGAGGCCAATCAGAATTGAGTCGGTGAAGGGATAGTAACTTGTGAAAGGTTTAAGGAGTTATTCTTTGAGAATTATTTTCCTAAGAGCATGCAGAGTGGGATGGAAATGAGATTCCTAGAGCTGAAGTAGGGGGGACATGTCGGTGCCCAAGTATGCAGCCAAATTTAATGAGTGGTGAGATTTGCTCCACATCCAAATTGGACCTTTGAAGAGAAAGGCACATAGATTTGAGCAAGGTTTGAAATCCTCGCTCTATAATAAATTATCAGTGTTTTAGATCGACTCGTTTGGGACGATTCTGGAGAAAGATTTAATAGTTGAGGGAGGAAGTGAGGCGGTAAGATTCAATTCAAATAAGCGAATAAAAGCGAAAGAAGCCATAAGTGGAAATGGATTAACAACCATTATGAATATAATCAAGGAGACGAAGAAAAGGATTTAAGCATGTGAGAACTGCGAAAATAATCATACAGGGGTATGTAGAAAAGTTAAGAAGATGTGTTATAACTGTGGGCAAGAGGGACATATATCTCCTAATTTCCCCAACCCAAAGAAATGTGTATAATTTTTGGATCAGAAGATCACCATGAAGGAAATTATCCTAAGAAAGGAACAGATAGAGGAAGCGGAAGTAAGGAAAATAACTTTGGTAAATTAGCGTTAACAAAAATTTTAAAGTAAGACAGTACCTTTTGATAAGTTAGTATGAAGTAACCGTAATGCCGAATCAGATGCGTGGGAACTCGAAGAAGAAAAAGATTAAGAAAGATTTCCTGTCTTTTTGATATAACATTGTAGTAGTGATTCTGAGGATAGAATCCTTATAAGGGGGGAAGAATGTGACGACCTGAGAAATCGTACAACCTTGTAATTAGGTTTTGCATATAAATATCTAATAAAATAAAATTTTAGGGAAATTACTTTATGTTATATGTTTAAAGGTCATATTATAACCTAGATATGCTTTATGTAAGTGAATATGTGTGTGAATGTTCATATAATGCGATAAAATCAGATATTTTCACATTTTCATTATATTAAAATATAACAACATCCATCTTCATCCGGTAACATAAACCTTATAGAAAATCTTTCATACAAATAATGATAGGTTCTAAAACATTAAAACCTCTTTAATTACAAATCAAGTGACTTTTATCCGCCACCAAGGATACATAATCATTCATTAAACTATTCTATAGTTTAATTCTATCATTCTATATTACAAGTCTTTGCTTGATCTTCACGCTCATTCATCTAATGAATGGCACTTCTTCTGGATACCGATCATCTTGATCTTTACGGGATCCTTAAGTTCTTCTAACATCGTTCATTTGAAAATGTTTTTATTTAAAGCAAGTGTGAGCATTCAATTGCTCGACAAGTCATAAAGCAGTTGAACAAACAACTTTAAGAATTTAAACATTCTTTTAAGACTTCAATAACTTAGAACAAAGGTTATGAAGCAACTTGAATAATAGGAATAATCTCGATTCCTATCATTTTAAAACATTAATCACATTCACTTTGAAATACTTTTATTCTCTACTTTCTTTCATACACATTCTGTATGGCTAGAATCAATAGCACAGACTTAGCAATAACGGTTCATGTATAAACAGAACATTCTCATATTGAACAGTTCAATCACAGAACAATTCATATCATAGAAACACTAAAGTGTTCAAATTGTGGCACAAGGCCTCATACGATCTACCACCTTGTACAAATATCACACATTCGCACATAGACAGAACTTCTCAAGTTCAACATCTGAGAAGTTTTAGAAACTAGCATTCCTTTAAAATATGAATGAAGTTAGAAAACTTTACTTACTGTACGACTCTGACTTATAGTTTCTGTTGAAGCTGCTCATTCCAATTCCTATGTAGCACATAAGGAAATAACACATACACCAATTAGTCATATACTTGACTTACACATTGGTTTACTTAACTTTACTTCTTAAGGTTCACGTTCTTATAAACTAAGTTTACGCGACCAACTTCCTTTACCAGTTTACGGCTTCATGACATACGGAGATGTCTTACTCAATACGTTCATCATCTTTGATGATTTTCATTCATATCTTTTTCTTTTAAATTTTCTAGGACTCAAAGTACACATCGTGTCTCTATTAGTAGTCCATATGGTACTCTGAGTGGTTTCCCACAAACAACCAACAAACAAGTTTCCGTCTCATCTACACTGCCCATAATAGTGAGTTAGATTGGTTGCCAATTTTGTATATACCTTCGCTCTCTGAAGGAATTATTTATCCTAGCTCCCATATATCAACCATCAAAGGTTACAATTGTAATACAACCTAACTTATCTTAACTTATCCGAACTATTAAACTATAATGTTCGTTAAGTCAATTTCTTATTCCTTATGGCTTTCTGACAAATAAATGTCATACCTCAAGATTTATTCTTTATCGTCCAAGTCATACAGTCTTTTTATACTCAAAACGATCATTCAATATTCATTCTACGCATTTATAGCGTTAACCATTTTACATTACCTTATTCTTATCTTACAACGTCCGGTTCATTCAACTCGGAACATCATCCAAGTTATAAACATTAACTCGGCTTCTTTTACGTTATACGTACTTGTCTTTAATTAAGCTTCTTCACCGTTCACAGGTTTAATCATTGATCTTTATTACCTTATGGTCAAACCATACACGGGGTGTAGGTTCTACCCGTTTAATATTCGCATACACTTAACCTTTACGTCGGTTCAAGTGTTCAACGCTTACATTTCATTCTAACATTCTCATCCGACTCACATTCGGCTTTCATTAATCTTCTTACCGTTCTCTATGGCTTTCTAGATACCAAACGTATCTTACTTACTACCTTCGTCAACGTCTAAGTCATACAACTAATGTATACTTAGAACATTCGCCCGACGTGAATACGATTCACGAGGATCATTTACGTATTCAATGTTTACTTGTTCATCCCTTAATCTCTCATTCAACCTTTATCTAAGGTTTTAATTGCTTTCATTCATTACTATCACCTGAACCCCATGTTCATTATTCTTTCTTAATGTCGAAGCCATACGATTCGTTGTATGCTAAGGCCGATGATCGTTCATCGCAACAAGCGTTGCATTCAAGCGTCTTAACGCTTTACATTCATCTCTCATTACCATGTCATAACATGAAATGTTATACATTTACCCTCGTCGATTAACGTCTAAGGAATCACCATCATAGTAATCCCTCACGTTCGTTTATCGCGACTACGGTCCCCGGATATTGGTTCCAGTAACCGTTCTACATTCTTTGTCTTTTAATCTCATTTAATCTTTTCGTTCAACCTTCATCAAAGGTTTAATACACTTGATTAAGTGTTACATTAGTTGAACTACATGTTCATATTTCTTTCTTACACATCCCCAATAATGAAAGCGGTAAAAATCTCATTTAAGGCATTGCCTTACCATGGCGTGTATTTGTGCGTGCCCTTCCTTTCTTTTTTATTGCGGTGACACCATTTAGCGATGGTGATGGCCCGAGCTAGTCTTTGTGGCACCATCCCCCCAAGGCACGACTTCATGACTGCATTGGCGCCAAATATGAAACCTAGAAAAAATTTCTAAGTCTTTTACAAGCTTGAGACACTGACTTTGAAATCTCATATCTTATTCATTATAACTCGGAACGAGGTTGTTCCAAAGCCATTTTCTTCCTTATCTTATGTACTTCGATTGCCCATGGATAGAACTTCATTCTGAATCCATTAACATTCCATTCAATTAGCTTAATCTTTGCTCTTCGTTCGTTCGTTCGTAATTCGATCATCCGAACTCGGAATTCATTCTCTCTTAAGTCTACGGCTCATGTTTTATACATCCTTTTACATTCTTAGGAAACCCTACACGTTCAGGTTCATTTACTAACTTTCTAATTATTGTTCTTCTTTTACGAAATTTTCGCCATAACTTCGTTATAGCTCAATTTTAATCCATTCATCATGAACGTTTCTAACGTTCGTAACCAAGAAATAAGTAACTAACTTATACGCGATGGTTTTAAACTTGTCCATCAACAACAATTATCCTATGATGGTTTTAAATTTGTCCATCAACAACGTTCTTTCTCGTTCTTGGCGTGTTCTTGGCGTGTATTCTTCATTTTTAATCGATATTTTGATTCTGATTTTACTTTTTCTTGGAATTTGATGTTATAGAACATCATTCCTTACTTATTTGACCTACTCATTCATAAGATTCATTTGGATCGCTCAAAATCCTTCTGAATCTTACACTTCCTTAAGAAATTTATAAACTAAATTTCTAATTTCTTATTTCTTCATTTTCTTACGATTTCAA
This sequence comes from Panax quinquefolius, assembly GCA_020205615.1. Lineage (NCBI taxonomy): Eukaryota > Viridiplantae > Streptophyta > Magnoliopsida > Apiales > Araliaceae > Panax > Panax quinquefolius. Next base: position 153,160 of record JAINUW010000045.1, read on the forward strand.
CCATATGAAACCATTCCTAACATGATCTACTTCTTATTCTCATTAAGATATGATTTAACATCGAAAACTTAAAGAAAATTTATTAGAAGCTTGGTTTCGGATTACCTTCCTTCTTTAATCTAATTCTGTCGGACAAAGCGGGCACTCAGGAAAGCTTTTCCTCTTCCTTTTCCTCTCTTCCCCCATCCGAACTCTCTCTCTCTCTCTCTCTCAAAGTTGTAGGATTTTTCAAAATCCCAAAACAATGAAGTTAGCTTCATATTTATAGATTTTCAAGGTTAGGGGTATTTTAGTCATTTCACCCCCCTTAACCTCCTTACTATTCAAAGCTTAAGGACCAAGTTTACTTGGCCTCCACACTTACTTAACCATTAAGTCTACTTAGCCATTAAGTTTACTTAGCCCTTAAGTTTACTTAACTTTTAAGTTTACTTAACTCTTCAGTAACTTATCCTTACTATTCCACCTCCTTACTATTCACGTAGCTTCCCTTGGAAGCTTAGGTAGTTCCATCTTTCGAGTTTAGGCCAAGCAAGTATTAAAAGCTGCGATTCTCGGAATCCAAATATTTTGGATATTTTGTCTTTCCTTTCTGGATTAACTTTTACGTATTCTTGATTTAGAAAAAGCTGAAAAAACACTTTTCCACGATAAGCGTTTTCCTTCACGTTTTTTCCCTAACGTAGCTAAATGAGTGAAAAGTACATAATATGATACTTTTCGTCATTTTTATTTTATCCGATTTACACGCGCGTTTTTGAGAAAAACTTTTATCGACTTACTTAACTTTTCACGATATATTATCGTTAAATATTTCGATGGAATGTCATTTCGACATCTCTAGAACTCTCGAAAAGGCTTAGGTTATTTAAACCCTAACCCTTAGGGTTTTCGTCGAATTGAATAGTGCCTATTTCGTCTTTTTCCCCAAAAATATTTTGTTCTCGGAAAAATTTTATTTTCGTCTTGAAAATTCTTACTCGTTAAGTCTAGCTCGTAGCCAGAATCCTCCGATTAATAATCATTCTAGGTTATAGAACGATTAATAAACACATAACATAGAATAGTATTAATAAAAATTCATTTTATTAATAACTAATTCTTTAAATCTTAAATTACGGACAATCCGATTTTTTCGGGTTGTCACATTCTTCCTCCTTATAAAAATTACGTCCTCTGGAATTTCTAAAACCACACCCATTCCGGTCATCACATTTACCCCTTCTTCACGAAATTTCGTCCTCGAAATTTTATCTTACTCATCTTCTCAACTTCTCTTCAAAGAAGTTCTTATCTTTCATACATTCCCTACCCTTCATAACTTATCAAGAATCGTGAAGTGAAAGGAATAAATAGAATATAAAGATTCCTTTAAAACATTTCATACTTTTCTTTGAGGGGTCAAATCGACCATGAACTCTTACTAGGTTTAACAATATTTCACCATAAACCTTTCTTACATGGTCAGTTTACAATCACAAAGAAGGTAAACCACCTCTTCCATACGTAGGTGATCAAACCTATCGTATAACCCCATTTCGGGGTATGTTCACCTCGAGACTTAATCATTAGATTCGCACCAAAATAATTTGGTTTGGCATAGCTCTTGAAAAGAAAGCTCGATTTTCTTTTAATCATGACATACCATTCGTCTTAGCCAAATCAAGTAGCTTAGACCATACCAATAAATTGGACATCAACTTGAAACATTAAATCTAGTCAACTCAATTGACATCGACTAATTCTTTAAATTCTTTTGCAATACATCAAAACATTTTATGACGTCATGATACCGCACTTTTCATAGTACGTTGAGGACTTAGTCAATTTATGACTTCCTCATTATGCATCATGCCATAGTGGTTTATTGATCCTAAGATCAAATCCAACACCAGGTTCAATTGCATTAATAACTCCATCCTTTTACCATCCTTGCATCAAATGCACTAATGATATAAAATTCATTTTGATATTTCAAATCAATTTCTGTCTAGCCGAATCAACTAGCATAGACATATCAAGAATAGTTCTTTTAAAATCCATTGGTTCCAAAAATTGAACCAATTCTTTAATTTTTTAAAATGTTCACACATAAGCACGATTTCAATAAACTTCGAAATCTAGCATAGCTAGATGACTTGGAATATCCTATCTCCATCTTCCTTCATTGTCTTACTTGCGACAATACTTAATCTTCTCTAGCACCTTCAATTCTAAGCCTACTGAAAATAACTCATTTTAAGTCTACACCTTCCTATACCTTAGTACAGTCCATCAACTTACCGCACATTATGAGTTTAGTAAATTTCCACAATAATATTTGTTTAAGAACTATCCCAATCAGACCATAGGCGTCCATTCGTTGAGAAGTTCAAAAACATACCATATAATTATGAGTCACGAACTTACCATAAGTATGAGTTTTAAGAACTCGCACCTACCTTATCGCTCTCTAACTATCAAGTATATACATGAGAAAAGATTCACCTTCTCATCATATACATCTGATAAATGTGACCAATTCAATGATTATCCTTTGTAATAAACTGAGTGGTTGTTACACCCAGCACAAACCTCTACCCATACAAAGATTCATACAACTCAGCTATCACATGAGTCTTCAATTGAAATCTTATAACTTCTAACTTTCTCTTTACTTAATACGAATTTTCTTTAAGTCGTATGCTATCCTTTACAACTCAATCTGAGTTCTTCTTCCCATACTACTTTGTAGTACCATTCATTCATAGCATTGTCTATAAATCATTCATCGTTTAACAGCTCATCTTTTACTACGATTTACTATGATCACGTGGTGATCTCCTTATCCTTCTCTCTATGATTATAGTCTTAGGTACTCATACCTAAGATTTATAACTTATCAGCTTTGACACCAACCTGTATGCGCCAAAATCCGGTCTATTTTCACATCCGGATTAAATGCGTCACACGATCCATCTTCATCCAAACATACATCATTATATAGCTAAATATAACAACATACATCCTCAAATCCCAGGTTCTAAAACCTTAAAACCTCTTTCATTACAAATAATGATAATTACATTATTCTTTACATCTTGCACAAGTGACTTTTATCCGCGACCAAGGATACATAACCATTTATTAAACTATTCTATAGTTTAATTTTATCATTCTATATTATAAGTCTTCGCTTGATCTTCACGCTCATTCATCTAATGAATGGCACTTCTTCTGGATACCGATCATCTTAATCTTTATGGGATCCTTAAGTTCTTTCTAACATCATTCGCTGAAAATGTTTTTATTTAAAGCAAGTGTGAGCATTCAATTGCTCAGCAAGTCAAAGCAGTTGAATAAACAACTTCAAAAATTTAAAAATTCTTTTAGGACTTCAATAACCGAACAAAGGTTATGAAGCAGCTTGAATAATAGGAATAATCTCGATTCCTATCATTTTAAAACATTAATCACATTCACTTTGAAATACTTTTATTCTCTACTTTCTTTCATACACATTCTGTATGGCTAGAATCAATAGCACAGACTTAACAATAACGGTTCATGTATAAATAGAACATTCTCATATTGAACAGTTCAATCACAGAACAGTTCATATCATAGAAACACCGAAGTGTTCAAATTGTGGCACAAGGCCTCATACGTTCTACCACCTTGTAAAAATATCACACATTCGCACATAGACAGAACTTCTCAAGTTCAACATCTGAGAAGGTTTAGAAACTAGCATTCTTTTAAAATATGAATGAAGTTAGGAAACTTGCCTTACATGATTCTGACTTATAGTTTACGCTGAACCTGCTAATTCAATTCCTATGTAGCACATAAGGAAATAACACATACACCAATTAGTCATATACTTGACTTACGCATTGGTTTACTTAACTTTACTTCTTAAGGTTCACGTTCTTATAAACTAAGTTTATGTGACTAACTTCCTTTACCGGTTTATGGCTTCATGACATACCGAGATGTCTTACTCAATACGTTCATCATCTTTGATGATTTGCATTCTTATCTTTTTCTTCTAAATTTTCTAGGACTCAGCACACATCGTGTCTCGGCTAGTAGTCCATATGGTACTCTGAGTGGTTTCCCACAAACAACCAACAAACAAGTTTTCGTATCATTTACACTGCCCATAACAATGAGTTAGATCGGTTACCAGTTTTGTATATACCTTCGCTCTCTGAAGGAATTGTTTATCCCAGCTCCCATATGTCAACCATCAAAGGTTACAATTGTACTACAACCTAATTTATCTTAACTTATCCGAACTATTAAACTATAATGTTCGTTAAGTCAATTTCTTATTCCTTATGGCTTTCTGACAAATAAATGTCATACCTCAGGATTTATTCTTTATCGTCCAAGTCATACAATCTTTTGTATACTCAAAACGATCATTGATATTCATTCTACGCATTTATAGCGTTAAATATTTTACATTACCTTATTCTTATCTTACAACGTCCGATTCATTCGACTCGAAGCGTCATCCAAGTTATAAACATTAACTTCGGCTTCTTTTTTCGTTATCGTACTTGTCTTTAATTAAACTTCTTCACCGTTCATAGGTTTAATCATTGATCTTTATTACCTTACGGTCGAAAACCATACGGGGTGTAGGTTCTACCCGTTTAATATTCGCGCATACACTTAACCTTTACTTCGGTTCAAGTGTTCAGCGCTTACATTTCATTCTAACATTCTCATCCGACTCATTCGGCTTTCATTAATCTTCTTATTTGTTCTCTACGGCTTTCTTGATAATTCATATCTTCTTTACTACCTTCGTCGGCGTCTAAGTCATACAACTAATGTATACTTAGAAGCGTTACGCTCGGCGTGAATATGATTCACGAGGATCGTTTACGTATTCAATGTTTACTTGTTCATCCCTTAATCTCTCATTCAACCTTTATCTAAGGTTTTAATCACTTTTATTCATTACTATCACCTGAACCCTATGTTCATTATTCTTTCTTAATGTCGAAACCATACGATTCGTTGTATGCTAAGACTGATCGCTCATCGCAACAGCGTTGCATTCACAACGTCTTAACGGTTTACATTCATCTCGTATTACCATGTCAAAACATCGAATTGTTATACATTACGCTCGTCAATCAACGTCTAGGGAATCACCATTTTAGCAATCCCTCACGTTCGTTTATCGCGACTACGGTCCCCGGATATTGGTTCCGTAATCCGCGTCTACATTCTTTATCTTTTAATCTCATTTAATCTTTTCGTCCAACCTTCATCAAAGGTTTAATACACTTAATTAAGTGTTACATTAGTTGAACTACATGTTCATATTTCTTTCTTACATATCCCCCAGTAATTGAGCAGTAAAAATCTCATTTACGGGCATTGCCTACTGCCGTATTGCTGTATTTGGTGCCCTTCCCTTTCCTTTGCTTTGCAAGCACCACTTTTAGTAGTAATGGTGATGGCCAGAGCTCGCGTTTGGCACCAGGCCCCCAAGGCACGACTTCGTAATGCGGCTGAAAGCATGAAACCTAGAAAAATTTTCTAAGTCTTTTACAAGCTTGAGACGCTGACTTCGAAATCTCATATCTTATACGTTATAACTCGGAACGAGGTTGTTCCAAAGCCATTTTCTTCCTTATATTATGTACTTCGATTGCCCATGGATAAAACTTCATTCTGAATCTGTTAACATGCCATTCAATTGGCTTAATCTTTGCTCTTTGTTCATTTTACATTATTAACGTTCTTCGTTCGTTCGTCCGTAATTCGGTCATCCAAACTCGGAATTCGTTCGCTCTTGAGTCTATGACTCACGTTTTATACATCCTCTTACATTCTTATGAAACACTACACGTTCGGTTTCATTTTTAACTTTCTAATTCTTGTTCTTCTTTTACGAAATTTTCTCCATAACTTCGTTATAGCTCAATTTTAATCCATTCATCATGAACATTTCTAACGTTCCTAACCAAGTAATAAGCAACTAACTTATACGCGATGGTTTTAAACTTGTCCATCAACAACAATTATCCTACGATGGTTTTAAATTTGTCCATCAACAACGTTCTTCACGTGTTCTTCGCATTCTTCGCGTGTTCTTCATTTTTAATCGATATTTTGAATACAATTTTACTTTTCCTTGGAATTTGATGTTATAGAACATCATTCCTTACTTATTTGACCTACTCATTCATAAGATTCATTCGGATCGCTCAAAATTCTTACGAATCTTACACTTCCTTAAGAAATTTATAAACTAAATTTCTAATTCTTATTTCTTCATTTTCTTACGATTTGAACCATATGAAACCATTTCTAACATCATTTACTTCTTATTCTCATTAAGTTATGTTTTTAACATATAAACTTAAAGAAAATTTATTAGAAGACTAGGTTTGGATTACCTTTCTTCTTTAATCTCTTCAGTAGTGGGACAAAGCGTGCACTCAGGAAAGCTTTTCCTCTTCCTTTTCCTCTATTCCCCCATCCAAACTCTCTCTCTCTCTCTCTCAAAGTTGTAGGATTTTTCAAAATCCCAAAACAATGAAGTTAGCTTCATATTTATAGATTTTTAAGGCTAGGGGTATTTTAGTCATTTCACCCCCCCTTAACCTCCTTACTATTCAAAGCTTAAGGACCAAGTTTACTTGGCCTCCACACTTACTTAACCATTTAAGTCTACTTAGCCATTAAGCCTACTTAGCCATTAAGTTTACTTAGCCTTTAAGTTTACTTAACTCTTAAGTTTACTCAACTCTTAAGTAACTTATCCTTACTATTCCACCTCCTTACTATTCACGTAGCTTCCCTTGGAAGCTTCGTGGTTATATCTTTCGGGTTTCGTCTGACAGTATTAAAAACTGCGATTCTCAAAATCCAAATATTTTTGGATAGTTCGTCTTTCTTTTACCGATTAACTTTTACGTATTCTTCGGATTTTCGAAAAATAGAAAAACACTTTTCCACGATAAGCGTTTTCCTTCACGTTTTCCCTAACGTAGCTAAACGAGTGAAAAGTACATAGGTGGTTGGGTTACATTGGGGGGTGGTTTGTAATTTATAATAGTCAAGGGCATTGACTCTTGAAGACCTAAGTTGGATGACCACTTGTAAGGCATGGAAAATACCTTTTATATAGGTTAAATTCCATCATCCATTGCATGAAAGAAAGAGATAGTAAGAGCTTGAGAGCTTAAGAAAGAGAGTCATGGATAGAGGAAGAAGAGGAAGAGCAAGAAGCTTCTAGTTAGCAAGCTTAAGTAACGAAGAAGAATATAAAGAGGTAAATCTAAAACCTAGAACTATTTCATCATCTTTCTAAGCTTTTTATTTGCTTTCTTTGATGGTTGTTGTGGTTGGTTTGTGGTGGATCATGAAGGATCTTGGAGGAATAATGTAGTTGTGTTGGTTAATATACACTTAAACTACCGGTAATATGCATGAAAAGTGGAACAAAAACTAAAAACCTAAGCCTATGCATAAAGAATGGAAAACTATGTAGAGGGGCGTAAATCCAAGCTAAATTAATTTGTTGTTTGTAAATTATTTTTTATGTTAGGAAGAGGGTTTCATGGTTTTGGGGTTATGGAAATAACCCAATTGGAAAGGAGTAAAATATACTATAACAAAGTTATGGCAAAAATTTTAGCAAAGTATGTTAAAAGTCAAAACCTAGCTTGGTATTAACTCTTGAGCCAATTTTATGGCTAGTTAATGCTTCCAAAAAATTGTGTTTTTCTAGGGGTTTTGTAGAGAATAGTATAAGTGAGTTGTAGTGTGAGACCCCAAATTTTATAAAATGAAAGTATTCAATTTTCTTATAATTATTCTATTTAGTAAATAGTTAAATTGATAAAAGGTTAAAGTTAAGGGTGATATATGAAACTTTTTTTAAAGTAATCAAGTTGTCATAAAATAATCGGTGATAAAAGTACAGTAATACGCGTGGTTGCATAGTAGCACACGGTATTGATTATTGATGTTTACGTAAGAACTCACTCAATTATACTCAATTATTGCTACGATAATTCTTCGCATCATATATCTCTCATATTATTGATTCAATTATTGTCACAATATCATCTCGCATAATATGTTATATTATTAAATCAATAATTGAGGCGGCAAAGTTATTCATATTACTATTTGCAATATTGACAATGTCTAGAAGTTACATCGAGGAGAGGTTTGGTCACCTAATTGCGGCATGATAAGGAGAAATCCTTATCGAAAAGCCCCTATTTCACAGGAATGACACGGTTGTTAAATATTGTGAGTTATAATATTAATGATGAATAAGTTCGTGTTGATTAAAGATGAAATTGATAGTTCCATTGTGTTGGGATTATTAGTGTTAGTGAAAATCGATATTTATTTCGATAATAATTGATGTCTGGAAGTTATACTGACCAATCGGGTAATTAATCGGATAAATGAGAAATTAATTGCTATTAATTCACATGATTATAACTATTTGATCACATGTGTGTACTATTGATTCACATTCATGTACTATTAGGGGAGGTGGTGCAAGATTGATAATACTTGCATAACTAAATTAAAAATGGAGGTATAGTTGAAGGTACTATACTATAATTAATTTTTTCACATGATTAGAACTATTGAGTCATATGATTTACTATTGATTCACATGATTTACTATTAGGGGAGGTGGTGCAAGATTGATAATACTTGCATGACTAAATTAAAAATGAAGAAAAAGATGAGGGTATTATACTGTAATATTTCGAGCCCCAAAATGTGCAATTATGGAAACTATATTTTCCTATAACTAGAAGCTCATTTCTTCATTATTTTTCACCAATTCACTAAAGCTATAGAGCAATTATTATAGAGAGAAATTATAGAGAGAAAGAAGAAGAGAAGTTTGCTACCTCACTATTCCAGTATCCAGTCTTCTTTTGAGGTAAGGGATATTATTATTATAGTAAGGGGTATTATTCTTTCGTATTCACGAAGAGAGTTATTTTCTTTCACTACCCATAAGGGTTGTTATTCTATTCTTTATTATTATGTTGGAATAACATGTCTATGCGAAGTACCGCATACATGGTGAATTTCTTCTGTTATTCCATTCTTTATTATTCTGTTGGAATAACCTGTCTGTGCGGTCAATCGCATGCCTGGTGAATTTTGTTGTTATTCCATTATTTATTATTCTGTTGGAATATCCTGTCTTTGCGGATTACGCATGACCTGGTTCCATTCTTTATTATTCTGTTGGAATAACCTATCTGTGCGGGTTATGCACGCGGAATAAGCTTTCAGGTTTTTAAACCACATTTTTGTACCTGTGAACCTTCTTTATCATAACAAAACTTAAAATAATCAATATCAAGAACACATACAACGTAACTATACCAACAACAACATATATACACGTCCCCAATAATAATAAATACAAACTAATTTATGATAAGTTATACAAAAAATTGTTTAAAACTACAATGATTTACAAAACTAAACTAAACTAAATTAAGCTAAACTACAATAATTTACAAAAAATCAAGCTAAACTAAACTAAATAGAGATAAATTATTTATAATGATCTAGAAAATTAAATCATGCCAGTACTACCACCGGTGTAAGGAGGATCATATCATCGGGCGGGGGTCGACGGTGCTGCTCTGCTATTTGAAAATCATAGCTAACATCCCTTTGCTTGACATCGCCACCCTGCTCGGCATCACGACCCTTTTGATATAATTAAAAATATAACTTATTAGTCCGTAATTGAAAATTAAAGAGGTAACTAAATGATAATTAAATAACATGCATAATATATAACTTGAAATGAATAAAATACCTGAGTAGTCGGGGCTGACTTAGCATCGACCCAAAAGCCACCGATAGTAGGGTAAGCACCATCTATACCACGTCGTCGCATATCGTGGCGAATTGATCCAGAGGGATACTCGTGCTTTAATTTCGACGATGACCCATGTTGTAATGTCCTGAGCAAGCTAATAAAGGCGAGCAAGGTTAGGTAAGTCTTGACATCGGATTCATTTCAAACATTTCCGACACCGCCGTCATAACCCTCTGGAATAACTCATCGTTCAAGCCTGCGCTCGTATGAGATGATCCAATAAGTGCTCTCGGACACTGACATTGGTTAGAGCTTGCGAAAATAAAAATAACATTACTACTAATTTATGAGGTGATAGAAATTATGAAAAATGAGACATACTAAAATGAATACATCTAGGTAGTGTATAGGCCGGTACCCTCGACAGACTCAACACTCGATACCTACTGGTAGTACTACTGGGGGGGATTTTGACACACGACCCAAAGAGTTATCTCCTCATATTGAGATAAGTTAATCTCGGGGTGGAGGGATGGTGAAATCTAACGGCTAAGAATCTCTCCTAGCAGCCCGCAGCTCAGCTACAAGTTGGTCTCGGAGTTTCTAAAATCGATCTTGTAATTTATTATGTATATGTGAGTTAATTAAATTATTTTATTAACTATCTAATATTAATAATTACTAAAAATTATAAGAACTATTACCTGTCTAGCTAATGTTGCATGAGACATAGTAGAGTCCTTCAGCGTGTGAGGTCTATCCTTGAACTCGACCATGGATAGAGGTCAGCCCAAACTCGCTCGCATGCCTAATAAATACATATAACATTTATTTATTATGCTTATGACAATATTAAACTAAACAACTAAATACACATAAATACTGACTTCAACTCCTCAAATGACTGTGAGCCAGCAATATGTAGTACTCGAAGCTGGCTAATATTTTTCTTCATCTGGTTGGGCCTCTTCTTGAAGTCATTAGCATCCAATACGTACACATGACCTCCCATGCTACATCTGAAACAATTTTGGACTGATGATCATGTATCGCAGTACCGGGCTGGTTTATAATAGCCCGGACAACCCTCTGTCTCATCTTGCATAATTGCCGACATAGTTCTTCGTGATATGTGCAATAATAACATATTCGTTGGCTAGATGAGATATGCCATCCTCATATCTAAAATAAATCTAGACAAAAATGATAACTTATAAAAAATAGAATAAACTGTAAGACCCCAACTTTTATGAATAAAGATGATTTTTCTATAAATATCATTTTTGAATATTATGGAATGAATTTGATATAATGTTATAGTTGTGGATAATATTTATAAATTTTACAAAGTACGCAGGTTGTTATATAATATTCGATTAGTCGGGGAATATTCGTTTTAATAGAGAATATTCGTACAACGGCACAATCATTGGTGGACCCCACAAAGGAATTATTGTCGGATTAAGAAAATGACAAAAATATTTTATGAAAATAATGAAGAAAGCTTTCTGAGTTAATTGTTGAAACACTCGATTGTTAAAAAAATGCGATGTCTGGCGTGGTTGCATAGTAGCACACGGTATTGATTATTGATGCTTACGTGAGAAGTCACTCAGTTTTATTCAATTATTGCTACAGTAATTGCTGCATAGTATCTCACGTTATTTGATTCAATTATTGTCAATATTTTATATATTACTAAATCAATAATTGAGACGACAACGTTATTAATATTATTTTTTGCAATATTAACGATGTCTAGAAGTTCTATCAAGGAGAGGTTTGGTCACCTAATTGTGCGCCAATAGGGAGAAATCCTTATTGGAAAGCCCCCTCTTTCTTGGGAACGACTTGGTCGATTAATATTGGGAATTATAATAAAGGTGATAAATGTTGTTAAAATTATTAAGATGATTTTTATGAAGTTTTGCTTATTTTATGGACCCCCATTTACCCATTTTTTAAAAAAAACGGTAGAAAGTTGTTTAGTATATATATAATGGGACCCACATGTGATTATGAGATGTTGGTGGGAGGGGAACACGTGGGGCCCACGGGTGTTGAAAATTGAATTGTTAGGAGGAATCTTGCAAAAGTTATTCACGGGTGGGAGGTTTTTTGTTAAAACCATGTGTTATATATATATATATATATATATATATATATATAAATAAATATATTAAAATTTTGGTTTTATTTGATAATTTGGCATATCAATTCAGCCATGAGTGATTAAATCTTATTTCTTTCTGTTTTTTATCGTGATTAATTTCTAAAGCAGTACCCTTCCATTCTCTTATAAATAGGATGCTTAGGTAGAATTGAAAACACACCGAAATTGAGAGAATTCTTCTTCTATAATCTTGGCGTATTTCTTTAGAGTTTTAAGAAGCTTTGGCGTAGAAAAGCGAGTATAAGTTTTCTTGAGAATATCCTCGCCTTATTAATGGAATACTCTTCTTTCTAAGGTAAGGGTATTATTCTTTGTATTCATAAAGAAAGTTATTTTCTTTCAATACTCGTAAGGGTTGTTATTCCATTCTTTATTATTATGTTGGAATAACTTGTCATCGCATACTGCATACATGGTGAAATTCTTACATTATTCCATTCTTTATTATTACATTGGAATAACACATACATGCGATCTATTGCATGCACTGGTGAATTCTGTTGTTATTCCATTCTTTATTATTACATTGGAACATCTGCATACATGCGGATTCGCATGACATTGGTTCCATTCTTTATTATTACATTGGAATATCGTATGCATTGCGGATTATGCGTGACTGGTTCCATTCTTTATTATTCTATTGAAATAACTTTTGTATATATGGATTCTTTGCATTCATAGTGAATGATCCTTTGTATTCATTCCTTATTAAAGCTGTGGAAATGATGCATCTACGTGGATTCTGCATGGTGAAGCGAAAATCATTTTTGCGATTTCATATATTCTATTATACTCGGTTGGTTAAAGTTTTGGCTTCTATACTCCATGAAATTAGTAGAATATCACGGATATTTGTGCTTTATCCGATATCTTTTCATGGAAATATTCTTACGAGCATTCTTGAATTTTACTCCACAAAGTAGTATCATGTTGACAATTTGGACATTATTGAGTTCAGGATAAATTAACTTATAAATCTTTAAAATTTATTCTTGAACTTGTTTTATTGAATTATTATGTCATTGTCATCATCCTCATGTTTATATTATGTTGAAAGTCATCATGGCTTTGTAGTGCATAGATGGACTTGGTATGATTATGACCAGGGATTATTCGGTATAATCATGACCGTAAAGTTACAAATGATGTGGTAAAAATCCTCATTGGCCCGTAGTGCATTGATGGACAGTTGTTGGCATGATCATGACCATTGATGAAAACACTAATATCCTTGGCCCGTAGTGCATGGATAATTTGTGGTTGTGATACTAATGAATATCCTTGGTCGTAGTGCAGGGATGATGTGGATTATTTATTGAGCTGAGTCTCAGCGATAAAAGTGATGAAAAACCTTTTAAATCATAGAAGATAGTAGATTATATTCTCTACTTGACTCTTCTAATGGATTGCTTGTTCCACTGCAATTAAACTTGATGTTTGTTATATTCTATTAGTTTAACACTGTTGAAGGCTAACGATAATTATTCTGCATTATCTTAGTCATAATATTTCTTACTGGGCTAGTTGAGCTCACCCTTTTTGCTTTCATTGTTCTCTTCAGGAAATTAGAACGTAGCAGGGACTAGTCGGGGAATGGAGTGATGGTCCAGATGATAGTATTAGTAGTCCTCACTATTCTATGAAATAGTGTGATAATAAATGTATTGAGGACTTATTTTGAGTTTGAATCATCAGAAGACAATATTTGTATTAAAACTCACATTTCATGTTTGTATATTTAAGGTTGCATTTGTATTACGTACCATGTATTTGGCGACTCGAGAATAGGTGATGTATACCTATTTTGGGGCGTCACGGTTGGTATCAAAGCTTAGGGATATGATCCTGGTGAGATGTGAGACAAGAACTAGGAGGGAGGCGGGGAATTCCTTCGCTAGTATGACCTACCTATGTTTATTTGGTATTTAATTGGTCGGTCAGGGTATAGGGATAATATTTGATATGTTAATTAACCCTTGTTTTGTGGTAGTATTTGAAAATGACATCCGAGAATATTGAGAATATCAATGGAGCCTGAGGAGACCGTTGAGTCTCCACAGATCGATAATCGAGGATAATGTGCATCGAGGAAGGCGACAATCCACATGCAAACAACAAACTTGACCAAATGATGAGCGATGGAATGTTGAGGCTTTATGCAATTCATGAAACATCAAGCAGAAGCGGCTCTGTCCAAAATGCAAGTGGAAACACTCTTTGGCAACTCTCGGACGGTCACTTGCTTAAGTGATTCAAGGAGCTGGGACCACGGAGTTTTTAGAGAGCCAAAACCATTTAAGGCGGAGGCGTGGATAATCTTGATCTGCAAGATATTTTATGTCTTGGGATGCTCCGAGGAGCAAAAGGTTCCCTTTGCCACCTTCATGTTACGAGCAGAGGCAGATTATTGGTGGGAATCTATAAAGCGTACTCAACCTGCTGCACTGAAGATGACTTGGGAGAAGTTTCAAGAATTGTTCAACGACAAGTACTTTCCCGAAAGTATTCGTCACATGAAAGAGGTAGAGTTCATCAAGCTGGAGCAAAACAACAATAGCAACCGTAGTCGCGATCTGAAGCCAAGTTTGCCGAGAGTTATCCGGTTTGCGTCCCATTTGGTTGATAATGAGAGAGAATGATGTGAATGTTTTAAGAGGTTTGAAACCCGAGATCGTCAATATCTTATCTCTCATAAATTATGTTTGTATTAGGATGTTATTAATAAGGCTTCGATTATTGGAGCGCGATAATGAGTCAATGACCAAAAAGAAGCGGTGACAAAATGATAATACCGGTGATAGTAGTCATCGAGCGGTGACAATAAGCGTGGAGGAATCAACATGCGAAATGGTAACCACTTGGTGGGAATCATGGCCAAAATAATAAGAATGGACATTTCAAGAAGAGGAGATTCAACAATGATGGAAAGCGTCGACAAGATCAAGACCGTTGTTAAGGAAGGAGAGCGACCACCTATCATATGCTTCAAATGCGGAGGGAGGGACATATCGATCTAAATCATGCGCAACAATCCAAAACGTGTTACAATTGTGGAAGAGAAAGTCACCTAGCTCAATTTTGTCGTTCAGGGAAGGCAAGTTCAGCTGGGATGGAGGCACAAAAGGCCGTCCTAGAAAAGTCAAAGCCGGTAGTTCAAGGGAGAGCTTTTATTGTGACCTCCTAGAAAGCAAGGAACCCGAATGACATCACGGGTAAGCTTATCATAAACTCTAGTGAAGTCTATACCTTATTTGATACTGGTTCTACCCATTCTTTTATTTCTCCTACTTGCACTCAACGTTTAAATTTGACTCCAAAGAAATTAGACTTTGACTTATCTGTTGAAACTCGTTGGGAGAAACCTTCATTACATCCACTGTTTATAAGTCTTGTTTAGTTTAAATCGGCACCCACACGTTAACTGTCGATCTTATTTCTTTAAAAATACTTGCATTTGATGTGATTCTAGGGATTGATTGGTTAACTACTCATCATGCAAAAATTGATTATTTTCGTAAAGTTGTTAGCTTTCATATTCCTAACCAACCTATTATTCAAATTCAAGCAACCAAACCATTAAAATCAATCACTGTCATCTCAAGCCATAAAGCTATTCATTTATGGAAAAATGGATGTTAAGCTTTCTTAACTCGTGTCACAGATCTAAACAAAAATACGTCAGTTTTGAATGATATTTCTATTGTTAATAAATTTCCTGACGTATTCCCTGAAAAACTTCCTTGCCTACCCTAGAGCATGAAATTGAATTTTGTATCGACCTTGAACCCGGTACAAAACCCATTTCCAAAGCCCCATATCGAATGGCTCCTATTGAACTTCAGGAGTTAAAGACCCAACTGCAGGAATTGTTAGACATCAGTTTCATTCGTCCTATTACGTCTCCTTGGGGTGCTCCTGTTCTATTCGTGAAAAAGAAAGATGGGAGTATGCGACTTTGTATATATTATCGGGAGTTGAACCATGTCACTATCAAAAATAGATATCCATTGCCTCGCATTGATGACTGTTTGACCCGGTTGCAGATGGCGCCAAATTCTTTTCAAAGATTGATCTTTGTTAGGATATCACCGATTGAAGATTAGAAGCAGATGACATTCCAAAGGCGGCTTTCAAAACTTCGATACGGGCATTATGAATTCCTAGTCATGTCTTTTGGATTGACTAATGCTCCTCTTTGCCTTCATGGATATGATGAACCAAGAGTATTCAAGGAATATTTGGATCACTTTGTGGTCGTCTTTATTGATGACAACCTCATATATTCCAAAAGCCGTGAAGATCATGAGCAACACTTGAGGCTGATACTCCAAAGGCTTCGTGAAAACAAGCTTTATGTCAAGTTGAAGAAATGCGAGTTCTGGTTTGAGGAAGTAGCATTCCTTGGGCACGTAGTATCAAGTCATGGAATATCTATTGACCCGGCAAAGATTGAAGTAATTCAAAGATGGGAGCAACCTAAATCAGTGATCGAAGTACGTAGCTTTCTCAGTTTAGCTGGTTATTATCAGAGATTCGTGGAAGGATTTTCTCGAATTGCTACTCCATTAGCTCAGCTAACTCGGAAAGATACAAGGTTTGGTTGGAGCAAAGAATGTGAAAAGTGTTTTCAAGAACTCAAGAGATGACTCATTCAAATTTTTGATACGACAATACCATCGGCTCGGAGGATTTGTCATCTCTGATGATGCTTGGGCAAAGGGTTAGGATGTGTTCTCATGCAATAGGGAATGTCATAGCTTTATGCCTCACGACAACTCAAAGAATATGAGAGGAATTATCCCACTCATAATCTAGAGTTGGTAGCAGTCGTTTTTGAACTAAAGATTTGGAGGCATTACTTGTATGGGGAGAAAATGGAGATCTTTACGGATCATAAAAGCCTCAAATATTTCTTCACTCAAAAGGAACTCAACATGCGACAACGGCGTTGGCTTGAACTATTGAAAGATTATGATCATACCATCGATACCACCTGGAAAAAAGCGAACGCGTGGTAGGCGGCGCATTAGTAGAAGAAGATCATGCGCGCATGCGAGTGCAATATTGTCAACATAAAGACCCATTTTGTATGACTTACAAAGGATGGAGATAGAGTTAAAGACTCCAAGGACCCATGTGATGATGGCGAATATACTAGTATAACCTTCTTTAATCGATAAAGTTAAAGTTGCTCAAGCTACAGACCTGGAGCTGATGCGTATGAGGAAGAAAATGCAAGAAAGTGCTATATCAGAAGCAAGAATCGATGAAGAAGGAATACTTTGAGTCAACTCCAGACTTTATGTTCCTAACGACCCTGATTTAAAGTATAAAATCATGATGGAGGAACATAACACACTGTTTGCAATCCCTCTTGGGAGTACCAAAATGTATCATGATCTTCGACATATATTTTGGTGGAACAATATGAAGAGAGAGATAGCGGAATTCATCTCAAGGTGTTTAACTTGTCAACGAGTCAAGGCAGAGCATCAAGTACCTAAGGGTCAATTGCAACCACTTGAAATTCCAGAATAGAAGTGGGAGCACATTACCATGGATTTCGTTACTGGTCTTCCCAAGGTTTCTCAAGGCATAGATGCAATTTGGGTCATTGTTGATAGATTGACCAAGTCTGCTCACTTTTTAACTATACGAGAAACATATACACTTGAACGTCTTGCTCTTATGTACATAAACGAGGTTGTAAGATTGCATGGTATGCCAGTATCCATAGTTTCTGATCGAGATCCAATATTCACTTCAAGATTTTGGGTTAATTTGTAAAAAGCTATGGGCACGGATTTATGATTTAGTTCAGCATACCATCCTCAGACGGACAGACAATCAGAAAGGAATATTCAAACTCTTGAAGATTTATTAAGACTCTGTGTCCTTGACTTCAAGGGAAGTTGGGACAAGTTCTTACCATTGGTGGAGTTTTCCTACAACAATAGCTATTAAGCAAGTATTGGCATGGCTCCATTCGAAAGGTTGTATGAAAGAAAGTGTTGTTCTCTAGTATGCTGGGATGAGGTGGGTGAAGCAACGTTGTTGGGACGGAGTTAAAGACGTATGACTACGAAAAAGATTCAAATGATCCCAAGAACGTATAAAAACCTCACAAGATCGACAAAAGAGTTATGCTGATCTTCATCGAAAGGACGTGGAATTCGATATTGGAGATCATGTGCTGTTACGTGTTGCTCCATAAAAAGGAGTTACGAGATTTGGAAAGAAATGAAAGCTCAATCCTCGATTCATTGGCCCATTTTTAATCCTCGATCGAGTAGGAGCGTGGCTATAGACTCGCTTTTACGCCAAGTATGTCTCGTGTTCATAACGTTTTTCACATATCCATGTTACGTAAATATGTGGAAGACCCGAACCACATTATTAAGTTAGAACTAGACAAAATAGCGGAAGATTTAACGTATGAAGAGGTTCCTGTTTAAATCTTGGATAAAAAGGAACATATTCTACGCTCCAAGGTTATACCTCAAGTCAAAGTTTTGTGGAGAAACCACGATGTTGAGGAAATGACCTGGGAGTTAGAATCTGAAATGAAATCAAGGTATCCTTACCTCTTCGACATACCAGGTACGTACCCTAATTTTGAGGGCAAAATTTCATAAGAAGGGGAGGTTGTAAGACCCCAACTTTATGAATAAAGATGATTTTTCTATAAATATCATTTTTGAATATTATGGAATGAATTTGATATAATGTTATAGTTGTGGGTAATATTTATAAATTTTACAAAATACATGAGTTGTTATATAATATTCGATTTGTGGGGAATATTCGTTTTAACGAGAGAATAGTCGACAACCAAGCACAATCATTAGTGGACCCCACAACGGAATTATTGTCGAATTGAGAAAATGACAAAAATATTTTATGAAAATAACGGCGGAAGTTTTACAGATTAAGCTGTTGAAACACACGATGTTAAAAGACAAGATGTCTGGCGTGGTTGCATAGTAGCACACGGTAGTATGATTATTGATGCTTACGTGAGAAGTCACTCGGTTTTGTTCAATTATTGCTACTGATGAATTGTTGCATAGTATCTCACGTTATTTGATTCAATTATTGTCAATATTTTATATATTATTAAATTAATAACTGAGACAACAAAGTTATTAATATTATTATTTGCAATATTAACGATGTCTAGAAGTTATGTCAATGAGAGGTTTGGTCACCTAATTGTGCCCCAATAGGGAGAAATCCTTATTGGAAAGTTCCCTCTTTCCTGAGAACGACCTGGTCGATTAATATTGTGAATTATAATAAAGGTGATAAATGTTGTTAAAATTATTAAGGTGATTTTTATGAAGTTTTGATTATTTTATGGACCCCCATTTACCCATTTTTTAAAAAAAAATCGGTAGAAAGTTGTTTAGTATATATATAATGGGACCCACATGTGATTATGAGATGTCGGTGGGAGGGGAACACGTGGGGCCCACGGGTGTTGAAAATTGAATTGTTGGGAGGAATCTTGCAAAAGTTATGCACGGGTGGGACGTTTTTTTGTTAAAACCATGTGTTATATATATAAATATATTAAAATTTTGGTTTTATTTGATAATTTTTGTATTAATTTTACCATGAGTGATTAAATCTTATTTCTTTTATTTTTCATCCGTGATTAATTTCTAAACAGTACCCCTTCCATTCTCTTATAAATAGGATGCTTAGTTAGAATTGAAAACACACCGTAAAATTGAAGAAGAATTCTTCTATAATCTTGAGCGAATTTCTTTATAGTTTTAAGAAGCTTTGAGCGTAGAAAATAGTATAAGTTTTCTTCAAGAATATCCTCGCCCTACCAGTTGGAATACTCTTCTTTCTAAGGTAAGGGGTATTATTCTTACGTATTCATTAAGAGAGTTATTTTCTTTCAATACTCGTAAGGTTGTTATTCCATTCTTTATTATTATGTTGGAATAACTTTGCCTATACATCAAAATCGCATACATGGTGAAATTCTTCTATTATTCCATTCTTTATTATTACATTGGAATAACATGTATGCATCTTGATCAATCGCATGCACGGTGAATTCTGTTGTTATTCCATTCTTTATTATTTTGTTGGAACATCCACATGCATGCGGATTCGCGCATGACACAGTTCCATTCTTTATTATTCTATTGGAATATCACATGCATGCGGATTACGCTTGATTTGGTTCAATTCTTTATTATTCTATTGGAATAACACATGTATCTATGTGGATTACCGCATGCATGGTGAATGATCCTTTGTATTCATTCCTTATTAAATTGTGGAAATGATCATCTCGACGCGGATTGGATTCTGGCATGGCGGCGAAAATCCATTTGCAGTTTCATATATTCTATTATACTAAGTTAGTTAAAGTTTTGGCTTCTATACTCCATGAAATTAGTAGAATATCCTGGATATTTGCGCTTCATCCAGTATCTTTTCATGAAAATATTCTTCTGAGCATTCTTGAATTTTACTCCACAAAGTAGTATCATGTTGACAATTTGGACATTATTGAGTTCATGATAAATTAACTTATAAATCTTTAAAATTTATTCTTGAACTTGTTTTCTTGAATTATTATGTCATTGTCATCATCCTCATGTTTATATTATGTTGAAAGTCATCTGTGGCCTGTAGTGCATAGATGGACTTGGTATGATTATGACCAGGGATTATTCGGTATAATCATGATCGTAAAGTTACAAATGATGTGGTAAAAATCCTTATTGGCCAGTAGTGCATTGATGGACAGTTGTTGGCATGATCATGACCATTGATGAAAACACTAATATCCTTGGCCCGTAGTGCATGGATAATTTGTGGTTGTGATACTAATGAATATCCTTGGCCGTAGTGCAGGGATGATGTGGATTATTTATTGAGCCGAGTCTCAGCGATAAAAGTGATGAAAAACCTTTTAAATTATAGAAGATAGTAGATTCTATTCTCTACTTGACTCTTCTAATGGTTTGCTTGTTCCGCTGTAGTTAAACTTGATGTTTGTTTTATTATATCAGTTTAACACTATTGAAGGCTAACGATAATTTATTCTGCATTATCTTAGTCATAATATTTCTTACTGGGCTAGTTGAGCTCACCCTTTTTGCTTTCATTGTTCTCTTCAGTAAATGAGAACGTAGTAGGGACTAGTCGGGGAACGGAGTGACGGTCCAGATGATAGTATTAGTAGTCCTCACTATTCTATGAAATAGTGTGATAATAAATATATTGAGGACTTATTTTGAGTTTGAATACTATCTAAAAGACAATATTTGTATTAAAACTCACAGCTCATGTTTTATATTTAAGGTTGTATTTTATTCTGTACCATGTATTTGGCGACTCAGAATAGGTGATGTATACCTATTTTGGGGGCGTCACATATTGTGTAACTATTATTTACGTATATAGTTTAATTTATGTAAATTAACTTACATAAAGCTCGCGTAACAAAATTTCCATAAAGTAGGCATCATACTGTGCGTACTAGGTAAAATACATGCAGTTAGTGAGGAGATATGTCAAGTGTAATATCCGAATTTTAAAATAATAATAATAATAATAATAATAATAATAATAATAATACTAATAATAAGATAATAAAATAATATAATTAGATAATATAAGTGTAACTAATAATGATGTATACATATCTAAAATCTATAAGGATAAGATAAGTCATTTAAGTTGTAACAACCTTTTAGTTTTAAAAAGGACTCTTTTACTTGGTAACATATTTTACAAAGGAATTAAATATATTTAAATAACGAGAGAGAGAAAGAAAAGAACATAAAAACTATTTGACTTTGGAGTACTGCAGAATAGATTAGAAGAAAAGAAGAAAAATCAAAAAGGATTTGTTCGCTTCTAATTTTGTGTTTCGCAATATCGAGGTAAGTGGCTTTCCAGACTATTTAGTGTTTTTAAATTATCGTTTACATTATGTATACATTAGTAATTACTCGAATGCCTAAATGTACAGTTTCAAAATTTGTTATGTTTTATTTAATGCTTCCATTTAAATTAAAATGTTATGTTTGTTTATTCAAAACTTCGGATCAAGTATTTATTTTTGAACTGGGAAATTAAATTATATGATTTTGAATAGTGAAAAAGTATAGTTTAGAATATCAATAATATTGAGAAAAGATTTTGAAATCCTCAGTCTGACCATGTATAGAACCCGTTATTGATTACGTTTAGTTTCGGAGCTAATATAGGATCTACTAAGGCGCACACATTTTATGTAAAACCCCGACTTTTATAAAATAAAAGTCTAATTTAATTTATGATTATTATTTTTAATTGTAAAATGTTAAATTGATAAATGGTCAAATGAACAATTAATTAAATAAATGAGCAAATAAAAAAGGAAAATGAATTAATGAAATGATGATAATAGAGAAGAAAGAGAGTAAGTGGAAAATGGTGGGGGAAATAATTTTGGGAAAAGAATAAGATAAAATTGGGGAGTATTATATATATATATATATATATATATATATATATATATATAAAAGAAAAGTAAGAGAATAATAAGAAATTTTATTCTCCCACCATCCCAATGTCGGCAATTAATTCAAGGAACATAGAAAACAAAAACAAAAGGGGCCTAAAGGAGAAAATGTGGGAGAAAGAATGAAAAGGAAGAGAAAAAGAATAAAAAGAAAAGGGAAGCAATCAGTATACCCCTACCTCCATTCTTCCCTACGCAAAACTTCAGCAAAGAAATAATAGAGAAGAGGGAGAGAGTGAGAGAAAATAGAAAATAAATAAGAGAGAAAATGAAGAAGAAGAAGAAGATGAGGAAATTAAAAGAAAAGGTGGCTGATTCAGAAATTATTGTAGCAGAAATTTCGGTAAGCCTTTCTCTCTATGTTAGAGTCAGAATTTGGAGAAACTCTCTTCTACAAAGTTGTAGAGAATTAGATTTTACATGGAAATGACATAAGATTTGTATTTTTCTGATAAAATGGCTAAATATTATGAATTATTGAAGTTTCTGAATATTGGAGTTTATAATTAATTTATCAAAAAAATTATTTGGGTTGAAATATTTTTACAGGAAGCTTATTATATCATCTTAGATTTTCTGTAAAATTTTGATGAATTATTGAAAGCGAAGTAATTATTATATTTTTAAACTATTTATAGTTAGTTGAAAATAGAAGAAATTCATAGAAAATTCTATGAATGATGAAAAATTATGAAAATTGTAAAAAATCTTATAATATTATTTTATAATTTATGGGTAGTTTTGATAAATTATTGAATAACAAAAATATTTATTTTATTTTTAAGTTATTTATGGTTAGTTTAAAATAGAGGAAATTCATAGGAAATTTATAAATGGTGAAAAATTATGAATTTTTTGAAAATATTATAATAATA
The DNA here is from genome assembly GCA_020205615.1 of Panax quinquefolius. Lineage (NCBI taxonomy): Eukaryota > Viridiplantae > Streptophyta > Magnoliopsida > Apiales > Araliaceae > Panax > Panax quinquefolius. Next base: position 176,577 of record JAINUW010000045.1, read on the forward strand.
TAAGATTAATATTGATGATATTTTAAAGATATAAAAGTATGTGGAGTTAGTATTTCTATTTTGAAGCTATTAAATGATCATTTTTATAAATAGAAATAATTATAGAAAATTGTTGGATAATCTAAAAATGTGAAAATTGTTTGGAAAGTTCAAAATCAAAATAGAGGAAATTCATAGGAAATTCTATGAATGGTGAAAAATTATGAATTTTTTGAAAAATATTATAATAATATAAGATTAATATTGATGATATTTTAAAGATATAAAAGTATGTGGAGTTAGTATTTCTATTTTGAAGCTATTAAATGATAATTTTATAAATAGAAATAATTATAGAAAATTGTTGGATAATCTGAAAAATGTGAAAATTGTTTGGAAATTTCAAAATCATATTTTTAAATATTTTAGATGTATTAGTAAGCTCATGAGGTGTCAGGGTGTAAACGCACTAGTAACGAATGAGTTATGATAAAAACAAAAATAATATTTTTATTAAAGTAAAAATGGTGATAATATCAGAATAATGGATTGTCATATATGAGGTTTTAGATTTCTCAGGCTTTATTATTCACTTCTAAAGTTTTGGAGTATGAATAATGATTTTATGCGATAAACAAAGACAACTTGAATGAATAATGAATTATTAGTTGGTTTATATGTTATTCAAGATAAATATGATTTGATGTCGATCCCTACTTTTAATAGAATTTAAATTGTTTATAGCAAGATATTGATTTGATTCTTACGTAAGAAACCACTCAATATTTTATTCAATAATTGTCACAGTAGTTATTGCACAGTGATTTATATTATTGATTCTTAATTACGTAAAAGTCACTTAGTATTTATTTTAATAATTGCCATAGTAGTTATTGTACAGTAACTCATATTATTTGATATAATTAAATAAGTTGGCAGTATTATGAGTCTATGTTAATAATTGTGAATAATTATTGAAAGATTTGTTATAAAACTTTAGCAAAGTGTAGAAAGATACTCTTATAATTGTTGCATAAATTTAGAGAGAATAAGTAAGAAATAAAGAGAGAGAAACCTTCAGAGAAGTTCTTATTATTTCCTTCAGTATCATTTCCTTTACATAGGAAAAGCTAAGGTTCATTCAGAAGAGAAGTAGGAAAAGGAAAGCAGAATCCTAGAGGAGGAGGGAATCATTATTATAATACTTCCCCAGATTTCCTACGATAGAATATTATATCTCATTAAAAACCTTGTTAAGAAAACCCAGTGGGAAAAACTTAACGAAGAGAAAAAGAGTACATATCTGTTACATAAATATCTTAATTGACTGGCTCGTTAAAACCTTGTCAGAAAAAACCCATTGGGATAAAAACCGTGACTAAGGAAAAAGAGTATAGTCTTCCCCTCAAAAAGAATTCATTACTTCTTGATGAAATGTTGTCATAAGTCTTTCAGTCGACACATTCTGATTTTTCTGAAGTTTTGCAAAAGTTACATTTGGTAGTGACTTTGTGAATAAGTCGGCTAGATTATCACATGATCGAATTTGATGCACATCTATATCACCCTTCTTTTGTAGCTCATGTGTGAAGAAGAATTTAGGTGAAATGTATTTTGTTCTATCTCCCTTGATGTACCATCCTCTAAGTTGAGCAATGCATGCAGTGTTATCCTCATACATAATTGTAGGAATGTCTTTGATTGATGGTAATCCACATGATTTTTGAGTATGCTGAATAATTGATCTCAACCAAACACACTCTCTGCTTGCTTCATGTATAGCGAGAATCTCTTAGTGATTTGAAGATGTAGCTATCATAGTTTGCTTTGTTGATTTCCAGGATATAGCAATATCACAATATGTAAATACATAACCTGTTTGTGATCTTCCATTGTGTGGATCTGATAAGTATCCTGCATCAGCATATCCAACCAATCGCGATGTTGAATCTCTTGGATAAAATAACCCAAGATCTATACTTCCACGGAGGTATCTCAAAATGTGTTTAATCCCATCCCAATGTCTCTTAGTCGGAGAAGAACTGTATCTTGCTAACAAGTTGACAACAAAAGTAATATCAGGTCGTGTGCAGTTTGCAAGATACATAAGAGCACCAATTGCACTTAGGTATGGAACTTCAAGTCCAAGAACTTCTTCCATTGCACTTAGGTATGGAACTTCAGGTCGAAGAACTTCTTCCCCACTTTCTAGAGGCCGAAATGGATCTTTATCAACTTCTAAAGATCGAACAACCATCAGGGTAGTCAAAGGATGAACTTTATCCATATGAAAATGACTGAGAATCTTTTCATTTTAAATACATCTTTTAAATAAGTAGCAGTTCTTGTGAGTTCTTCAGGAGTACCTACAAAATTCAAATCATCCACATATACAATAATGATGGAAAATCTACTTTGTGGTTTCTTAATAAAAACACATGGACATACATGATCATTTATATATCCATCTTTTATTAAATAATCACTAAGTCGATTATAACATATAAGACCAGACTATTTTAACACATATAATGAGCGTTGTAACTTGATTGAATATATGTGACTAGGCCTTTGTGATTCAGCCATTTTCAATCCTTCAGGGATTCTCATGTAAATCTCACTGTCAAGTGAGCCATATAGGTATGTTGTTAGCACATCCATTAGACTTGTTTCCAAACCTTCCATGGTTGTCATACCTATCAGAAAGCAAAAAGTTACTCCATCTATTACGTACTGGAGAGTCTGTTCAATTCCAGGTTTTTGTGAAAACCCTTGAGCTACAAGTCGGGCTTTATATCTCACAATTTCATTTTTCTCATTTCGCTTTCGTACAAATACCCATTTGTTTCCAACCGGGATTACACCCAGTGCTATTTGAACTACTAGTCCAAATACTTCTCTTTTCAATAGAGATTGTAGCTCAGTTTGAATAGCATCTTTCCATTTTGGCCAATATTTTCTTTTCCAACATTCTTCCACGTTTTGTGGTTTAGGATCCGTGTCAGAAATCAAAGTAATATCTAATGCTATAGAGAAAGTAAATATATCATCAATCATGACTTTGCTTCGATCCCATATTTTCTCATCATGTACATAACTTATTGAGATCTCTTGGTATTCATCTCTTATCCCTTCACTGAGATTTTGAACCTCTTCTGGGGCTATTCCCACACTTGGAATAAGTGTTACTTTTGGAGCGGTTTGTACCTCTTATGGGGCTATTCCCATTCTTGGAATAAGTGCTACTTCTGGAGCGGGTATTCTTTCTGGGATTCTCTTATTTGCTTTTGATTTTCATGGTATAGTGTCTTTTGCACCAATCGGTCTTCCACGCTTCTAGCGTGGTTTAGATTATTCAATTACCTTATTCGCCAATTCTCCAGGAATTGATTTTTCAATAGGTATTTCTATCATTGCTGGAGTATTCACTGCAGGTGTATTTGACTCTAGCATCATTAAATGCATTGGCATTTGATTTGCAATATTTTACAAATAAATAATTCTTCGAACTTCAATTTCACATTGTCCTGTACGAGGATCAATTTAATTTAATTCTGATGCATTCCATAATATGACAGAGGGTTTTTTATTTAAAACTTTCCCTCCTTCTAATGGTGAAAATACAAATTCATCAAAATGACAATCTACATAACATGCAGTAAAAACATCTCAAGTTAAAAGGCTTAAGATATCTAATAATAGAAGGAGAATCAAAACCAACATAAATACATATTCTTCGTTGGGCTCCCATCTTAGTTCTTTATGGAGGTGCAATTAGAATATATACTGCACTTCCAAAAACTCGAAAGTGTGATATGTTGGGTATCTATCCAAGAACTAATTGTAGAGGAAAAAATTTATGAAGAGCCGTTGGTCTTACTCGAATGATGGCTATAGCATAAAGAATTGTATGACCCCAAACTGAGGTAGGTAAGTTAGCTATTAACATTAATGGTCGTGCAATTAGTTGAAGTCCTTTTATTAAAGATTCAGCTAAACCATTTTGTGTATGAATATGAGGAACAAAATGCTCAATGGAGATTCAATAGTCATACAAAAATTATTAAAAGTCATTGATGAAAATTCAGTTGCGTTATGGAGTTCAATTGACTTGATTGGATTGTCCGAGAACTAAGACCGTAACTTGATTATTTGAGCAAGAAGTTTTGAGAAGGCAAAATTTTGAGAAGAGAGAAGACAAACATGAGACCATCTGGTTGAAGCATCTATTAAAACCATGAAATATCGAAATAGGCCAGATAATGGGTGAATGGGTCCACAAATGTCTCCTTGAATTCTCTCTTAGAATTCTGGGGCTACTTTATAAACTTTTACTGGTGATGGTCGAATAATTAATTTTCCTCGAGAACACGCAGCACAAGGAAATTCACTACTAGGAAAAACTTTATTATTTTTGAGAGAATGACCAAAAGAATTTTCAATAATACGACACATCATAGAAGTACCTAGATGATCGAGTCTTTCATACCAAAGCATAAAGGATATGGGATCTAAGATTTTTTGAATCATAACAGTATAAGACTCAATTGCTCTAATTTTCATAGTATTTAATCCAAAAAAAAATTGAATGAAGTTTTTCTAGGATATTCTATTTTTTTCAAAAATAGTAGAAGTGATGAGAAGATATTCATTAAAGATGGTCTGACACATGTAAAAACATAAATAAGAAAAGTTACATTTCATATATAATTTTATTCATGATAAACGCATACCACGTATAGAATGGAAACTAATAATATTATACATGCAGGATGTTTAATTAAAACAAAAATTAAACGTTATCCCAAAAGATACTTTCAGAAGGTCCAGTAATATCAACAACTTTTTCCTCATTGTTGGTCATTGGTGGAACATCAACAATATCCAATTGATGATTAACAAAGTTTGTTTCTGCCTCCATTACTTTGTTATTTTGAGACTCCTGGAATAAATTAACCAGATACCTCGGCGTACGACAGGTACGCGACCAATGCCCTTTCATCCCACACCTTAAACAAACATCTGGTTTGTTCTTTATCTATGTTGCATTTGCTTTATTTTTATCCGACCCAGAAACTTGCCACTTCTGGTGGCTTGAATTGTCGCGGTTCTGGAATTTGTTGTTATGATAGCCTCGTTTATTCTTTCGTCCCCAAGGCTTCTTATTATATGACCATCTATTGTCACGTTTATTATGCTGAAATGACGTGATGTTAATATATGACAATGGAGTAGCACCCGTTAGCCGTACTTGATGGTTTTTCAACAACAATTCATTATTCTTTTCTGCAACAAAGAGGATAGACAATAAGTCACTGAATTTTGTGAACTTACTCTGTCTATATTGTTGCGACAGAATCATGTTGGTGGGATGAAAAGTTGAGAGCGTTTTCTCTAATATTTGGGTTTCAGAAACTGGATCTTCGCACAAAGCCAAAGTAGATGTTACTCTATAAACATTGGAACTATATTTCGTAATTGATTTGTAATCTTATAGCCTTAAATTAAGCCACTCAAATTTGGCATTAGGGAGAACAACCAATTTTTGGTGGTCAAATCTTTCCTTCAGTTGTGTCTATAAAAAAAAGGATCTTTGACTGTTAAATACTCAGTCTTTAAACCTTCATCAATATGGTGACGAAGAAAAATTATGACTTTTACATTTTGTGCAGAAGTTGTTGTATTTCCTGATTCAATGGTCTTTTCTAACTCATTTGCACTAAGATGCAATTCTGCATCAAGTGCCCAAGCCAAATAGTTGTCTCTAGAGATTTTCAAAATAGAAAAATCTATTTTTGCCAAATTTGCCATCTATTCTGGGTTAAACATAATTATTATTTATTAAAACAATAAATAATTGCATGTATGAAATAGGAAAAATAAACTATACCACAACCTCAAGTGGTGATAAAATGTAAATATAAATATTCTTATTTTTACGTTATTAGCATATTATTTTAGTAAAAAGAATATGCAAATGATAATGTATATATAAAAATGCAAATGGATCTTCACCCGGCATGCGGAAGTTCGCATAGACAGATTATTCCAACAGAATAATAAAGAATGGAATAACTAAAAGAATTTCACCAGGCATGTGATAGACCACACAGACAGGTTATCCAATAGAATAATAAATAATGGAACCAAGTCATGCGTAATCCGCACAGACAGGATATTCCAACAGAATAATAAAGAATGGAACCAGGTCATGCATAATCCGCATAGACAGGATATTCCAACAGAATAATAAAGAATGGAATAACAGAAGAATTTAACCATGCATGCGGTATTTCGCATATACAGGTTATTCCCATAAATTAATAAGAAATGAATACAAAGGATTATTCACCAGGTATACGGTATTTCACATATACAGGTTATTCCCATAATTTAATAAGCAGTAAAAAGGTTCCCACCAAGTCTTGTAAGATCAACAAGGATAGATGGTACCATTGTAAATAACAGAACTTAAAGATGAGCAATAAAACATAAATATAACTTGATAGTTAATATAATAGGCGACAAAGCCAAGCCAATTATAAGAATAACATTATACTATTGGTGGCATAGCCAAACTGGTAGTATAATAATAAATTGAAAGAATTTAAAGGCAATTATAAGAATAATTTCCTTTAGTAAGAGATAAAGAGAGAGAAACCTTAAGAGAAGTTCTTATTATTTCCTTCAGTATCATTTTCTTTATATAGGAGAAGCTGAGGTTCATTCAGAAGAGAAGTAGGAAAAGGAAAGCAGAATCCTAAAGGAGGAGGGAATCATTATTATAATAAGATTGAAAATATGTAAATAATTGATGAATAAAATGTGTTGATTAAAGATGAGTATGATATACAGATGTTTGTTCAATTATTTTCTTTTTACAAAAGTAAGTTTGGCAGGACTTGCCGACACTCTACTTTTTCTAAAGTAGTCTGGACCACAACTAAATTATTTTTAAAATGTGTACAAGTTGGTTTAATTTTCTCCGTGGGACCATAAATTCCACTACCATTATTATATATCTCATTTGGTTATTTTGTCAAAGCAGGTGTGCTAATTATTTACTAAATTTTCAGTATAAATAGGTTGCTCGATTGAGTAACTAAACGCACACCATCACTACACTAAAAATATAGAATTCTTTTACTACAATATTGTGAGAATAATATTATGAGTATTTCTATTGAGTGTAATGTTACTCCAAGTGTAGATAAGGAATGCAAACATTATTTAAGTTGATCAATTTCACAGAAAGTAGAATCAAGCCACATGCTAAGGTAAGGGATGTCATTATTATGGTAAGGGGTATCATTTTTATGGTAAAAGGATGTCATTTTCTTTTATAGTCCATATTATGGTAAAATATTATTATTCGTTTGTTTCATATTATCATTAAATGGTGAAAAGTCCTGAAATGATTAGAATATCATTAATAGTTTGTGATCATCTAATATCATGTTGGCAATTTGGACTCTGAATAATTAAGTTGAAAATCACTAAGATCTATTTATCTTATTATTATGATTATTTATGTTTATTCATTATATATCATTGTCATCATCCTCATGCTTATATTGTGATGAAAGTCATCTTTGGCACGTAGTGCATAGATGGACTTGGTATGATTATGACCAGGGATTATTCGGTATAATCATAACCGTAATGTTATAAATGATGTGGTAAACGTCATCTTTGGCCAGTAGTGCATAGATGGACTTGGTATGATTATGACCAGGGATTATTCGGTATAATCATTACCATAATGTTACAAATGATGTGGTAAAAGTCATATTTGGCCAGTTGTGCATAGATGAACTGTTGATTGGCATGATTATGACTAGGGATTATTTGGTATAATCATGACCATTGGTGAAAACACGAATATCTTTGGCCCTTAATGTATGGATTATTCGTGGTCGTCATACTATTGAGCTAAGTCTCAGCGTTATTAGTTTTATAGTTGTATGTCTTAGGCTTGTATTGCAAAGATGGACTGTTGATTTACCTAATTATAAATATGAATTGTGAATTTAATTATAATCTGTGGTGGTTCAGGTGAAGACAAGTGATGAGAGTTCTCTTTATCTTGGGTATAATAAAGAACTGTTGATGAGTATTATAGGAATGAAATATTAACGATGAACTTTTAATCTAAAGGAGATAATAGACATTATGTTCTACTTGACTCTTCTAATGGATTGTTAATTCCGCTGCTATTATGGTTGAAAACTTTTATCTTCTACCATATGTTCTAAATATCTGAATTATTTTGATAATTTAATTATCTTAAGTCATGTTATTCTTTACTGGGCTATTTGTGCTCACCCTTTTACTTCACCACCCCTTTTAGGTAATAAAAGTGTAGCTGGGACTAGCAGAGAGAACATGGGTATAAAGTGGTGTTATGAATTAGTCACAATCCTAATCAAATTATGAAACGGTGTGGCATAATAATTGTACCGAGAACTTAAAATGTGGGTGTCATATTTTATTCGTCATTTAATATTTAATTTTGGCGAACCAAATAGGGTGATGCGAACTCGACTTTGAAAGCGTCAAAAATGAACTCCATTAGAATGAGGAGGACAGAAATATTCTCGTATTCCCTTGGAGACTTGAAATATTTGCTGCTGTACTTTATATGGCATTGTAATAATTTGAGTATGAATATTATCGTATCATATACGTTACAATATTTATATTGAAACTCATATAAAGATAAGTAAATCGTATGTATTTATTTGACGGTTGTATAAATAGAGTTGTTAGTAATGTATTTTCTGGCGACCCAAGATGGGTGATGTATACCTATTTTGGGGGCGTCACATTTTAGATGCCCTTCGAGGAGCGTGCAAATTAGATATCTTAGTAGGGTGCGTGACCATTGACATTATCGAGTTTTTGGGCCATGTTATAGGGCTATTGTAACCTTAGTCGCTAAAGCTGTGGATTGAAAGATATATTGTATACATTGAGATCATTTTTGAATTGTTTTACTTTTGAAAGCTTATATACTATTATTATTGATCAAAAAGATATTTCATAAAAGCATTTTTGCAAATTGTTCTTGAGCCGGCTAAATAGGAAGGATTTCTACTTGTTGGGCTTCATCGCTCACCCTTGTATAGATTTTTACAAGTGTCATCCTTGAAAGCTGAGCACTTGTTTGATGTATTTGGAATAGCTAGAATTTAGTTTTAGACATTATTTCTTTTTATTGTTAGATTTTGACAAAACTCTTAGTTTCGAGGAGCTGCGTCTCCATTATTTGAATTTGGTATTAATTAGTATTTCATTTGAATTGGATTAAAAGATTATGACGCCCCCAAATTTGGGTATCTTCCAACCCGACATATGGTGCTACACGGTACTCATAACTATACAATCATTCCATTGAAAAACAACAAAATGAATGTAATTACTATCTTCTTATTACAATCAAAGTATAATCCTTCCCAGGTTCATAAACCGATTACATAGTTCGTTGTTCATAATGTATAATACATACAAACATACTAATCAATTACACGATGGCTAAGTATCCATCTTAGCTTTACCCTTATTTCTCATAGCATTCTCAGTACATTCATCCTTAACTGCAATCATATAATTCACGCAAGAAGTGAGCATAACAAGCTCAGCAAGTTTAACAAAGGATAAAAGTAATACCACATCCATGAATTATATAACAATTCATACATAACTGAACAAATAGTTATGAAGTATTATGAAACAATAATACTTTAACATTTCATATCATCAATTCCCAAAGTATAGAGTAGATTAGGAATTCTGAACTGGTCAATAGACCATGAACAGTAGCTTTCTGTTTTCATACTTGAAAAGGATATCACAACACTAAGGCTGTACATCCGCATTACTTACAATCACTTCTAGGTGATCAGCCTATAGTACTCTATGTTGATCAACACTCATTCGTTAAACGTATTTACGTTTAACATTTGGCAAACTCGCGTGCCCATCGAATAATCGATGAAAAATACTTTTGTTTGTTCATAGACAAACCTTACCTTCACATCCGTACCAATTATTTGGCATAGGATAGCGTTAACATTTCTATATAGAAAGATATGAATATTAATCAATCTATATCTTACGAGTAGTCTAGCCGAGTTAAATCTGGCATTGACCCTTTCTTTAAAATCAGTCGTGCAATTCAGTATAATGAATCACATAAAACTTGACCAACTTGAAAGTTGGACAAGCGTTAAGAAAACTTTCCTTTCAACGTCTTCAAATAACTTAATCGATTGACCACAGCCTTTACCGAATCTACATGATATATTCACATAGCACATTGTAATTAGCTATCAAACAATTATTCACATTGTTCCTACCAACTTCTTTCTCTTCCATGTCGTTGTTAACTTAATATCATTACTAAAGTTCAATTCGACTTATTACTCTTCATCCCGACTTCTAAACCAAATGACAATATTAACCGGTCTCTATCAGCGTTGGTGAAATACCAACATTATTCCCCGACTACGGTTCATTGATAACACTTTATGATCTTCATTCATAACTTACTAACATACATTCAATTCCTAAGTTTCAATACCATTTACATTAGCATAGGTAGTATAGGAATAGTTTTAATACACTTATGAAGTGCATAAACTTTACTCTTACAGGTCTCTAAACAATTGAAGTTCAAAACCTAAATCACTCAACAATTACCCTGCACACTTGCTACATGACATGACATCTTAGTATAAGAATAAGCCATTGCTGGCCAGATTAGCAATACCTGTGAGTCCGGTCTCACTTTGTCACTGTGAGCGTGAGACCTCATTCTATCGATATATGACGGCACTACTTTCGATAGCTAATTACATCGTGGTTTTTGCTGCTGTGATGCGGCACTTTAAAGCATCGTGCAGCGGCATGGCGCATGCTCGGACCTCCTCGATACTCAAAAAAATTTTTAACAGATAAAATTTTTGTGAGATTCTCGGAGCCATAACTTCTTCGTTCTAAGTCTGATTTGTTCCGTTCAAAATCCTACACGTCATAAACGACATACTCTACGCATTCATATAAGATTCAACACTTTCAAATTCGTTAACTCAAAATTCCCTATTGAGTTCATTTTCTAAGCGTTCGTAAACGTTAATGAGCGTTCAATGCTCGTTTTCTTCGTTTTAAGTCGAAATCCGGAGATTATTGAGTCCATGACTCTTAAATACCATAACTCACGTGTTGACATTGAAAAACAACGTTTTCAAGTCTCACGGCAACTTTCGACTACCAATCCGGAATTTTAACGTTTTCGACGTTTAACGTCTATTTCCGTGAAATTCGCCATAACTTCATTACTAACGTTCTCTAAGCCAAATCACATGGAATACTCCATGGACTTCATATCTACATCCTAACCAAGCAAGATGCACATATTTATATATTGATGGAGTTCAATTGTTTATCAACAATCAATCTCAACAATCAATATTTTCATGATTTTAAGTTATATCAAACCTTATAATTTCTATGATTTCATGACTTATAGAGATTGAATCTATAACAAGTCATCCTTATTCCACCGTACTAGACATACACCACCCATTTATGATTCTCCATACTAAAAGAAAACCAAAAGAGATGGAATTAGAATTAAGGAGTATTACTTTAAGAACTCTTAGGTAATCTTGAAAAACTCTTAAGCAAAGCTTCAAAGTAGAACTTTTGGTTGAGTCTAGCTCTCTCTCTCTGTCTCTCAAAATCTATGTTGGCAATTTGAAAAACTCACAAAAGACCATCTTTATCTTTCTATTTAAAGGCAAATGAAATGGAGGGCAATTTGGTCAATCCACCATCACCTCCTTACTATTCAACAGTTTGTCACCAAGTAAAATACTTGGTGACCAAGTGTTATGCTTGCCTTCCACACCAAGGGCCGGCCCACCATGCCCATGGGTCATCCCCATGGGTTGCCCCATGGGTTTTACCCATTCGGTGACCCACTGGTTCGATCCACAGTTCGATTTTCTTGCATTGGGCTTAACCAATCTAATATTGGCCTTGACTTGGGCTTAACACATTAATTCATTGGGCTTACCTATACAATTGATTGGACTAAACATAATCCAACTCAAATGAGTTATCATTAAGTCTTAACATAATTCCATAATATTAATCGCATTACATACGTATAATTCATGTATTCTCTGCATATAATACTCGTACGATAATCGTATTGTACTCCATATTAACTCATCATATTATACATAGATACTAAATAGTATCATCCTAATATAACACACACATTAATAATAACAAAATTCCTTCTACGCATTTCATTTCCTTCTCAGAAATCAATCTACTCAACCCTTAGGTTTTAAGTCTGCAGGCGAAAACTTCGTTTGCCATAAATGAAATATTATTAGATATTTCATCTAATCTTGATATTCTATCACTACGCATTTCTCGGAATTTCAAAATAATTCCCCGAGCAGAAACGGATGAATACTGTTTTTACGGAAATTTCTCAGAAAACATTTATTTTTATCTTGGAAATTCTAAATAATTAATTCTAGCACGTAGCCAGATTACTAACCACATTAACACATTCTAGGTCATAGAACGACCTTCACATAGCTTACTCACAAAATAAATCAATTAAATTCATTTAATTCACATAATCAAATTAAAATTTAATTATCATAAAAATCTGATTTTCTCGGGCGTTACATTCTCTCCCCCTTATAAGGATTCTGGTCCCTAGAATCTAGCTTATAATTACATAAACAAATGAGGAAAATCTTCCTTCATTTTACTCTCGAGTTCCCACGTTGCTTCCTCATCATTATGGTTTCTCCACAACACCTTCACTGAAGGTATGACCTTATTTCTTAATACTTGTTCCTTCCTATCAATAATTTGAATTGGAAGTTCCTCACAAGATAAATCTTTCTCTAGTTGGATAGATTCATACTCTATTACGTGTTTATAGTCCGGTTTATAAGGACGCAACACAGACACATGAAACACATTATGAATACGTTCCATTTCTAGAGGTAAGGCTACTTCATAAGCTACCTCTCCTACCCTTCTTAAAATCTCAAAAGGTCCTACAAACCTTGGACTTAACTTCCCTTTCTTTCCAAAACGTATCTTCCCCTTCCAAGGCGATACATTTAGAAAAACAAAAGATCTTACATCGAATTTTCTCTTCTCTTTGTAAGGATTTTCATACTTCTTCTGCCTATCTTGGGCCGCAACTAATCGAGCATGTATTATCTTCACCATGTCCATCGTTTGTTGTACCATCTCAGGTCCCAACATCTGACGTTCACCCACCTCATCCCAACATAATGAAGTTCGATACTTCCTTCCATACAACGCTTCGTAAGGCGGCATGCCTATACTAGCGTGAAAACTATTGTTGTATGAAAATTCCACCAACGGAAGATATTCGTCCCAACTCCCTTTGAAATCCATAACGCAAGATCTTAACATATCTTCTAGTGTTTAAATTATCTGTTCACTCTGACCATCCGTCTGAGGATGATACACCGTACTTAATCTTAACTATGTTCCCATTTGCTCTTACAAACTCCTCCAAAAGTTCGATGTGAATCGTGGATCACGATCTGACACAATCGAAACAGGTACTCCATGTCTGGAAATAATTTCCTTGACATATAGCTTAGCTAACTGATCTTGGTTATACCTAACTCCTATTGGTAGAAAATGAACCGATTTCGTCAATCGATCCACTATCACCCAAATAGCATCATATCCTTTTCTTGTTATTGGAAGTCCCACCACAAAGTTCATTGTGATGTGCTCCCATTTCCACTCTGAAATTTCTAACGGTTGCAACAACCCGCTAGGTCGTTGGTGTTCATCCTTAACTTTTTGACAAGTTAAGCACCTACTAACGTATTCTGCTATATTCCTTTTCATGTTCGGCCACCAAAAGTTCTGACGAAGGTTTTGATACATCTTCATACTACCGGGATGTATCGAGTTCCTCGAATTATGAGCCTCCATCATTATTTCTTCCATTAATTCAAAATCATTTAGAACCCAAATTCTTCCTTCAAAATGAAGTAATCCCTCCTTATCGAGGTTATACCTAGTCTTTTCTTCATCTTCTATCCTCTTCTTCATCTGCTTGCATTCCTCATTGCTCAACTGTACTCCCCTAACCCGTTCCACTATGGTTGGTTGGGTTTCCATGGAAAATAACATTTCCATCGCTCCCTCCTAAGAACTTAACTTCTAACTCCATTCTTGCCATCATTGTTATCAACTCATTACGAGTTGTTAACATCGATGCGCTTTCTCTACCCTTCCTACTTAGTGCGCATCGTCTACTACATTTGCCTTTCCCGGATGATATAAAATATCATAGTCATAATCTTTTATTAACTCTAACCACCTTCTCTGTCTCATGTTCAACTCCTTTTGTGTGAAGATATATTTCAGACTTTTGTGGTCCGTATATATCTCACATTTCTCACCATATAGATAATGCCTCCATATCTTTAAGGCAAAACCTACAGCTGTCAATTCCAGATCATAAGTAGGATAAGCCTTCTCATAATCCTTTAATTGACGTGACGTATACGCAATGACTTTGCCATGCTGCATGAGCACACAACCCAATCCTTTATGCGAAGCATCGCTATATACTACAAAGTTCTCTGTATCGTCTGGTAAGGACAATACAGGTGCCTCACTTAACCTCTTTTTCTACTGAAAACTGTTCTCACATTTTTCAGTCCACACATACTTCACCGACTATCTTATCAGATTTGTCAATGGAGTAGCTATTTTAGAAAAGTCTGGAATGAACCTTCTATAGTATCCTGCTAACCCCAGAAAACTCCGAACCTCGGTTGGCATTTTTGGTTGCTCCCACTCATTTACTGCTTATACTTTTACTAGATCTACGAAAATGCCATCTTTATCAATAACATGTCCTAGAAACTGCACTCGTTCAAGCCGAAATTCACACTTTGTGAATTTCGCATACAACCTATCCTTCCTTAGTGTTTCCAACACTATCCTTAAATGTTCTGCATGATCTTCTAGCGTCTTTGAATAAACTAGAATATCATTAATGAATACTAATACAAACTTGTCAAAATATTATTTGAACACTCTATTCATCATATCCATAAATGCGACTGGCGCATTAGTCAACCCAAACGACATCACCGAAGCTTCGTAATGACCATAACGAGTTACGAGCGTCATCTTAGGTACATCCTCCTTCCTCACCTTTAAGCGATGATACCCCCATGCATAAATCTATCTTAGAAAAATACTTTTCCCCTTTCAACTGATCAAATATATCATCAATTCTGGGAAACGGGTATTTATTCTTAATCGTTAACTTGTTCAACTCTCGATTGTCGATACAAAGTCTTAATGACCCATCCTTTTTCTTTACAAACAATACTGGTGCTCCCCAAGAGACACACTCGGTTTAATGTACTTCCTATCTAATAGTTCTTGCAATTGAACCATTAACTCCTTCATCTCAACTGGTGTCACCCGATATGGTGCCCTTGAAACTGGTGTCTTACCCGATAACAGATCAATTACAAACTCAACCTCCCTATCCGGTGGAATACCCGGTAATTCCTCCGGAAACACATCCGCGAACTCTTGCACTATAGGTATCTGGTCCAAGGATGTTCCCACTCTTTGGGTATCCACAACATGGCACAGATAACCTACACACCCTTTTCTCAACATCTTCCTAGCTTGTGTCATCGACATATAACAAGAGCGTCTTGGTGATTTACTACCGAAGAACACTACCTTAGTTTTCTTAGAAAGCTGAAGGTTTACACTTTTCCTATGGCAGTCTATTATTGCCTTATGGTTAACCAACCAATCCATACTAAGAATTATATCGAATTCTTTTAACTTTATCGGTTGCAAATCTATCGATAACTTATTCCCTCTAATATCTACGCAACAATCCTTATGAATATGTTGATAGGGATTATCTCTTCATTTGCTACCTTAACTTCTAAAGGTATTGGTAACTTTTCGAGGATTAAACCTAATTGCTTAGCAAATTCATATGCTATAAAAGAACAAGTAGCACTTTAGAAGTCAAATAACACATAAGCATTTATCTCATTGATTTAGGAATGATACTTGCTACCACATCCATTGATGCAACCGCATCTTGGAAAGTCATATTAAAGCGTCTGAGCTAAGGAATTCACCCATCGATGGTGTTTGTCAAGTAATGGCTAATTTACCACTACCGAACCCTTATTTCCCTCTAAACCCTTCTTCGGGCAATTTCTTGCCATGTGGTCCAATGACCCACAGACAAAACACCCCTGGTTCTTCTTAGGGTTAGGACAGTTGGGTGACAAATGCCCCTCCTGCCCACAGTTGTAGCAGACTGATTTCCCCTTTAAACAGACTCCCATGTGAGTCTTTCCGCATGTCTTGCATGCCTCCGTCCTCCGCTTAGGATCTCCCTGCTTTACCCCAGTATTCTGTGGTTAAAGCTCTTCCTCTTAGGCAAGTTGTGCACTCCGGGCAACCTCGACTTTATTTACCTCCTTCTAACTTACTCTTGTTCTTCAGCTCTTTGTGGTACTGAGACAATGCCTCACCACCACCTTTAGCTATTATCGCCTTTTCCAGAATGGTCCCATAGGAAGCACTCTAAAAAACCGATATTCTACTATAGAGCCAGGGTTTTAAGCCCGCTAAAAACTCTGGCCTTCCTCTCTTAGTGTCCACTTGATGTGGAGCAAACCTTGCCAATTCATTGAATTTGGATATCTTGAGGAATCATCATATCCCCTCGCTTAAGTTCTAAGAACTTAATCTCCATCCTACCTCAGATACTAGTAGTAGGGAAGTAGTTCTCGAAGAACACCTTCTTAAACTGTTCCCACATAACATCTTCTATTCTAGCCCCTTCCCTGGTGTGCCTCCCACCAGTAGTTAGCTTCCCCCTTCATCATGTAAGTCGCAAAAGAAGTCTTTTGTGCCTCACCTACATTTGTAATCAAAAACACCTTCTCGATCTCTTTCACCCATGTCTGGGCCTCTAAAGGGTCCATCGTTCCTCGAAACTCTGGAGGACCCACACTCTTAAACTCCTTAAAGGTAGTTGTTCTTGCTACCCTAGGTGCTACAGGAATCCCTCCCCCAACTTGGTTAAATGCTGCCGTTAATAAATTAACGAACTCTTGCATAGGGTTATTAGGACCCCCCTGATTTTCATTATGAGACTCGGCCTCTTGGTTACGTTATCTCCTTCTTGGCGGCATAATTCTGATTAAATAAATAAAGTTTCGTTATTATCTATTTAACTGCTTGGTTATCATACTCAAATAACAACTCATACCACAACAAGCACATTAAATAAAACTTCATTATATTAATATGCTTCCATAGTCAAAACTATTTACATCATGTTCCCTTAGCTAAAAATCTATTACATACTATCCCGCGATTGACTTCTACAAAAATTGGGATTTACAGAAAGACTACCCTTTAATTATACAAAAGAGGGTTTTACGTCACTACTTATATACAAAAAGATCTAACGATCTACTAACACTGTCGAACGACATTCTCATATTTCTGATTTGCCAGTATCGACACAATATCTCGACTTATGGTGTATCGAGTCTACCAGGGCTCAATGGAATAACAAGCAATTTTTAGCTTGAAATCCTCATGAGCGCACTCGTGGATGTACGACATCCTAGCTATTTTCTGGTCTTTCTCGACCAGTTTCTTTCGAAGCTCAATGGCCTCTTCCTTATAGTCTCGTGCCTTATCCGTCATAAGCACTTTTTCGTCGTGTTCTGACTCAAAATTTGCCTCTGCAAATTCCTTCGCCTCATATAGGGCGGTTATCTCCTCATTCTATGTCTGCACTACAGTGCGCAAATGCACATTCCTATCCAACACTACAAGATACAATGATCTCATTGCATCCGGAGGTGTTGGCTCCTAAGTAGGTATCACCGTGTTAATCGATGTTACCTCCATCTCCTCCTCCACGTCAATCATCATATTAAGATATGATGCTATTCCCATTGTCTCCTCAGAGTATTCCTCCTCAAAGATGTACTCTTCTATATCCGAGTCTTCGAGAACCACTAACGGCCCACCACTGGCATTGGTAATATCTCCACTTGGTTCACTGACTCCTCACCTATAACTTTAATGTCTCTAAACATCAAGCTATCGTTTGACATCTACAAAACACATAACACGTTGATTAGTACATAATATACAATAGTATAAGCACAAATCACAATTAATTTATTTAAGATTAATTTCCATCTTTTAAATCTTTCGGTATTGAGTTATCTCAATACCTTGTTAATTCAATTGACTTGAATTTTATTCTTCGGACTTTACCTTCCTTACGAGGTTATTAGCCTAAGGTTTTCCCCCTTAAGTTTTATAACCTAAGGCTTTGATACCAACCTGTGACGCCCCCAAATTCGGGTATCTTCAAACCCGACATATGGTGCTACACGGTACTCATAACTATACAATCATTCCATTAAAAAACAACAAAATGAATGTAATTACTATCTTCTTATTACAATCAAAGTATAATCCTTCCCAGGTTCATAAATTGATTACATAGTTCGTTGTTCATAATGTATAATACATACAAACATACTAATCTATTACACGATGGCTAAGTATCCATCTTAGCTTTGCCCTTATTTCTCTTAGCATTCTCAGTACGTTCATCCTTAACTGCAATCATATAATTCACGCAAGAAGTGAGCATAACAAGCTCAACAAGTTTAACAAAGGATAACAGTAATACCACATTCATGAATTATATAACAATTCATACATAACTGAATAAATAGTTATGAAGTATTATGAAACAATAATACTTTAACATTTCATATCATCAATTCCCAAAGTATAGAGTAGATTAGGAATTCTGAACCGGCCAATAGACCATGAACAGTAGCTTTCTGTTTTCATACTTGAAAAGGATATCACATCACTAAGGCTGTACATCCACATTACTTACGATCACTTCTAGGTGATCAGCCTATAATACTCTATGTTGATCAACACTCATTCGTTAAACCTATTTATGTTTAACATTTGGCAAACTCGCGTGCCCATCGAATAATCGATGAAAAATACTTTTGTTTGTTCATAGACAAACCTTACCTTCACATCCGTATCAATTACTTGGCATAGGGTAGCGTTAACATTTCTATATAGAAAGATATGAATATTAATCAATCTATATCTTACGAGTAGTCTAGCCGAGTTAAATCTGGCATTAACCCTTTCTTTAAAATCAGCCGTGCAATTCAATACAATGAATCACATAAAACTTGACTACCAATCCGGAATTTCAACGTTTTCGACGTTTAACGTCTATTTTCGTAAAATTCACCATAACTTCATTACTAATGTTCTCTAAGCAAAATCACATGGAATACTCCATGGACTTCATATCTACATCCTAACCAAGCAAGATGCACATATTTACGTATTGATGGAGTTCAATTGTTTATCAATAATCAATCTCAACAGTCAATATTTTCATGATTTTAAGCTATATCAAACCTTATAATTTCTAGGATTTCATGACTTATAGAGATTGAATCTATAACAAGTCATCCTTATTCCACCATACTAGATATACACCACCCATTTATGATTCTCCATACTAAAAGAAAACCAAAAGAGATGGAATTAGAATTAAGGAGTATTACCATAAGAACTCTTAGGTAATCTTGAAAAACTCTTAAGCAAAGCTTCAAAGTAGAACTTTTGGTTGAGTCTAGCTCTCTCTCTCTCTCAAAATCTAGGTTAGAAATTTGAAAAACTCACAAAAGACCAACTTTAGCTTTCTATTTAAAGGCAAATGAAATGGAGGGAAATTTGGTCAATCCACCATCACCTCCTTACTATTCAACACTTTGACACCAAGTAAAATACTTGGTGACCAAGTGTTATGCTTGCCTTCCACACCAAAGGTCGGCCCACCATGCCCATGTGTCATCCCCATGGGTTGCCCCATGGGTTTTACCCATTCGGTGACCCACTGGTTCGATCCACGGTTCGGTTTTCTTGCATTGGGCTTAACCAATCTAATATTGGCCTTGACTTGGGCTTAACACATTAATTCATTGGGCTTACCTATACAATTGATTGGACTAAACATAATCCAACTCAAATGAATTATCATTAAGTCTTAACTTAATTCCATAATATTAATCGTATTACATACGTATAATTCACGTATTCTCTTCATATAATACTCGTACTATAATCGTATTGTACTCTGTATAAACTCATCGTATTATACATAGATACTAAATAGTATCATCCTAGTATAACACACACATTAATAATAACAAAATTCCTTCTACGCATTTCATTTCCTTCTCGGAAATTAATCTACTCAACCCTTAGGTTTTAAGTCCGCAGGTGAAAACTTCGTTTGCCATAAATGAAATATTATTAGATATTTCATCTAATCTCGATATTCTATCACTACGCATTTCTCAAAATTTCAAAATAATTCCCCGAGCAGAAACGGATGAATAGTGTATTTACGAAAATTTCTCGGAAAACATTTATTTTCGTCTTAGAAATTCTAAACAATTAATTCTAGGACGTAGCCAGATTACTAACCACATTAACACATTCTAGGTCATAGAACGACCTTCACATAGCTTACTCACAAAATAAATCAATTAAATTCATTTAATTCACATAATTAAATAAAAATTTAATTATCATAAAAATCCGATTTTCTTGGGCGTTACAAAGATAATTATTGTTGGGTTTTAAGTTAAGATTATTGTTGAGTTGTTTTTTTTTTGGGGTACATGCGTTATTGATCTTTGTTGCCTTCAGGCCTTTGGGCTTGTAAATGTAGCACTTCAGTGTCCTGTATCTAGGGTTAAAATGTTACATCAAGTATATGGTGTGTATAGTCGACTTAGCCATAGGGTCCAAAATAATAGAATAAAAATAAAACAATACTGTGTTATACATTGTGCTATCAAATAAATTAATTTAATTTAACATTACGTTCTCTAACACTTATTACGCAGAGTTAACATTTACACGACATGTGAGTTGAACTGCTGGTGGACGACTAAATAAAATGAGGTTAGCCCCTCGGTGGCGTCGACGACCAGTATCTGTAAGTATAATTGATGACATTGTATATATATAACATTTTCATAAACTATAAAAAAGTAAACAAAACGAAATCAAATTAATGATGACGAAAACTTAGTAGTTGATGAAGATGACCCGCCCTGACTACCGTCAACAGATCTTGTTCGGCAACCACCGCTATGTCTAGCCATATATATATTACCGAAATAACCAAAATAATGTAATTAATTAGAGTTAATTTAATTAAATAACTGTTATTAATAGTGAATTGTCTATAAATCATAAATAAGTTTAGAATTAGTACGTCATCAAACCCGTTAGAATCAACATCATTGTCATCCTCATATTTTGTCCCTTCCTCTTCATTATCAGTGTCATAAAATATTTTTTTTACCGATATATCATAAGCATGGATCCCTATTTCCCGTAATATCTTATGTTTATCGAATAACATCCTTAGGTATGCATTTATGTCTTTCGTAGGACTCATATCCCCCAGTATAAGTAAAGTTAAGAATAAATATGGATCCCTCATGTATATTGACGTTGGAAGATTGTAATTTACAATGATCACTAATCAAAATGAGTAGGGTTGACTAAAATTATTAAATGGGCAAAAGCCATCCGTTGTCATGCCATGTCTGACAATTCCTAACGTCCTCAGCAAATTGTGAAAAAATTTCATCAAACTTCTTCCATTCATCTCCATCTACTGGGTGAGTCAGCTGGCCTGGCATGACGTCCCTTGTTCTATGCTAACTCATATGCTTAGCAATGTGAAATGACATGAATAAACGTTAAATCCTCAACGCAAGAGGAAAGTACCGTAAGATCTTCTTAGGCACATGTTTCTCCTCCCCCACGTCCCACTTTTTGTCATCTTATATCGAGACAAGTTATAGATATCACATTGAACCTTATCTCTGTCCTACTCATAGTATAACATTCAATCCTACTCACAAGTATCGATCTTTTCATACCCCAGATTCAATCCCTTTACCATCTTCTTCACTTCATAATAATTCGAGGGCAGAGTATGATCCTTAGATAATAACTCGCTGATAAGAGCAAGCAAATCATTGAAACATCTCTCACTTCAATAATGCTCATTCTTGAAGTGTAAGATCTTCATCACTGCAGATAGTTTAATGTGCTTATTATTTCCATCGTACAATGGGACCCTCAATTTAGATAACAGCTTGTAAAAGGTAATTGTTGTGTCATTTGGCTCTTGATGAGCACTACTTGATGAATGCTTGTTTGCAGCCTAATCAATATTATTAGGGCCATAAACCTCGATCAACATCTCAACAACATCATAGTTATCGCCATATAAATTCCTGTGAACTGGTTGATCTACATTGTTGGTCATTTTCTTTAACTCAGTTGATTCCCCGAGATGATTCCATATAAAATACCCATCCATAAACCCATGTGAAGAGAAGTTAAATTTAATATTGTTGGTTTTCTTCCAAATCAAGTTTTTACACTTGGCATAAGAGCATCTCATCTCACACCTCAAAAATTTGCACACCCTATCCTGGTAAGTATCAACTAATCCCCTCCCATCAAACGATGTCCTACGGAACATTCAACTCCGGTCGTCTGACATCTTCAATTAAATAAAAAACAAAATCAGACCAGGGCTATTAGCGTTGTGCTCTATCCATGAATTCTACATATCTTCATCTCTAGTCTACAAGGGTTAGTCTTATATCTCGTTTCTAGATGTGTCTCCTCACTAGTGCCAACACCTTGAGCACGTTTCTTCTATTTCAAGAAAATTTCGGCAGCACTTCTCCATGGTCTCCATGTACACGAAATAGACCAAGACAACTTAATCTAAATATGAACTCGAGAGAACATGTAGAGATATCACCGAAAAATCTTCAAAACAAAAAAACATACTCAAGCAATTGACAATCGACCTAAGTGAGAGACATAACATCTAGGACCAGTCCCAGACTAGTGACTATTCGGCATACACTCCTAATGAGTGAATGTCAAACAAGTTTCTAAGCTCCTAAATATACTACATGCACATGTACTCAGTTTATTTTAGTGATGGAAAACTAAACACATGCTACTTAGTTTTACTTTATTTTATTATATTATAACAATGTTATTTTATTTTATTTTATTAATTTAATTTAAATTATTATTTAATATTATATATTTAATATTACATTATTTTATGTTAATTTAACATTTTATTTTATTTTGATTTAACTTATTATTTTATTTTAAATTATTATATTATATTATATATTATATATTTTTAATTTTATTTTAAATTATCATATTATATTATATTATTAAATTTAAACTATTTATTTAATATTATATTATATTATTTTAATATTTTATTTTATTTTAATTTAATTTAATATTTTATTTTATTTTAAATCATTATATAATATTATATTAATTTATTTAATTATAATTTATTACTATACTATACTATGCTATATTATATTGTATTTTATTATGTTATATTATATTATAATATTTGTTTTATTTAGAAGTTAGAAGCTAATTATGTAAAACCTACTTAATTAGTTGATTTTAGTAGTGGAAAACTAAGTAAATGTTACTTAGTTTATTATATTATATTATTATTATTGTCTTATTTATAAGCCACAAAAATTTCTGTGGCAATTTTGTCAAAAAATACACACCACAACCATTTTCGATATCTGCTAAATTTCACGTAAAAATAACTACTTTTATATATAACTTCTGTCTAAAATAGAAATTTCAAAGAACATATATCTGAAAAAAAGATAGTTGTAACTTAAACTAAGCAATGCAGTACCCAACATAGATAAGTTATAGCAAAAATTAGATTCATAATGTCACCCAATTGATCAGATTCACAATATGTTTCCAAATCAGTTTATGTATTCCAATACCAAAATAAGTACCCAAAATGAAGTTAGAATACTATTTTTACACAATACCCAAAATCAGTACACAAAGCAAAAAATCAGTAACCAAAATTGAAATTATGTTTTACAATACCCAAATAAGTACTATAATGATCGCAAAAGATCGAATATCGTTGTAAAGAGGTTTTATAAGAAATTATCTACTAAAATGATATTTTTAGGGATAATTTGAGTTTTATGTGACTTGTGGTTGTATTATAACCACGCTACGTGTTATGTAAGCGTTTTTAAGTAATTAAGGGGTAAACGTGAAAAATATTATTTTTAAGAAAAAGACGTAAAAACATTATTCACGTTAAAAATGCAAACTCGTTTTTACAATTTTTTGAATTATGACATAGTTCTTTGGAAAAAGGTGATCGGTGGCGAAATTGGATTTTTAAAAATCAAAAGTCAGTTTTACAGCTAATTGAGCGGATTACTAAAACGTAACCGAAAAACTTAGAAAACTTAACTGGATAAGAAAATGTCTAACTAGAATTAGTTAGACTAACTAAGCCTAAGAATTTTGAGGTTTTACTAATAATTTGAAAATTGGTTAGGTTTGAGTCAAGAGTTAAGCTTAAGGTTGAGCCAAGGGTTTGAGAAGCTTGGCTTAGGGTTGGTCCAAGGGTAAAGCTAAGGGTTTAGGATGGCTTGGCTTAGGTTGATCTATGGCCCAAGATTCATGTTTAAACCCTAAGAACTTAGAGCTAAAGCAAGAAGGATTGATGTTGATCCCACATGGGATAAACATGTGATGACTCACCTTATCAACAAGTGAGGATAATGGGCAATTTAAGCCTTAATGGTCGGACTGAGGAGGTGTGAAAGGGGGACAAATGGTGAGTCATGGGGCATGACTCACCTTATCCCAACCAAGCATTAAGTGCTTTCTTCCCTTATTAAGTTATCTTAGCCATTAAGTGGCTATTAATTGCTATGAGTTAGTTTTAAATGTGGTTTGATTAGATAACTCAAGGGGATGATTAGTAAGCTTTTAAGCATGAGGGGGAAGAACTTGTGTGACTTAAGTTGGGTGACCAACTTATAAGAAATGGAAACTAGGTTTTATATAAGCAAAAACCTAAGTATCATCTCTTTTCACTTGTTATGTGCAATTAAAATTTCTAAGTGGAGAGAGCTCAAGACCATAGAGAGGAAGAGTGAGAGGGATGGATCAAGAGGGAGAAGAGGAGGAGCAAGATTAAAGCTTAATTAAAGCTAAGAAGAACAAGAACTTTAAGGGTAAGCTTATGAACCATCAAACTCTTCCTCTTGTGATTTTCTTTGTATAAGATTAGATGTTTGTGGTTGTTGATAAGTGAATATCATGATAGATCTTGAGGTGGATATGAGGGGGTAAACCTTGTTAAACCACCTTAAATAAGCATGATAAGTGAACAAAAGAATAAAAGTAAGCCTTGTTACGATTGTTTATAGCGCGATTACATAATCAAATCATATAAAAGAGAGCGGAAGCGCAATAAATTAGAATTTAAAATTTTCATAGAATACCATACCATGATCATGCTTTGTGCTTAATTATCAATATAAACGAAGAAGAAAGTAGATCAGATTCATACCCTTGAAGATTCGAGCTTCCTCAAGTACAAGTTCAACTCCTACTCCTTCGTGGTCTCCTTGGATACGCCTGATTAGATTATACCCTTTGATGTAAGACCCCAACTTTTTATAAACTTCAATTTCCTCTATTTATTATTTTGCAATAGTAAGGGGTTGATTCGATTAATGTGGTTAGTTATGGGTAAAATGCGCAAATATTTTAAATACGCAAGTGGTTATAAAATACTCATTGTTATCGGAGAATATTCATTTGGTCGTGGAATATTCTTGCTGTCAGAGAATATTCGTACGATGGCGCAGCTATTTGTGGGTCCCATAATGGAAAATTGTCGGATGGAGAAAATGACAAGAATGAGTTTTCCAAAAATAACGGCATAGTTGTTACCATTAACACTATTCGAATACCTGATGGTTAAAATACAGTAATACGCGGTGAAATTCTTTTTATAAAATATTATTTTATTAAAATTTTGGCTTTGGTGTTCTAAGCATATTCCTATTAATAGGGTGCTTAGGTTAGAATTGAAAATCACACCAGAATCTGAAGTTTCTTTCTCCATAATATCGAGCATATTTTTGTGAGTATTTAGATATCTTGAGTGTTACTATACAGTGCAAATTTCCTTAAGTATTATATTCGATATTCCAGTTATAAGTATTATTCTTTTGAGGTAAGTGATGTTATTTTTTTGTAAATGATATTATTTTTTTCAATATCATTATACAGAAATATTGGTATGAATTATATTATGAAATTTTTGCCTTTTCATGTTGAGGTTACTATTCACGTATACGACACTATTCACATAAACGACACTATTCACAAATATGGTACTATTCACAAAGTATGATCTTTCTTGTAAAAATTTTGCCTTTTCATGTTGGGATTACTATTCACGTATATGACACTATTCACGTATACGACAATATTCACGTATACGACAGTATTCACAGAAAAATTAAATTTTCTTTTTCTTTGTCCAAGTTTTCTGTTATGGTTCCTATCTTTGATTGGATCTGTGTTTTGAACTTTATTCTTGAATTTTGCTCCACAATTGATTATTATGGAGTATTCTTTAAGTTAGATAAACTGAAGTACGAATCCCTAATATTTGTCCTTTTATCTCTCTGTATTCGTTTTCTTGAAAATATTTTAATCATCCTCAGTCCTAAATGATGATATAACTGAATATCTTTGGACTGTAGTGCAAAGATAAATGATTACCTGATGAATATCTTTGGCACGTAGTGCAAAGATGGACATGTGTTGAGATGAACGTGACCAACTGGTGATACAAATGAATATCTTTTGGCTCATAGTGCAAAAAATAATATTTGATTCAAGATGTATATTGATTGATGTTACAGAGATAAAATATTGATGATGGACTTTTAAATCATAGAAGATAGTAGATGTTGGGTAAAATCTAATTACGCACAACACGCAAGTATACGTGGTCAACAAGTAATAAAGTGATAAGTTAAGTATCATTCCCACAGAGAATTATTTAATAAAAATCACCAAGTACTAACTCGTAATCAACTCAATCTTATTTAAACGAATGAATTTCAATTTATAATTAGACTAATTCTAATTACCACTAGTTAAATTAAGATTACGGAGATTTAAGATCACTACTTCAAATATTGCTTCATTTAAGTTAACACACTTCTCATCAATTATTCTCTATCCTGAATTGTTAATCAAGAACACTAAAGCAGATAAAACCACCTCTCGATGCATAATACCCATACTCACTTAAATCCATAGATGATAGAATTAAGCAAGACACCCTAATTAACTAATCCATTATATCTCTATGTGAATTACAATTATAAAGGATTTAAAGCACAAGTTCTCTATAAGATTACATATGGCGTAAAGGCATATCTCTATCCTAAAAACGAATTATGAATTCCATCTATGCAGAAATCACAAACACATGCTATCATGATCAGATCTAAATCTATACTTCATCTCTCGAGTTCATATAGATTATCACGGTAATTGTTAGCTAGGCAATTAAGAAATTCATTACAAATCATAATAGATAATCCAAATATAGCTAATAAGACTAACAAAGAAGCATATCAAAGTAAACTACACAATAAGATCCATAGTAATCTCAAAATAGAGTTTAATTCATAATTGAACTAGAATCCATCATCCACAATTGATTAAGCATTAAAAAGATACAAATAAACAAGAAAAGAAATTAGAATTGAGATAAACAAATCTGCATTCTCTTGCTTCCAATTTGATTCTCCAATGATAATCAATAGCTTCAATCTTCAATTCTAATCTAATCTAGGGTTCCTAATTTAAGAAAGAAAGTAAAGAATAAGTTAATAGAAATCTATCCCAAGAGGGATTTTATGGAGTCTTAGAACTAGCCTATCTATCTCTTCTTTTATGCCTCTCATCATGTATTTATAGTTCTAATGGATACCCTAGCAAGTTAGGCAACTAAGAATCCTATTCTAGCTCAAATTGGACACCAAATAACCCAAAACAGCTGTGTTTCCGCCGCCTAGCACACCCCACGCTGTCCCTAGGCTATTTCAGGCGGGCCCGCGCTCATGTGGTCAGACATTCTCGGTGGCCTAGCCCATTTCGCCGCTATATGCTAGCTTCATTTATAGCGCGGTCCGCGTTACGCTGTTTTCTGCTGCGACGTCCATTGGTAAAACAGGCATAACTTTTGATCCGCTTGGAGTTACGGGGCCTGCCACCTATCAAATTGAAGATATCAACGAGATCTATAACTTTCATTCTTGAGGATTGACAGATTTCGTTCTGATCAAGGACTAAATTGAGCTTGAAGTAGATGCTGTGTAAATGACAAATATGACAACTCTTAGCTTTGATCTTCGTTGATAAAAAGGCCATAACTTTCACATCCGAACTCCGATTGGGATGATTCAAGATGTTCCGGGAAGCTAAGAAGTAGAGCTTCAATAAAATTCAAGTTCCAAGCCAAGAACATGCATCCAACTTGGTGTTAAAAGTCCTTCAATATTCCTTTCTTGAATTTGCTTGCGTGTTTTAGTCCAAAAGATGCCTGAATTGCCTCCCCTTGCTTCTTCATGCCCATGTCGTGTCATAGCCTACAAAATAACATACAATGTATGAAAAGTAACTAAGAAGTATGAATATAAGTAACTAATTCAAGTAAGAGGTATCGGATAAGTAGATATAAAATCTACTTATCAAATACCCCCAAACTTAAACCTTTGCTTGTCCTCAAGCAAAAACACAAAACAACAATGCTATGTAATATAACTAATCTACATGCCTACAAATCTAGTAGCAATGACAGAAACAAGTTTATCCAACTGGCCTTAGAGAAATCAAGTAAACATGATAATACATCATATCAAAACAAATCATTAACTTCTCAATCAATCATCAAATCTTAGTATGTTATCACTAATATAGTGCGTGTGTGCTCAACAACAATGTTAACTGATATAAAATCAAATTTAACACATAATAAGTCTCTTCGAAGACATCATATAGTGTAAACTCAAGAAATCCAAAAACAAGCTAGATCCAACTAAAATTAAATAATTACTAATATCGAGGGTCAACATGGGATACTTACGCTTCATTTTTGATCTACGGGGGCATTTTGCTCTTATTTTCCGTTTTATTCATTTTTTTTCTTTTGGTTTATATACACCAAGCTATGCAATGTCTTATTCCCTTAGGCTTTTCAATGCTACCTTAACGAGCTTTCGACCAACAACTCTCAGACCATTAAGACCTTAGGGCGCTAGGTGTAAAGACAATCCCCTCGGGCTTACTTACTCAAGTAACAAAGGCCACAAAACTAGACAAGCATGCTACGGTGTTTATTCAAACTTTTTTTTTCTTTTTTTTTCCTCTTTTTTTTTCTTTTTTTATAGCTTATATACCCCAAATATTCCCCCAAACTTAGGTTCTTGTCTAACTTTAGTCATCACTACTTATTCTTATCATTCTTTCTTTCAAACTAGCATTATCCTTTAGAGTCCCATTATATATCAATTTAAACTCAATCAATGAACAAGTTGTTTTTATTGTGTTATTCTTATTATACCTGTTTCCAACAGAAAAAGATTTAATTCATAACAAGAAATCACATCAAAGCTTTAATAGTCAGTATTATTCTTGTCTACCCAATTCCAATCTCATCATTGGCCAAAACAAACTTTAAATATCAAACAAGCTGGACTCATGTAAGATGCACTAAATGCTATATAAACATAGTAAACTAACTACTAATTTTTCAAAAAAAAAAATTCAAGAAACTAAATGCAAAAACTAAATGTAACTAACTATATGTAATATGGCACTAAAATGCCCCCAAACATAAAACAAACATTGTCCTCAATGGCTAAGATAGGAAAAATTAAAAGAGAAGACTTCCTTGAAAATACATCATGTTCCTCCTTGTCTGCTAAGTCTGAAGAATAGGCTAGACACATTAGAATAAATCGGGAACCACACTTGAGTTGGACTTGACTAACATTGCAATTAAACCACGTTTAACGCCTGAGATTTCCGAGCGACGCGAAAATTGAAAACCAACGTGGATTGGAAATGGGAATTGAAGGGATTAGTGGGATTGGAAGTTGAAAAGGAGAATTAAAGGCGGTGCAGATGGGGGTTATGGGGAATAGGAAGTGCAATAGGAGTGGGAGATGTGGAGATGTTTTATATAATGAATAGAGGTGACTTGGGTCAGTTTAGAACACGTCTCTCCATCTGTTCTATATCTAATAGTGCCGAGTAGTGCGGTCTACGCTTAGTATGGATGAGGCATAGCGCACCCCACGCTGGGTATGCAGAAGATGCCGAACTGGTAGCACGCTCTACGCTGTACTTAGGCTTAATATAGCGTTGTCCGCGCTTGACATTCAGTAGATGCAGGGTTGATTCAGCGCGTTCCGCGCTAAAAGATCGGCGAGTTGGCACGGTCAGCGCTGTGCAAGGAGTAACTTTCTGAGATGATAGCGCGCTCCACACTGGGTATAAGCATTGCATAGCGCAGCCCGCGCTATGGGACCAGTAGCTCGGTGACTCTTTTTTTCTTGCCTTACCTGCGAGCATACCATTTTTGAGTTATTATTCGTTGAAAACTAAATATTTGAATTAGACTATAAACTAAAATATAAAGAATAAATAAGAAAGAAAAGGTTTAGAGCTTGGATTGCCTCCCAAGTAGCGCTAGTTTTAACGTCGTAAGCCCGACTTTGTCTGGTCAACACTATCCATTTCCTCTTTGAAAATTGAGGAACCCTCCATCCATCCGTAGAAAATAATTCTTTGGGAGGTTCCCACAAGTGATGGCCCTAGCATCAAAGTCACCTAGCATGCTCTGACTCGATATAATCTCTATGAAGAAGGGAAAATAACTAGGTGCTATTTTCATTGTGTTTGTGATCATATTTGGGCATGGAAGTATGTCAAACACAATGGGCTCTTTGTCTATCTTCTCTTTATCATCCCACCATGGCTTTACATTTGTACTAGCTTGTGACGCCCCCAAAATTAGTTATACATCACCCATCTTGGGTCGACACTTACATGGTACAGAATTTAAAAACAACTTATTAACATAAGCGTCGTGTACAATACGACATAAACCGTGAGTTTAAATACAAATATCGTCTACTAGATATTATACAAACTCAAACAAAAAGTCCTCATTATGATTATTATCACACTATTTTCTGAGAATAGTGAGAGGACTACTAATGCTATCTTCAGACCATCACTGTTTTCACGACTCGTCCCCGCCTATATTATCATTTCACGAAGAGAACGGTGAAAGAAAGGGTGAGCTCAACTAGCCCAAGAAGAAATATTATGACTAAGATAATGCGAGAATAAATTATCAATAGTCTCAATAATGTTAAAACCGATAAAATACAATGACAACGGGTTTAGCTGTAGCGGAATATGCAATCCATTAAAAGAGTCAAGTAGAAAATAAAGTCTACTATCTTTTAGGTTTTAAAAGGTTTTTCATCATTGTTTATAATTGAGACTCGACTTTAATAAATATTTCACATCATCGAATCACCCCCCAGACTTACTACCAAGGATATTCTTTAGATATCCGACCACAATTATTCATGCACTACGGGCCAAGAATATTTGTGTATTCATTAATGGTCATGATCATGCCAACAATCTGTCCATCAATGCACTACTACCTAATCGAGGATTTTTATCACATCATTTGTAACATTACGGCCATGATTACAGAATAGTCTCTGGTCATAATCATACCAAGTCCATCTATGCACTACTGTGCCACGGATGACTTTCAAAAAATATAAACATGAGGATGATGACAATGATATAAGAATTCAATAAAACAAGTTCAAGAATTATTTTATCTAGGAATTATTAACGCCCAAATTGTCAACATGATCTTTGTTTTGTAGAGTAAAATTCAAGAATGATCGGAAGAATATTTCCATGAAAGATATCTTTGGATGAAACGCAAATATCAAGGATATTCTACTAATTTCATGGAGTATAGAAGTCAAAGTTTTAACCAATTTGGGTATAATAAAGAATGGAATAACAAAAGAAATCACCATGCATGCGATGAATCGCATGCAGATGAGTTATTCAATAGAATAATAAATAACGGAACCGGTCGGTGAAATTCACACCAATGGATGTTCCAATAGAATAATAAAGATGGAACCGGATCCTGTAAAACACAGATAGGATATTCCAAAGAATAATAAAGAGCGGAACCAGTCGGTGTAAAACACATGACGATGTGATGTTCCAGCAGAATAATAAAGAGCGGACCGGTCCAGGTGTAAAACACATGTGAGCGTGATGTTCCAATGAATAATAATAAAAGGCGGAACCCGGTCCGGTAAAAAACACGTATGCAGGATGTTCCAATGTAATAATAGAAGAATGTCACCAAGTATAGGGTAAACCACTTATACAAAAGTTATTCCAATGAATAATAAGCAATGGAATAACAACGGTTCTCTTCATGAATAAGAAAGAATAACACCCCTTACATTTGGTAGGAGATTGAATCTGCAAAGAAGGTGTAGTAACAAAATACTCTTCTTCTTTCTCTCTTATTCTCTATACTACTCTCTCTATAGCTTGAATGAATTAAGTGAAAATAATGAAGCCCAAGGCCTCTATTTATAGAAGATTTCTAGCTTAGCACCTGCCGTGTGAAAAGGCAAGTGGCTTCGACGATTGGTTTCGACGCTCGTAATGTGAAACGACAAGTGGTTTGGCCTTTTGTAATGTGAAACGACAAGTGGTTCGACGATCTGTAAAGGTAATTACTATTATCGACGAAGGTAAATACAATTGATTGAAGGTAAATACTATTCATAAGGGTAATTACTATTGATTTAAGGTAATTACTATATTATTGAAGGTAAATACTATTCACAAGGGTAATTACTATCGACGAAGGTAATTACTATCGACGAAGAGACTCTTAGATGATGACATATGAGCCCCCATAAAATAATCAAACTTACCACAAATCATTTTTTTTCATCAACACATATTTAATCTTTCAACAATTATTAATCATTTATAACTTGTCGTCTCAATTATTGATTTAATACTATAACATATTATACGGATGATCTTGTGACAATAATTGAATCAATAATATAAGAGATATGATGCAATTCTCGTAGTAATAATTGAGCATAAATTGAGTGACTTCTCACGTAAGCATCATCAATAATCAATACAGGTAGTGCTATATGCAACTACGCGACATCGTATTTTTTACCACCGGGTAGTTCAACAGCTTTTAACAGTAACACCTCCGCCATTATTTTTATAAAATATTTTTGTCGTTTTCTCAATCCGATAATAATTCTATGTAGGGGTCCACCTAATGATTGAGCCATTATCGAATATTCCTAACAAAAAGAATATTGCTAATATTTTATAGCAACTTGCATACTTTGCAAAATTTATAAATATTACCCACAACTATAACATTATATCAAATTTATTCCATAATATTCAAAAATAATATTTATAGAAAAATTCATCTTTATTTATAAAAGCTGGGGTCTTACATAGCTCGCATGTCATAAAGAGCCTTACCGACGACATGACTACCAAGTGGGCACGGTTTTGCAAATCTAACTGGACCCTTGATCTTTGGCGGATAAGGAACTTGGGGGCACTAATATCATCGGCTCATCCTCGTTGGTACTCATAGTTAGTTCTTCACCGACCTTATTTTCATTATCCCCACTTGTCTCTACTTTTTCAATATCTCGTGTCTCATCTAGTTGTAGATTTGGCTCGGGCACTTCATTAATCTCGAAATCCTCGTCATAACACCAATTATTTGGAGGAAGGTTGCTTACGGCTTTAGTCATTTGATCTATCTTATTTTGAAGATTTTGAATTGCTATCTCTTGATTCTGAATTGACCGCTCTTGATTAATCCTCCTCTCCTCATTTGATGCTATGAACTTGGACATCAATTCCTCCAATCTCGAATTATCTGTCTCAGTTTTGTAATCCATGTGTTGAGGACCAAAGTTTGAAGTAATGATGAGTTGTTCCATCCGATTATTAAAATTTTGGGTTGACAGCTCTTGGTTAATCCTCATCTCCTCTAGGTTTGCTATGCCCTTCAATATTACATCCCTCAGATTTGGCTTTTCATCTTGTGGCAATGGAGGTGGACATGAAAATTTCGGTGTGTATGATGGATTTAGAGCGTAGTATTGGTCTTCATAATTGTAGCTCCATGACGAATCCGGGTGATACCCCCAAACTTGATGATAATTGGTGGGATAAGCATAATTGTTGGGGTAATCACTGCCATACGGTACCGGCTCGAAACTTTTGGTACATTGATGACTTGGATGATTTCCAGCACAATAATCACAAGTAACCGCCATAATTTGACGACGTTGTACTGCAAAAGCGTCCAACCTCCTCGAAAGTGTCTCAATCTGTGTTGATAATGCAGAAAGTGTCGCGAGTCCATCAATCTTTGCTCCCCTTGGTTGAGTCATACTCGAATATGGCCTTTGATAATTGAATCCAGCTATGGTACCTGAAACGAGAGAAAAATAAGAAAATAATAAAATAAAATAAAAATATTTAAATTAAGACTAATTTGATTGAAGCTAATATTGGCAAAAATATATTAAACTAATTCCCCGGCAACGGCGCCAAAAACTTGTTGGGTAAAATCTAATTATGCACAACACGCAAGTATACGTGGTCAACAAGTAATAAAGTGATAAGTTGAGTATCATTCCCACAAAGAATTATTTAATAAAAATCACCAAGTACTAACTCGTAATCAACTCAATCTTATTTAAATGAATGAATTTCAATTTATAATTAAACTAATTCTAATTACCACTAGTTAAATTAAGATTACGGAGATTTAAGATCACAACTTCACCTATTGCTTCATTTAAGTTAACACACTTCTCATCAATTATTCTCTATCCTGAATTGTTAATCAAGAACACTAAAGCAGATAAAATCACCTCTCGATGCATAATACCCATACTCACTTAAATCCACAGATGATAGAATTAAGCAAGACACCCTAAGTAACTAATCCATTTTATCTCTATGTGAATTACAATTAAAAAGGATTTAAAGCACAAGTTCTCTATAAGATTACATATGGTGTAAAGGCATATCTCTATCCTAAACACGAATTATGAATTCCATCTATGCAGAAATCACAAACACATGCTATCATGATCAGATCTAAATCTATACTTCATCTCTCGAGTTCATATAGATTATCACGGTAATTGTTAGCTAGGAAATTAAGCAATTCATTACAAATCATAATAGACAATCCAAATATAGCTAATAAGACTAACAAAGAAGCATAACAATGTAAACTACACAATAAGATCCATAGTAATCTCAAAATAGAGTTTAATTCATAATTGAACTAGAATCCATCATCCACAATTGATTAAGCATTAAAAAGATACAAATAAACAAGAAAAGAAATTAGAATTGAGATAAACAAATCTGCATTCTCTTGCTTCCAATTTGATTCTCCAATGCTTCAATCTTCAATTCTAATCTAATCTAGGTTTCCTAATCTAAGAAAGAAAGTAAAGAATAAGTTAATAGAAATCTATCCCAAGAGGGATTTTATGGAGTCTTAGAACTAGCCTATCTATCTCTTCTTTTATGCCTCTCGTCATGTATTTATAGTTCTAATGGATACCCTAGTAAGTTAGGCAACTAAGAATCCTATCCTAGCTCAAATTGGACACCAAATAACCCAAAACAGCTATGTTCTCGCCACCTAGCACACCCCACGCTGTCCCTAGACCATTTTGGGCTCGCCCCGCGCTACAGGGTTAGACATTTTAGTGGCCTAGTGCGCCCCGGGCTATACGCAGTTCATTTATAGCGCGGTCCGCGCTACGCTATTTTCTACTGCAACGTCCATTGATAAAATAGGCATAACGTTTTATCCGCTTGGAGTTACAGGGCCTGCCACCTATCAAATCGAAGATATCGACGAGATCTATAACTTTCATTCACTGAGGATTGACAGATTCCGTCCGGAGCAAGGACTAAATTGAGGGTGAAGTAGATGCTGTGTAAATGACAAATATGACAACTCTTAGCTTTGATCTTCGTTGATAAAAAGGCCATAACTCTCACATCCGAACTCCGATTGGGATGATTCAAGATGTTCCGGGAAGCTAAGAAGTAGAGATTCAATAAAATCCAAGTTTCAAGCCAAGAACATGCATCCAACTTGGTGTTAAAAGTCCTTCAATATTCCCTTCTTGCATTTGCTTGCGTATTTTAGTCAAAAAGATGTCTGAATTGCTTCCCCTTGCTTCTTCATGCCCATGTCGTGTCTTAGCCTACAAAATAACATAAAATATATGAAAAGTAACTAAGAAGCATGAATATAAGCAACTAATTCAAGTAATAAATACCGGATAAGTAGATATAAAATCTACTTATCAGTAGACTTCATTCTCTACTTAACAGTTCTAATGAATTGCTGTTTCCGCTGTAGTTATTGATCTAAAACTTATTTTCTATTATATTATATCAGATTTTTCCCTGTTGAGGACTAAGGATAATTGGTTCTACATTATCTTAGTCATAATATTCTTTACTGGGATAGTTGAGCTCACCCTTTCCCTTTTTATTCCATTTTTCTTCTCAAGAGGCAAGAATATAGCAGGAACTAGTTGGGGTGTGGAGTGATGGTTCAAGACAGTTGTTTTAGCAGTCCTCACTATTTTGTAAAAAAGTGTAGCAATAATTGTAATGTATACTTTATTTGAGTTTGGATATTGTCTAGAAGATAATATTTGTATTAAAACTTACATCATATGTGTTGTCGTATTTTGTACGACAATTGTAATAATGAAGTTGTAGTTATTTTTTGTACCATATATTTGGCGACTCAGTCCTAAATTGTGATATATCTGAATATTTTGGCCTGTAGTGCAAAGATGAATGATTACCTGATGAATATCTTTGGCTCGTAGTGCAAAGATAGACAGGTGTTGAGATGAACATGACCAACTGGTGATACAAATGAATATCTTTGGCCCATAGTGCAAAGTTGAATTTTTGATTCAAGATGTATACTAATTGATGTTACATGGATAAAATATTGATGATGGACTTTTAAATCATAGAAGATAATAGACTTAATTATCTACTTAACACTTCTAATGAATTGTTGTTTCCGCCGCAATTGTTGATCTAAAACTTGTTGTCAATTATATTCTATTAGATTTTTCCCTGCTGAGGACTAAGGATAATTGGTTCTACATTATCTTAGTCATAATATTTTTTATTGGGCTAGTTGAGCTCACCCTTTTCCTTTTTGTTCCATTTTTCTTCTCAGGAGGCGAGAATATAGCGGGAACTAGTTGGGGTGTGGAGTGATGGTTCAAGATAGTTATTTTAGCAGTCCTCACTATTTTGTAAAATAGTGTATCAATAATTGTAATGAAGACTTTATTTGAGTTTGGATATTGTCTAGAAGACAATATTCGATAAAACTCACAACATATGTGTTGTCATATTTTGCACGACAATTGTAATAATGAAGTTGTAGTTGTTTTCTGTACCATGTATTTGGTGACTCAGAATGAGTTGCATGGACCTATTTTTGGGGTGTCACAGTTGGTATCAGAGTGCTTAGGGATATGGTCTCTGGCGCAGATCGGGGAATAGAACTAGAATGGGAGAGACGAGTAAATCCTTTGATATTATATCCTTCCTAAGCTTATTTGTTATTTAATTGGTTAGTTAGAATATAGGGATAATATGTGGCATGTCAATTAACCATTGTTTTGTGACAATATTTGAAAAATGGCATCTGCAAATGTCGAGTTAAGCAATGGAGCACATGAGACCGTTGAATCACTGCTGATCAATACCCATGATAACATGCATCGGGAAGGCAATAATGCTCAGATGTAGTTAATATGGCTCAGTTATTGGAGCGGAATTATGAGTTAGCTCAACCAAAAGATAACGACCAATAACACGATAATAATCGTACCTGTGGAAACGGTCATCGGAACAATGATAACCATCGTGGAGGAAATTATCATACTAAAAATTATAACCACTTTGGTGGTACTCATGGCCAAGATAATAGAAGATAAATGATTCAAGTGGAAATTTCAAGAAGAGAAGATTTAACGATGACAGGAAGACATCGACAGCAGCACAAGCACTAACAACAAATTCAAGGGGAGGAGAAAGACCGCTAGTTAGATGCTACAGATACGGAGAGGAGGGACACATTAGTCCAAACTATTCATAGCCTTCCAAGGTATGTTTTAGTTGTGGAAAAGACGGTCATATAACTCAATTTTGTCCTGTATCGAAATCAAGTCCAGCTGGGACAGTGGTACCAAAGGCGGATAAGGACAAAAAAAAGTCGGTGGTTTTAGGAAGAGCATTTTTTGTGACTTCTCAAAAAGTGAGTAAACCGAACAAAGTTATCACGGGTTAGTTAATCATAAACTCTTGCGAAGTCTATACCTTATTAAATACCGGTTCTACCCATTCTTTTATTTCTCCTCCTTGTGCTCAACGTTTGAACTTGACCCCTGAGAAATTAGACTTTGACTTATCTGTTGAAACTCTGTTAGGAGACCTTCATTACATCCACTGTTTATAAATCTTTCTTAATTCAAGTTGGCACCATCACATTTCATGTTGATCTTATCTCTTTAAAGATACTTGCATTTGATGTGATTTTAGGAATTGATTGGTTAATCACTCATCGTGCTAAAATTGATTGTTTTTGTAAGGTTGTTAGTTTTCATATTCCTAACCAACCTGTTATGTAAATTCAAGCAACCAAAACACTAAAGTTAATCACTGTCATATCAATCCATAAAACATTCATTTATTGAAAAACAGATGTCAATCTTTCTTATCCCATGTTATGGATTTTACAAAAATACGTCAAATTTTAATGATATTTCTATTGTTAGTGAATTTCCTGACGTATTTCCTTAAAAACTTCCTAGCTTATCCCCAGAGCGTGAAATCAAATTTTATATTGACCTTGAACCCGATACAAAACCCTCAAATATTTCTTCACCCAAAATGAGCGTAACATACGCCAAATATGTTGGCTCGAGCTGTCGAAAGATTATGATCATACCATTTAATACCATCTTGAAAAAGCGAACGTGGTAGCTGACACGTTGAGTAGAAGATCGTATGCGGGTACGAGTGTGATATTGTCGAACATAAAGACCCATTTTGTATAACTTACAAATGATGGAGATAGAGTTAAAGACTCTAGGGACCCACATGATGATGTCAAATATACGCGTAGAACCGACTTTAATCTATAAAGTTAAGGCTAATCAAGCTATGGACCCAGAGCTGATGAATATGAAGACGAAAGTACAAGAATGTGTTATTCCAGAAGCAAGAGTCGATGAAGAGAGGAAATCTCAACCCTCGATTTATTATTCCATTTGAAATCCTCGATTGAGTAGGAATTGTGGCATATAGACTCGCTTTACCGCCAAGTATGTCTCGTGTTCATAACATGTTTCACATATCCATGCTACGTAAATATGTGAAAGACCCAAATCACATTATTGAATTAGAACCAGATGAGATAGCAGGAGATTTAACGTATGAGAAGGTACCTGTTAAAATCTTGGATAAGAAGGATCATATTATATACTCAAAGGTTATACCTCAAGTCAAAGTTTTATGGGGAAACGATGATATTGAGGAAATAACCTGGGAGTTGGAATTTGATATGAAAACAAGGTATCCTCACCATTTGAAAAACACCATGTACGTACGTCAATTTCGAGAACAAAATTTCATAAGGAAGGGAGGTTGTAAGACCCCAACTTTTAATAAAATTGAATTTTCTCTATTTATTATTTTGAAATAGTAAGGGGTTCATTTGATTAATGTGGTTAGTTATGGGTAAAATGCGCAAATATTTTAAATACGCAAGTGGTTATAAAATACTCATTGTTGTTCGGAGAATATTCGTTTGGTCATGGAATATTCTTGTTGTTGGGGAATATTCGTACGACGTCGCAACCATTTATGGGCCCATAACGGAAAACTATCGGATGAAGAAAACGACAAGAATGACTTTTCTAAAAATAATGGCGTAGTTGTTACCGTTAACACTATTGGAATACCCGATAGTTAAAATACAATAATACGTGGTGTTGCATAGTAGCACACGATATTTCACAAATTATTGATTCTTACGTAAGAAGTCACTACCCAATAATTGTTACATTAATTACTGTTCAATATTTTATTTTATTAATTCAATAATTGTTACATTGATATTCTATATTGTTGATTCAATAATTGTCACTGCACAGTATTTCTTATTATTAGATCAATAATTCATATTATTTGAATAATATTATTAGATAGCATTATTGGCAATGTCTAAGGAAGTTCTGTCTAGGAAAGGGTTTGGTCACCTAATTGCGCGCCAGTAAGGAGAAATATTTATCGGAAAGCCCCCTCTTTCTTGGGAACGACCTGATTGTCAATATTGTGGTTCTGTAATATTATTTGTGAATAATTAATTATTGATAAAAATGATAAGAAAATATTTATTTTATGTGGATATAAGTGAAAGAATTAATGCTGAGATGTTTTATCAGTATTTTGTCGGAATGGAGGAATTTTTAGAAAAGTGACAATTGTTGAAAATTGATATTTTATCTATATTATTATATTACATTATAAATGTATAATGTGATAATATAATAATATAATAACGGTGATATTTTTACAATGAATGCACGATATATGAATTAATGATGAAGAAGAGAGCAAATTGGGTCTGGAATATTTCTGTTACAAAAAACATGTTAAATATGTTGGTGGTCCCCATTTTTTGACTGAAAAATGATTATAGCCTGCAAGATCATCTGTATGTGGATTTCGGTCATTTTCCCTTTAGAATTTGGAAAAACTTTCTTCTACAAAGTTGTTGAGAATTAAATTCCTATGGAATGGACATAGATTCAAAATTTTCTGATAAAAGGGCTGTTCATTATGAATTATTGAACTTCCGGAATAATTGATTTTTAGAGTTTTAAATATTTTTTAAAGAAAAACAATTTTTTTTATATTGGTGGGCCCCACTGGTGTGCTGAAATCTTATTTTCAAGGGTGGACGTGAAATTTTTATAATAAAATATTATTTTATTAAATTTTCTACTTTAGTGTTCTAAGCATCTTCCTATAAATAGGGTGCTTAGGTTAGAATTGAAAATCACACCAGAATCTAAAGTTTCTCTCTCTATAATATCGAGTGTATTTTTGTGAGTATTTAGATATCTTGGGTGTTACTATACAGTGCAAGTTTCCTTCAGTATTATATCGATATTCTAGTAAGAAGTACTATTCTTTTGAAGTAAGGGATGTTATATTTTTGTAAATGATATTATTTCTTTCAATATCATTATACCGAAATATTGGTATGAATTTTATTATGAAATTTTTGCCTTTTCATGTCGAGGTTACAATTCACATATACGACACTATTCACGTATACAACACTATTCCCGAATACGGTACTATTCACGAATACTATTCACGAAGTATGATCTTTCTTATGAAATTTTTGCCTTTTCGTGTTGGGGTTACTATTCACATATACGACACTATTCACATATACGGCACTATTCACGTATACGACACTATTCACAGAAAAATTAAATTTTCTTTTCTGTGTCCAAGTTGTCAGTTATGGTTCCTATCTTTGATTGAATCTATGTTTTGAACTTTATTCTTGAATTTTGCTCCACAATTGAATATTATGGAGTATTCTTGAACTTGGATAAACTAAAGTACGAATCCCTAATCTTTGTCCTTTTATCTCTCTTGATTCGTTTTCTTGAAAATATTTTTATCATCCTTAGTCCTAAATGGTGATATAACTGAATATCTTTGGCCTGTAGTGCAAAGATGAATGATTACCTGATGAATATCTTTGGCTCGTAGTGCGAAGATGGACAGGTGTTGAGATGAACATGACCTAACTGGTGATACAAATTAATATTTTTGGCCCATAGTGCAAAGATGAATATTTGATTCAAGATGTATATTGATTGATGTTACAGGGATAAAATATTGATGATGGACTTTTAAATCATAG
The DNA here is from genome assembly GCA_020205615.1 of Panax quinquefolius. Lineage (NCBI taxonomy): Eukaryota > Viridiplantae > Streptophyta > Magnoliopsida > Apiales > Araliaceae > Panax > Panax quinquefolius. The sequence continues at coordinate 218,890 of JAINUW010000045.1, forward strand.
AAGATAGTAGACTTCATTCTCTACTTAACACGTCTGATGAATTATTGTTTCCGTTGTAGTTGTTGATCTAAAACTTGTTGTCTATTATATTCTATCAGATTTTTCCCTGTTGAGGACTAAGGATAATTGGTTCTACATTATCTTAGTCATAATATTCTTTACTGGGCTAGTTGAGCTCACCCTTTTCCTTTTTGTTCCATTTTTCTTCTTAGGAGGCGGGAATATAGAGGGAACTAGTAGGGGTGTGGAGTGATGGTTCAAGACAGTTGTTTTAGCAGTCCTCACTATTTTATAAAATAGTGTATCAATAATTATAATGAGGACTTTATTTGAGTTTGGATATTGTCTAGAGGACAATATTTGTATTAAAACTCACAGCATATGTGTTGTCATATTTTGCACGAGAATTGTAATAATGAAGTTGTAGTTATTTTTTGTACCATGTATTTGGCGACTCAAAATGGGTTGTGTGGACCTATTTTGGGGGCGTCACATTTGATATACCCTAAGGGTCTTAAGGGACATGTCAAAGTATAACTTATCATACACAAGAAACTATGATGATCTCAAGTCTAAGGATCACTTATACTACTATCACTTCAAGAATTACTTTTGATAGGCAACTAAAACTCCATTAGGTATTCCTTAGCGAGCCAAGTTCAATGAACTTATTCTCCAATAAGAAACTACATACTTTCTTTAGTGTCTCCACACAAATGATCATGAGATCAATCATCCTTATCCAATGAGCAAGCAACGTATGTACCAATCTATCCGGATTCACTAATCCCCTTTTTAATAACCTATCGATTGGGAACATTTTAGTTTTTAAGATATCTAAGAATTTAGATCTCACTAGCACGATCTCATCATGATTCTAAAAGTATTGCTTAAAATTATGAGTTTATCACATATTATTAAAACAACACTATGTAGATAATTAAATGCCTTCAGTAAATAAATACTTTTATTAATAAATGAATAAGATTATTTACAAAGTATATGCTTTATCATTATACATGATTGTCTTATATGCATACTACTTTTAAGCCTATGTGTGGGGGTGAAAAGATTAAATTAGCGGATTGTAAACGAACTTGTTTAATCATTTGTTTTTATGTTGTTGTTTGATTCTGGAAGGTGGAATCATAGATATGCAAGTTGGTAAGATGTTCCAAGTGGAACGGAGGAAAAGTATGACATAACGAAGTTGTGGCAAAATTTTGATAAAAGATGTCAAGTATGGAAAAACTCTAGCTTGATACCCTTTTCGGGCCAAGTTTACGGGTGGTTAGCGCTTCTAGAAAATTATTTCTTTCCTAGGGTTACGTAGTTTGGTGAAAACGTAAGCCGTAGGCTCAAGAATGATCTCAATCCGACTTCGGATGAGTTAGTTGTGACGTTTAGATAATGACATTTTAATGTCTTTGAGCAAAAAATAGCTTCCGTGGGACTTTCAGGCAAATTTTTCAACCAATTATAAAACCTTAAAAATTATTTTGACCAAGGGTATGTGTAGAGGATGTTATAAGGAATAAAATGACTCAAGAATGGACTCATTCAGATATCAGATGATGAAGTTATGGAGCGACAAAGTAGATGCGGTAAAAGTTTTAAAAATTGAGTTTAGGCATCAAGGGTCGAGCGCATATACGTCAGGTCCCTATATTTGGGCATATATATGCTGCCCAAAGTCTAATTTTGGGCGTATATACGCTGGTCAAGTGCCAGGCCAAAGTCAGCTCCGTCATGCTTTACTAAATTGATCAGAACTCTTTTGTATGAACTTCGATTGAGATGATTTATGATTATTCAGAAAGCTAAGAAGTAGATCTAAAACTTTCATTCAATAAGAATTGAGAGTTAAGGTCGGTATCAAGGTTGAAATTGAGTCTCTTTAGGGATGTTGTGTAATCAAGGGCAAGGCATAGTGGTTTCTTCGGAACGCCATGACGCCAAGCCATGTTTGGCTAGTATTTCTAAGTTATAAACATTGGATTTTGGAAATATAGCCTAAAGGAATTTAAACCAAGGAATAATGGATGAATTGGATGTGTCAATCGTACACAATGGCGTGTCAGTTAGGCGTTCGCGGTAAACAATTCGGGTGTATGAAGTATGAACATCGAAACGCCAAGTCGAATGTTAATGAACTTAAATAGTGTTCTGATTCTTATGAAACGAACATTATAAAACATAGAATATAGTTAATGTAAACCATGAGTGACGTCTATACGTGACTAATTGGTATGTTTATATGCACTTATATGTGTAGGACGTTTGAAGGACTAGTAAAGTAAAAGTATAACAGACGCTTAAGGCAAGTATCTTAACTCCATTCAATTTTGTATATTGAATGCCAGTTATTGAATTTTGTACAATTGTTGTTATGTACAAGTTTTCATTCGCATTAACTATATTTTTATGAATATTCGTATGTATATTTTTGGTTACACAATAACTATATATTATGTGAACTCTAAACTTATGCAAATCTTTTAGTATTTGCATAAGTTGTTTAGATTTGCTATAATACATATTGATAAGATTTTGATGGAAGTTATGTTCTTATGAACCACTCGTATATTGATATAAGTTACATAATACTTATATATTGTGTGAATTCCAAACTTATGCAAACCTTTTGTATTTGTATAAGTGTTCAAGCTTTGCTATAACACATGATGATAATGATTTCAAGTTCTGTAATTCATTAACTATTTAAGAGTTATGTGAATGCCAATTGTATCGGCTAGACAGATGTTCAAACATTTTACCGATTTAGATATAATCTTCTTAAATGTTATTGAGGTTATATAGAGATATCCACTACAAATTATTTTTAGGTTTGGACTCCAATATGAGAATAACATGTTTTTTCGAAATAACTTTGATATACCCTATCGGGTAGTGCCAACATACTTTGTCGGGTGACGGAAGAACTCAAAATTAGTCATTCTCCATGTAGTGTTGATCAACGCAGGATACAAAGGGTTGATCACCCAACGTGCCCGGGAGTCATGACGGTTTACAGTGGAATAGTTGTTCAAACCCTTTTTCAAATGTATGAAAAAAAGTTCAAGGTCTTATGAACTCTCAACTTGAAGCTTGCATATTGTTTCAAAATTTGTTAAACAAGAAGGTTTGTGACATTTAATGTTTTGAAGTGTCTTCGTAACTATTGTTTAGTTGTTGAAGGTATAGAGGGAATATTTGATTCTTGATTTTGCTATTGTTAACCAACTGTAAATACTTATTGAGCAATTGAATGCTCACCCTTGCTTGAAATTTTGTATTTTCAACAAAGATATATCAACTTGAGGATTCAGGATAAGGTAAAGGAAAAGGAAAGATGAACGCATAGAAGAGTATTACAAACTCTTGTAATAGTTAGGAATAATGCAATATTATTATGTATTAAAGATTTAAAGTTCTTAGAACCCGAGAATGTAATAATATTTCTATAATAGTTAGTAATTACTTTCATATTAACAAGATAAAGGTAGATGAATGATAATGAATGTTAGTACTGTGGAACACCATATCTAGAGTTTAAATGTACTCAGATTTGGGGGCGACACAAGTTGGTATCAAAGTCGTAGGTTAGAAAACTTTGGTATAAATACCTTAGGCTATAACCTCAGCGAAGTTAGAGAAGTTTGTATGAAAATAAACTCAGAAAGAGTTTGAAGTAAAATCAGATAGAGAAGATAATATGGGCATTAACTTAGAAAGAGTTGTAAAGAATAAATTGAAGAAATTTATCGATTGAAGCTGAAAGAAGTACAAATAACATAAAATAAATTGTTATTTGTAATATTCAACATGACTTATTGTTATGTGCTAATTGATGAGTGGGTTTATACCTACTAATCGGGTACTTTTTGAGCTTAACTCGGTGCTACTTTAAGATGTTTTTTTTATTATTTTACTCATTTTCTATGGATTGAATTGTAGGAATTGGTTTGAAGGAAAAAGTTGGGTTCAAAGGAAAATTAGAGGAAATTTCCAGCTAGCACACCCGCTGGGGCGGGCGGTCTTCAGTATAAATTACCCGTCGGGGTGGGCTACACGGCTGTCAATATGGAGTTTCCTTGTTCGATTCTGATTCTGTAGATCTTTAGCTAATGGATTTGAGACGCAATTATAAGAGTATTAAAGGCAGATATAGTGGCAACGAGGACATCTATCATCATCATTAACAGAACCCTAACTTTTGGATCACGAGTGGAGGATTGAAGTAAAGATTTGGAGCACGAAGAATACAAAGGGGATTGGAGAAGAGCAGTGTTTCCATTTACAATTTTAATTGTTTATATTCATCTTTGTATTCAGAATGCTAGTATCTTTGTGGATTTCAGTTTCTTATTCATTCATCATGAACTAAATCACTTTTTAAGTCTATGATGGATCTTTTTGTTTAACGAGGATTGAAATGCTTCTAAATTAATTCATTAAGATTTATTCCAGATTTTTCTACTATGGTTTATGCTTAATGAATAAATTGCTTGATCACCAATTTCTTGACAACCCATATGAACTCGAGAGATAGAATATGGGTTTAGACCTAATTATAATAACGTGTGATTGTGATTCCTGCATAACGATGGGATTCATAATTTATGCTTAGTATAGAGATATACTTATTCATCGCACGTAATCATATGAGAACTCGTGATTAAACCTTCTTAAATTGTAATTCACATAGAGATATAGTGGATTAAATAATTAGGGTGTTTTATTTAACTCTATCAACTGTGGATTTAAGTAGATATGGGTATAAATAACTGAGGGATGGTTATATCTACTATTGTGTTCTTGGTTAACAATGAGGGATAGTTGATTTGAATTAAAAGGAAGTGTGTCATTCTAAGTGAAACATCAAGTGAAATTGTAAACTTAAATCTCTAATACCTGATTAAAAGCTTATGGTTGTTAGTTGGTTTTGAATTCATTAGTAGTTATCATAATTTTCACATATTTTATCATTAGTTTAATAAATTGAGATAATACAAAATTGGTATTTGTTAGGATAAATTTCAGTTATTTTCTCCGTGGGAACGATACTCGACTCATCACTTTATTACTTGTTGACCATGTATATTTGTGTGTTGTGTGTAACTAGACCATACCTAACATGTTTTTGGTGTCATTGATAGGGACTATAATTGTGTTTATTACTTGTAATATTAATTTAATTAAATCAGTTTTAGTTAAGCATTTATATTTTTGTGTTATTTATTATTTTAGGTACTCTCGAGAAGTGCATGCAAACTCAATCAAAGAAGTCTGAATTGTTACCTTACGAGGACGATATTGACAAACAGTTTCAGAGGTTGAGTAAGTGGATAGAGAAAACTCAGTAAACACTTTAAACACCGGGCAACGTGGCTGAAGAAGATTAGAAAGCACTGCGAGACTATGCCACTCCGTGGGTTACAGAAATTCAGTCGAGTATTTCTAGGCCTGCCATTAATACTAACAATTTCGAGATCAAGCCTGGTACAATACAAATGGTTCAGAATACTTCTCAGTTTGCGGGTTTACCGAATGATCACATTGTCAGCTTTATAGAAATATGTGATACATTCAAGTGCAATGGTGTGTCAGATGATGCTATTAGGCTGAGGTTGTTTTCATTCACTCCTAGGGATAAGGCAAATGGTTGGCTCCATTCTCTACCACCGGGGTCAATTACCACATGGAATGGTTTGGCGCAAAAAATTTTGGCCAAGTTTTTCCCGCTAGCAAAAACAGCGAGGTTGAGAATTGAGATTTTGACATTTGAACAACAACAGGGTGAATCATTGTATGAAGCTTGGGAGAGGTACAAAGAGTTGTTGAGAAAATGTCACACCATGGACTACTTAAGTGGATGCAAATGAATACTTTCTACAATGGGTTAGGTAATCACATACGGACTAACATTGACGTAACATCGGGGGGAGCTTTCATGGCTAAGAAGTTCGAGGATGCTTTTGAATTACTAGTAACCATGGTAGCAAACAAATATTAGTGGCCGACTTGAAGATTGTCAGAACCCAAGGTAGCTAGAATTTTGGAAGTAGATTATGTGACATCTCTCTCAGCTTAAATAGTAGCCCTATCAAAGAAGATGGATGCAATCTCAAGAATGAATATGCAACAAGTAGCATTTATGTGTGAGTTATATGCAGGGGAGCATCCAACGAAACAATGTGAAATTAATCCGGCCGCAGTATAATTTGTGGGTAGTTACAATCCGCCACCAAACCTTTATCAGAACACCTATAATCTAGGGGCAAGGAATCATCCCAACCTTTCATGAAGCAACAATCAGAATCAGAATCAGCAACAAGCTCCACGACCATCATACCCCCCCCTCAGTTTTTAAAATTAGCGCCAACAGTCAGCTCCGCAATATGAGAAGAAGTCAGATTTGGAAGAGCTACTTATGAAATACATAACAGGTAATGAGGCGGTTATGAAAACTCTCAGCGATTGTAATTAAAAATCTGGAGACTTGAATGGGACAACTTGCAAGTGCTTTAAACAATAGACCTCAAGGGTCTTTGCCGAGCGACACCAAAAAAAATCCCAGTGGAGGTCAAGAGAAGTGTTAAGTTGTTACACTTCGGAGTGGAAAATAGTTAGTTAGGCAAAGTGTTGAAAGTTCAACGATAAGGGAAGATGGGAAGATGCTGAGGAAAGAGAACCAAAAATAGTTCAAGAGAAAAAGGGTGAAGAAAGACTAGTGGCTAAGGAACCGAAAGTTGTTGTACCAGTTGTCTATCCACTGTGACGCCCCCAAAATAGGTATACATCACCTATTCTGAGTCGCCAAATACATGGTACAGAATATAAATACAATCTTTAATATACAACAAGAGAGTTATGAGTTTTAATACAAATATTGTCTTCTAGATAATATCCACTCTCAGAATAAGTCCTCATTACATTTATTATAACACTATTTAACAGAATAGTGACGACTACTAATACTATCATCTGGACCGTCACTCCGTTCTTCGACTAGTCCCGGCTATGTTCTCATTTCTCAAGAGAACGAAAGGAAAGAAAGGGTGAGCTCAACTAGCCCAAAGAAGAAATATTATGACTAAGATAATGCAGAATAAATTATCATTAATCTTTAACAACGTTAAACTGATAAAATACAATAGATATCAAGTTTAATTGCAGCGGAACAAGTAATCCATTAAAAGAGTCAAGTAGAGAATAAAATCTACTATCTTTTATGATTTAAAAAGGTTTTTCATCACTTTTATCGCTGAGCCTCAGCTTAATAAATAATCCACATCATCATCCTCCCGACTACTGCCAAGGATATTCATTAGTATCACGACCACAAATTATCCATGCACTACGGGCCAAGGATATTCGTGTATTCTTCAACTGGTCCCGATCATGTCATAAAACAATTCATCTTTGCTCCCTTGGCCGAAGAGAATCCATAGCCATAATCATACCAAAATCGTCCATCAATGCACTACGGGCCAATGAGGACTTTTTCCACATCATTTGTAACATTATGGTCATGATTATACAAAGAATAATCCTCGGTCATAATCATACCAAGTCTATCTATGCACTACAAAGCCACGTATGACTTTCAACATACTATATAAACATGAGGATGATGACAATGATATAAGAATTCAATAAAACAAGTTCAAGAATTAATTTATCCAGAACTAATAACGTCCAAATTGTCAACATGATACTTCTATGTAGAGTAAAATTCAAGAATGCTCAAGAATATTTCCATGAAAAGATATGGATGAAGCTCAAATATCAAGGATATTCCACTAATTTCATGGAGTATAGAAGTCAAAACTTTAACCAACTTAGTATAATAAAGAATGGAATAACAAAAGAAATCACCATGCATGTGGTACTTTCAGATGACAAAAGTTATTCTAATGTAATAATAAATAACGGAACTGTGTCAAAGTAATACGCACCGGCTGAGGATATTCCAATGTAATAATAAAGAATGGAATAACAACAAAAATCACCATGCATGCGGTACTTCACATGTATTCAAAGTTATTCCAACAAAATAATAAATAACGGAACGTGTCGAAATTAAATTATAAGCACCCATAATGATGTTCCAAACAGAATAATAAAATTAGAATAACAATGAAATCACCATGCATGCGGTACTTCACATAGCAAAGTTATTCTAATGTAAGAATAATAAATAATGAGAATCGAAGTCCAACAGTAAAAGCATGTAGATAGGATATTCCAAATGTAATAATAAAGAATGGAATAATGTAAGAATTTCACCAAGTATAGGGTAGATCAGCATATAAAAGTTATTCCAATGTAATAATAAAGAATGGAATAATGTAAGTTCTCTTCATGAATACGAAAAGAAATAATACCCCTTACCTTATAAAGAAGAGTACTCAAAGGGTGGAGGCTGGATATACTTGAAGAAACGCTAAAGAAATACGCTCAAGATAGAAGAATAATTCTCTCTACAGTTTCTCTCTGTAGAGTTTTAGTGAATTCGTAAGAAATAATGAAGGAATGAGCTTCTATTTATAGAAGAATGGATGAATAAGTAACCAATCCATGAACGGTCTGCATCGATTTACTTTAAAAGACTATCAGTATTGGTTTATATTAAAATATAATATATTCTATTTATAATCTAATAAAACGAATAACTTTTTAAAAAGATTTTACTATGCAAACATTACGCAGCACTATGCATAATAAAATATAATATATTCTAATTATTATCTAATAAAACTAATAACTTTATAAAAGTATTACATTTTATATAAAAAGTTTTTCTATTTTATAATACATTATTAATATTAATAAAACATACTTATAATAATATATATATATATATATATATATATATATATATAACAATCAACAATAATTGAATCAAATAACGTGAGATACAATGCAACAACCATCAGTAGCAATAATTGAACAAAACCGAGTGACTTCTCACATAAGCATCAATAATCAATACCAGTGCTACTATTAAACGTGTGACATCATCGTACTTTTACTACGAGAGTAGTTCAACAAAGATTAAAAGGAAAAACTTACGCCGTTATTTTCATAAAAATATTTTTGTCGTTTTCTCAATCCGACAATAATTCTATCATGGGGTCCACTAATGATTGTCTGCCGTCGCATTTAATATTCCCCGACACAAAGAATATTCCCCGACCAATCGAATAATATAACAACTTGCATACTTTGATAAATTTATAAATATTACCCACAACTATAACATTATATTAAATCCACACCATAATATTAAAAAAAATTCGAGAAATTTAAATCTTTATTCGTAAAATTTGGGATTTTACAATCTCCCCTCCTTATGAAATTTCGCCCTCAAAATTTACGTGACGTTCTCGGTATGCGTAATGGATGAGGACACTTCGTCCGATTCTAACTCTTGAGGTATAACCTTTAAGTGTTGAATACATTCCAGGATTTTAATAGGTACATCTTCATACGTTAAATTATCCGCTATCTCGTCCGGTTCTAAATCAATAATGTGATTCGAGTCGTCCACATATATATGTAACATCGATACGTGAAAAAATGTTATAAACACGCGACATACTTAGCGGTAAAACGAGTCTATAAGTCACAGTTCCTACTTGATCGAGGATTTCAAATGGGATAATTAAATCGAGGATTAAGATAATGCCTTCTTGAACCTTCTTCTTCACATTCATCAGCTCTGAGTATGTAGCTTGAGCGGCTTTAACTTTATCGATTAAAGTCGATTCTAATCTTATATTCGTTATCTTCACGTGGTTCAGATATTCGCACTCGTAAACGATACGATCTTCTACTCAACGCGTTACCTACCACGTTCGCTTTTCCACGATGGTATTGAATGGTACGATCGTAATCTTCAACAGCTCGAGTCAACATCTTTGGCGCATGTTACGTTCATTTTGGGTGAAGAAAATATTTGAGGGTTTAAGAAATGGATTTTATACTGGGGTCGATACAAAGTTCAATTTCACGCTCTAGGGGTAGGCTAAGAAGTCTTCAAGAATACGTCAGGAAATTTATTAACAATAGAAATATCATTCACAACTGTGACTCTCATCCAAGACTTGGATAACATGTCACATTGATACCTATCAACTTGCCATCATTATTCACAACGTCCCTACGGAAAGTCCGCTTTGGTGCATTCCACACAAGGAAGTCAACAACGAAAGGACCGAGGCTCTTTACTTATGGCTTGATATGACAATGATTGACTTTTTAGTGGTTTGGTTGCTTGAATCAAGCATAACAAGTTGGTTAGGAATATGAAAGCTAACAACCTTACTAAAAGTATGATGAGTAGTTAACCAATCGATTCCTATAATCACATCAAAGGCAAGTATTTTTAAAGAGATAAGATCGACAGGTAACGTAAAACTGTTGATTTAAATCAAACAAGATTTATAAATATTGGAGGTAACGAAGGTTTCTCCCAACTGAGTTTCAACAGATAAATCAAAGTCTAACTTCTCCGGAGTTAAATTCAAACATTGAACACAACTAGGTGAAATGAAAGAGTGAGTAGAACCGGTATCTAACACGGTATAGACTTCCCAAGAGTTTATGATTAACTTACCCATGATAATTTTATTCGGGTTCCTCGCCACAAAAAAAAACGCTCTCTCTTAAACTACCGGCTTTGGCTTGTCTGGGACATCCTTTGGCATCACCATCCCAGCTGGACTTGACTTCACCATACGACAAAATCAAGTTAGGTGACCTTCTCTTTCGCAATTAAAACACGCTTTGGATTGTTGCGTACAGTTTGGATGGATGTGTCCCTCCTGTCCGCATTTGAAACATACGACTGGTGGTCGTTCTTCTTCCTTTGAAACGGGTGTTGGTGATGCTGTCTTTCCATCATTATTGAACTTTCTCTTCTTAAAATTTCCACTTCTATTATCTTGGCCATGATTACCACCGAAGTGGTTACCATTCATGGCATGATAATTTCCCCACGATGGTTATCATTGTTCGACGATCAACGCCAATTGCACACCCGGATGATTATTATCGTGTTATTCGTCGTCATTCTTTTGGTTGGTCAGTTGACTCATTATCGCTACCAATAATTGAGCCCTATTCACAACATCTGAATATAAACAAAGTTTGTGAGAAATGAGGTACTGACGTATATTGGGTTTCAAACCTCTTAGAAACATTCGCGTCATTCGTTCCTCATTATCAACTAAATGGGACGCAAACCGGGACAACTCGACAAACTTGGCTTCGTACTGCGACACGGCCATGTTGTTTTGCTCCAGCTTGATGAACTCTACTTCTTTCATGTGACGAATACTTTCAAGAAAGTACTTTTCGTTGAATAATTCTTGAAACTTCTCCCAAGTCATCTTCAATGCGTCAGACTGGGTACGTTTTACAGATTCCCACCAATGATCTACTTCTTCACGTAACATAAAGGTGGCGAATGGAACTTTTTGCTCCTCTGAGCATTCCAAGACATCAAATATCTTGGTAATCTGCTTAATCTACGTCTCCGCCTTAAGTGGGTCTGGCTTTCCCAAAAACTTTGGTGGTCCCAGCTCCTTAAACTACTTAGCGGTGACCAACCGTGGGTTGCCATTGTTTCCACCTATATTTTGAACAGGAGTCTCTCTTACCTGTTGTTGCATGAATTGCATAAAGCCTCTGAACATTCCGTTGTTCATCATTTGGTTAGTTTTGTTGTTTGCCTGGGGATTATCGCCTTCCTGATGCACATTATCCTGATTATTGATATGTGGAGACTCAACGGTCTCCTGTGCTCCATTGTTATTCTCAACATTCTCGGATGTCATTTTCAAATACTGCCACAAAACAAGGGTTAATTAACGTATCACATATTATCCATATACTCTGACCAACAAATTAAATACCAAATAAACTTAGGTAGGTCATACTAGCGAAGGAATTCCCCATCTCTCCCCTCCTAGTTCTTGTCTCACATCTCAGCAAGGAATCATATCCCTAAGCTTTGATACCAACTGTGACGCCCCCAAAATAGGTATACATCACCTATTCTGAGTCGCCAAATACATGGTACAGAATACAAATACAATCTTTAATATACAACAAGAGAGCTGTGAGTTTTAATACAAATATTGTCTTCTAGACAATATCCACTCTCAGAATAAGTCCTCATTACATTTATTGTCACACTATTTAACAGAATAGTGAGGACTACTAATACTATCATCTGGACCGTCACTCCGTTTCCCGACTAGTAGTTGGCCACGCTCACATTTTCAAGAGAACAAAGTGAAAGAAAGGGTGAGCTCAACTAGCCCAGTAAGAAATATTATGACTAAGATAATGCAGAATAAATTATCATTAGTCTTTAACAATGTTAAACTGATAAAATACAATAGACATCAAGTTTAACTGTAGCGGAACAAGCAATCCATTAAAAGAGTCAAGTAGAGAATAAAATCTACAATCTTTTATGATTTAAAAAGGTTTTTCATCACTTTTATCGCTGAGACTTAGCATAATAAATAATCCACATCATCCCTGCACTACGGCCAAGGATATTTATTAGTATCATGACCACAAATTATCCATGCACTATGGGCCAAGGATATTCGTGTATTCATCAACGGTCCTGATCATGCCATAAAATAATTCATCTTTGCTCCCTTGGCCGAAGAGAATCCATAGCCATAATCATACCAAAACTCGCCCATCAATGCACTACGCCAACAATGAGGACTTTTTCCACATCATTTGTAACATTACTACCATGATTATACCGAATAATCCCTGGTCATAATCATACCAAGTCCATCTATGCACTACAAGCCACAGATGACTTTCAACATAATATAAACATGAGGATGATGACAATGATATAAGAATTCAATAAAACAAATTCAAGAATTAATTTATCCAGGAACTAATAACATCCAAATTGTCAACATGATACTTCTTGGTAGAGTAAAATTCAAGAATGCTCAAAAGAATATTTCCATGAAAAGATACTGGATGAAGCACAAATATCAAGGATATTCCACTATTTCATGGAGTATAGAAGTCAAAACTTTAACCAACTTAGTATAATAAAGAATGGAATAATAAAAGAAATCACCATGCATGTGGTACTTCACATAGACAGGTTATTCTAACAGAATAATAAATAACAGAACCAGGTCAGGCGTAATACGCACCGACAAGATATTCCAACAAAATAATAAAGAATGGAATAACAACAGAAATCACCATGCATGCGGTACTTTGCATAAACAGGTTATTCCAACAGAATAATAAATAACGGAACTCAGTCAAAGTAGAAATTAACAGACCGATAGGATGTTCCAATGTAATAATAAAAATTAGAATAACAACAAAATCACCATGCATGCGCAGATTGCCCAGTACAAAAGTTATTCCAATAGAATAATAAATAACGGAACTGTGTCCCACAGTAAAATGCATGCATGTGATATTCCAAATGTAATAATAAAGAATGGAATAATGTAAGAATTTCACCAAGTATAGGGTTCACAGATACAAAAGTTATTCCAATGTAATAATAAATAATGGAATAATAGAAGAATTTCACCAAGTATAGGGTAGATCAGATATACAAAAGTTATTCCAATGTAATAATAAAGAATGGAATAATGTAAGAATTTCACCAAGTATACCACGTATACAGGTTATTCCAATATAATAATAAAGACTGGAATAACAGAAGTTCTCTTCATGAATACGAAAGAAATAATACCCCTTACCTTATAAAGAAGAGTACTCCGACGGTAGGGCGGGGATATACTTGAAGAAACTTGCACTACGCTCAAAGCTTTCTTAAACGCTAAAGAAATACTTTCAAGATAGAAGAATAATTCTCTCTACGTTTTCTCTAGAGTTTCAAAGTGAATTCGTAAAGAAATAATGAAAGAATGAGCTTTTATTTATGAAGAATGGATCTGAATAGTAACCAATCCATGAACGGTCCAGATCGATTTACTTTAAACGGATGGTCTAGATTGGTTTACAATAAAATATAATATATTCTATTTATAATCTAATAAAACGAATAACTTTTTTAAAAAGACTTTTACTATACGCATTAACTATGCATAATAAAATATAATATATTCTAATTATTGTCTAATAAAACTAATAACTTTATAAAAGTATTCTCGATTTATATAAAAAGATTTTACTATTAGCCTAATAAAATGAATAATTTTATAAAAGTATTTTGTTTTATATAAAAAGTTTTTCTGTTTTATTACATTAATAATACTAATAAAACAAAACTTATATATATAATATATATAACAATCAACAATAATTGAATCAAATAATGTGAGATACTATGTAGCAACTACTGTAGCAATAATTGAACAAAACTGAGTGACTTCTCACATAAGCATCAATAATCAATACCGTGTGCTACTACGCAACCACGCCAGACATCGTATTTTTTACTACCGAGTAGTAGTTCAACAAGATAATCTGTAAAAACTTCCGCCGTTATTTTTATAAAAATATTTTGTCATTTTCTCAATCGACAATAATTTCATATGGGGTCCACTAATGATTGTCTGCCGCATTTAATATTCCCCGACACAAAGAATATTCCCCGACCAATCGAATAATATAACAACTTGAATACTTTGCAAAATTTATAAATATTACCCACAACTATAACATTATATTAAATCCACACCATAATATTCAAAAAATAATTAAAAAATTCGAGAAATTTAAATCTTTATTCATAAAATTTGGGATTTTACATCCACCACCACCTTTTTAACAATGGGTCCAAAAGTAGATGTTAGATAAACAGTTCTCCAAATTCCTGGAAATCTTCAAGAAGCTACAAATAAATATTCCATTTACAGAAGCCCTAGAACATATGCCGAGTTATACTAAGTTTATGAAGGGTATTTTGTCAAGAAAGAAAAAATTGGAGGATTACGAGACAGTAGCATTGACAGAGGAGTGTAGCGCGATTTTGCAAATGAAGTTTCCTCCAAAGTTGAAGGATCCGGATAGCTTCACCATTCCTTGCACTATTGGAAGCATGTCCATCAACAAGTGTTTGTGTGACTTGGGTTTAAACATTAATCTAATGTCATTATCAGTTTACACTCAGTTGGGTTTGTCGACACCAAAACCAATGAACATCTCGTTACAGCTTGCAGATAGGTCAGTTACGTACGCGAGGGGAATTATAGAAGATATACTTATGAAAGTAGACAAGTTCATATTTTAAGCTGACTTCATCATCCTTGATTACGAAGAAGACAATGACATTCCGATTATTTTAGGAAGACCATTCTTAGCAACTGGGAGGACTCTCATCGATGTGTAAAAAGGAGACATGAATATAAGAGTTCAAGACCAAGAGGTCACGTTTAATGTATTCAAAGCTATGAAATTCCCTAAAGACGAGGAGGAATGTTTTAGGATGGATGTGGTTGAGAAAATGGTGAGTGAAGAGTTGATGCGAGGCATGAATAGGGACTTGTTGGAAAACACATTGCTATGAGATGTTGACCTGGACGTTCCCGAATTGATTGAGTATGTGCACATGTTGGATGCGTTACCTAGAGTGAGACGATTCAAGATTTTGTTTGAACCATTAGATACTGTAGAAAAATCGTCGGTACGGATGAAACCTTCACTAGAGGAACCACCCACACTTGAACTCAAACCTCTTTCTGCATACCTCAAGTATGCATTTTTGAGTAATTCATCTATTTTACCTGTCATTAGTGCATCTGCAGTTAATGAATCGCATAAAAGTAGGTTGTTGAGGGTTCTTTAGGTATACAAAATAGCCATTGGATGGACGATTGCCAACATCAAGGGAATAAGCCCTTCATTTTGCATGCACAAGATATTGATAGAAGATGATGGTAAGCCTACAGTGGAACAATAGCGGAGGCTCAATTCGATTATAAAAGAGGTAGTGAAGAAGGAAATTTTGAAGTGGCTCGATGCTAGAATAATTTACCTTATCTTCGATAGCTCTTGGGTCAGCCTTGTACAGTGTGTCCCAAAGAAGAGTGGTATAACAGTGGGGAAGAATGAAAATAATGAGCTGATACCGACAAAGACAGTGACCGGTTGGAGGGTATGCAAGGATTACAGGAAATTAAATAAGGTAACCCAAAAGGATCATTTTTCATTGCCGTTCATTGACCAGATGTTGGACAAACTAGCGGGGCATAAATACTATTGCTTAGAGGATGGCTATTCGGGTTACAATCAGATTGTAATTGAACTGGAAGACTAAGAGAAGACAACGTTCACGTACCCCTGCGGTACCTTTGCTTTTCGGTGGATGTCATTTGGATTGTGTAATGAACCGACGAATTTTCAGAGATGCATGATGGCAATATTTTAGATATGGTGGAACGCAATGTCAAGGTATTCATGTATGGCTTTTCAATGTCCGACAATTCCTTTGACAACTGCTTAGAGAATCTTGTCATGGTAATTAAAAGATACGTAGAAACCAATATGGTGCTTAACTGGGAAAAATGTCATTTTATGGTTCAAGAGGGAATCATACCTGGACATAAAGTCTCAAAAAACGGGTTAGAAGTTGACCGAGCGAAACTGGAAACAATAGAAAACTTGCCACCGCCAACTTCAGTGAAAGGTATTCGTAGTTTTCTCGGGCATGCTGGATTCTACCGCCAATTCATACGAGACTTTTCCAAGATCTCAAAACCCTTATGCAGTTTGTTAGAGAAAGATGTACCATTTAGATTTTATGAAGAATGTTTATTGGTGTTTGAGCAGTTAAAGAATAAATTAACTACAACACTTATAATCGTAGCACCAGACTGGACCATGCCATTTGAATTGATGTGTGTTGCCAGTGATTATACGGTATGGGCTGCTTTGGGACAATGTCGAGATAAAGTTTTTCATGTAATATACTATGCAAGCAAAATATTGACAGATGTGCCACTGAATTACACAACCACTGAGAAGGAACTACTTGCTGTTGTGTACGCTTTCGATAAATTTTGCTCATATTTAATTGGAACTAAGGTGGTGGTGTACACTGAACATTCAGCTATCCAGTACTTAGTTGCAAAGAAAGATGCTAAGCCTAGACTGGTTCGCTAGATATTGCTCCTTCAAGAGTTTGACTTAGAAATCAAAGATAGGAAGGGGACAGAAAATCAGATGGCTGACCACCTTTCAAGATTAGAGAATCTAGATCAAGACAAAACAGATAAAGTTTTGATTAATAAATCCGTGTTATGCGGATTTTACCAAGATAGGAAGGGGAGAGAAGTTATTTGTGATTCACGGTGAGTTCCCGTGTTATGCGGATTTTACCAATTATTTGGTGAGTAATAATCTCCATCCAGATTTGACACGCCAACAAAAGAAGAAATTCTTACATGATGTGAAGTTTTATATATGGGACGAGCCATTTTTTTTCGATAGTGTGCAGATAGAATGATTAGCGTTGTGTGCGACAAAGTGAAGTGGACAGTATCTTATAGGCATGCCACACATCGGTATATGGGAGACACTATGGAAGTGAAAGGACGACCGCTAAAGTAATACAAGCAGGATTTTATTGGCCCACCTTGTTCAAAGAGGCACATCAGTTTGTGAAAAACTGTGATCAATGTTAAAGGATGGGCAACATTTCCAAACAGAATGAGATGCCACTCAACATAATCCTGGAAATGAATATTTTTGATGTATGGGGGATCAATTTCATGGGACCTTTTCCGCTTCATTCAACAATTTGTATACATTGTTAGCAATAGACTACGGGTCTAAGTGGGATGAGGCTGTCACGCTACCGACTAATGACGCTAAGGTTATTTTGAAGTTTTTGCAGAAAAATATCTTTACAAGATTTTGCACCCCAAAGGCAATCATCAGTGATGAGGGAAGTCACTTCTGCAACAAGTATTTTACAGCCCTCTTTACCAAGTATGGGGTTAACCACAGAATTGCCACTTCCTATCACCCCCAAACTAGTGGCCAGGCAAAAGTATTTAATAGAGAGGTGAAGAAAATTTTGGAGAAAATAGTGAACCCGAATAGAAAAGATTGGTCTCTAAAACTAGACGACAACATATAAAAAATATAAAAAGACACGATAAACTTGATGTCTCCAAAATAGGTCCAATCCACCCAACCTATTCGATTCTCGAGTCGCCAAATACATGGTACAGAAACAACTACAACTTCATTATTACAATTGTCGTGTAAAATACGACAACATATAAACTGTGAGTTTAAAAACAAATATTATCTTCTAGACAATATCAACACTCAAATAAAGTCCTCATTACAATTATTAATACACTATTTTACAGAATAGTGAGGACTACTAAAACAACTTCTAGAACCATCATTCCACACCCTGACTAGTTCCCATTATATTCTCGCCTCCTAAGAAGAAAAATGGAACAAAAAGGAAAAGGGTGAGCTCAACTAGCCCAGTAAAGAATATTATGACTAAGATAATGTACAACAAATTATCCTTAGTCTTCAACAGGAAAAACTCGATAGAATACAATAGACAACAAGTTTTAGATCAACAATCGCAAATGAAACAACAATTCATTAAAAGAGTTAAGTAGAGAATGAAATCTACTATCATCTATGAATTTAAAAGTCCATCATCGATATTTTATCCCTCAGAACATCAATCAATATACATCTTGAATCAAATAGTCATCTTTGCACTACTACAGCCAAAGATATTAATCACCGGTCATGTTCATCTCAACACTGCTCATCTTTGCACTACGAGCCAAAGATATTCATCAAAAATCATTCATTTTGCACTACGGGTGCCAAAGATATTCAAAGAATATCATCATTTAGGACCGAGGATGATGAAAAATATATTTTAAAGAAAACGAATCCAGTGAGAGAAAAGAACAAATATTAAGGATTCGTATTTTTATACAATCCAAGTTCAAAAATACTCCATAATAAACTATCAGGAGCGTAATTCAAAATGAAGATCAAAACATAGATCCAATCAAAGATAGAAACCATAATGTATAATCTTGGACACATAAAAGAAAATTTAATTTTTCCGTGAATAGTGTCAGATTTGTGAATAGTGTCGATATGAATAATAATAGTACCGTATACGTGAATAGTAACTCGACACTAAAAGGTAGAAATTTCACAAGAAAAATCATCACTTCGTGAATAGTACTCGTGAATAGTAACTCGTGAATAAGAACTCATGAATAGTAACATGAATAATAGTAATGAATAGTAACTCATGAATAGTAACCCCGACATGAAAAGATAAGAATTTCACAAGAAAAATCTTACCAATATTCCAAGATAATGATATTAAAGAAATAATATCATTTTTAAAAAAATAACATCCCTTACCTCAAAAGAATAAGACTTTCGTCGAATATCGATATATAACGTCAAGGAAACTTGCACCAGATATAGCAACACTCAAGATATCAAAATACTCACAAAAATACGCCGATAATATAGAGAGAGAAAATTTCAGCTTTTCGTGTGATTTTCAATTCTAACCCAAGCACCCTATTTATAGAAAATGCTTAGAACACCAAGTAGTAAAAATTTAATAAAATAATAATATTTATAAAATATTATATGCACTCTTTGAAATCTGAATTTCAACAATTCACACACTAGTGGGGCCCACCAACATGAAAAAACATGTTTTAAATAATTTTTGTAACAAAATCAATTCGCACTCAATATTCCTAACTTCAATAATTCATAATAAATAGCCCTTTTATATCGTAAAAAATTCAAATCTTATGTCCATTCCATAGGAAATTTAATTCTACAACTTTACGTAAGAAAGTTTTTCCAAATTTCAAAAAGAAATTGACCGAAATCCATATACGGACGATTTCGCAGGCTATAATCAAATTTTAGTCAAAAATAGGGTCCACCAACACACAAAACATGTGTTAAACATTTTTTGTAACAAAAATACTCTTCCTCCTCATTTATTCATATATCACACATTCATTGTAAAAATATCACCATTATTATATTATTAAAATATAATAATATATTTAAATGAATTATTTTATCAAAAAAGATAAAATATCAATTTTCAACAATTGTCACATTAAAAATTTTCTCCATCTATATCCACATAAAATGAATATTTTCCTTATCATATAAATCAATAATTAATTATTCACAAATAATATTATAGTAATCACAATATCGACAACCAGCCGCTCCTGTGAAAGAGGGGCTTTCAATAAGGATTTCTCCTTATCTGAAAGCGCAATTAGTGACCAAACCTCTCCTTAGATGTAACTTTCTAGACATTGCCAATAATGTTATCTAATAATATTATTCAAATAATATGAATTATCGATCCGATAATGAAAAATATACGTGTAATGACAATTATCAAAAACAACAATAATATAAAATATCAACGTAGCAATTATTGAATCAATAAAATAAAATATTGAACAAGAATTACCGTAATAATTATCGAAAGTAGTGCTTCTTCACGTAAGAATCAATAATTGGTGCAATACCGTGCGCCATCGTTCAACAACGCAGACATCAGATTTTAACCACCGGGTATTCCAACAAAGATAATCTGTGAATAACTACGCCGTTATTTATAAAAACTCTTATACTTGTCATTTTTTCTTCATCCAATCGCTTTTCGTTATGGGGCCCACACAAGGTCGCTACTGCCGCATTTAATATTTCCCGACAAGCAAGAATATTCCACCACCAAACGAATATTCCCGACAACAATGAATATTTTATAACCACTTGCTTATTTAAAATATTTGCGCATTTTACCCATAACTAACCACATTAATCAAATCAACCCTTACTATTTCAAAATAATAAATAGAGGAAATTCCATTTTATTAAAAAAAAAATTGGGGTCTTACAACCTCCCTCCTTATGAAATTTCGTCCTCCTAAATCGACGACGTATTCTGTGTTTCAAAAGGTGAGGATACCTCGCTTTCATTTCCGTTTCCAACTCTCAGGTCATTTCTTCAATAGCATGGTTCCTCCACAAAATCTTGACTTGTGGCATAACCTTTGTGAGTAGGACATGCTCCTATAGATCTTGATTGGTATTTCCTCAGACGTTAAATCTTCTTCTATTATCTCATCCTCGGTTCTAACTCAATAATGTGGTTCGGTCGTCTCACATATTTACGTAACATCGACACGTGAAAAACGTTATGAACACGCCGACATACTTGGCAGTAAAACGAGTCTATAGGCCACAGTTCCTATTCGATCGAGGATTTCAAATGGACCAATAAATCAAGGTTCGAGCTTTTCTCTCATCATCGATTCTTCGCTTTAGAATAACGCCTTTTTGCACCTTCTTCTTCATATTCATCATCTAGGTGTGTAGCTTGAGCGCATTTTAACTTTATCGATTAAAGTCGATTCTATTCTACTCAGATATCATCACGTGGGTCCCTATAGTCTTTAACTCTATCTCTATCATTTGTAAGTTATACTTAAATGGGTCTTTGACAATATCGCACTCAGATCAGATACGACGATCTTCTACTCAACACGCCACCTACCACGTTCTCTTTTTCCAGATGGTATGGTCGTAACATGTGCCAAATGAGTCTCCTCTCGAGTTCTTCAAGCTCTTCCCACATTCCTCGCTCCATTTGAATTTTGTATCTCTACGAGTCAATTGAGTTAATGGAGTAGCGATTCGAGAAAATCTTTCCACAAATCTCCGATAATAACCAACTAAGTTTAGAAAGCTACGATTTCGACATCGACTTAGGTTGTTCTCAATCGTGACTCATATCCCAATCTTGGATAAGACGTCACAATGGCACCTATCGCTTTACTATCGCAGACTAATATGGCATCCCCCACGGAGAGTTTGGCTTGGTGCATTCCACAAAGGAAGTCACCAGATAGAGGCTCTGGGTACCAAATTTATAGTTGAATTTTTAACTCCTGAAGTTCAATAGGAGCCATTCGATATGAGATTTTAGAAATGGGTTTTGTACCGGGTTCAAAGTCGATACAAAATTCAATATCACGCCTCGGGAGTAGGCTAGAAATTCTTCAGAAATACGTCAGAAATTCACTAACAATGTAAATATCATTCAAATCGACATATTTTTGTTCAAGTCCATAACATGGGCTAAGAAAACTTGACATCCATTTTCAATAAACGAATGACTTTATGGCTTGATATGAAAATGTTTGACTTCAATGGTTTGGTTGCTTGAATTCAATAACAAAGTTGTTTAGAATATGAAAACTAACAACCTTATTTAAAGCAATCAATTTTGGCATGATGAGTAGTTAACCAATCAATCCCTAAAATCACATCAAAAGCAAGTATCTTTAAAGAGATAAGATCAACAGGTAATGTGATGGTGCCAACTTGAATCAAACAAGATTTATAAACAGTAGATGTAATGAAAGTTTCTCCTAACGGAGTCTCCACAGATAAGTCAAAGTCTAATTTCTCCGGAGTCAAGTTTAAACGTTGAGCACAAGCATGAGAGATAAAAGAATGGGTAGAACCCAGATCTAATAAGGTATAGAACTTCGCAAGAATTTATAATTAACTAACCCGTGATAACTTCGTTCGGGTTCTCTCATGTTTTGGAGAAGTCACGACAAACGCTCTTCCAGAACCGCCGACTTTGATTTTTTGTCAGATCCGCCTTTGGTGCCACCATCCCATTGGACTTGATTTCGCTATGTGACAAAAATCGAGCTATATGACCCTTCTTTTCCATAACTAAAACATACCTTGAAGGTCAGGAACAGTTTGACTTATATGTCCCTCCTCTCCAGATTTGTAAAGATCTAAACCGGCTGGCCGTTCTCCTCCCTAGAATTTGTTTGTGTGTGGTGGTGCGCCGCCGACGCCTTCCCCATCATCGTTAAATCTTTCTTCTTGAAATTTCCACTTGAATTATTTCTTCTATTATCTCGCCATGATTACCACCAAGTGGTTACCATTTTCGCATGATAATTTCCTCCACGATGATTATCATTGTTCGATGGTCGCCGCCACTCAGATGATTATCATCGAAGTTGTTGGTCGTTATTCTTAGTTGAGCAGACTCATTATCTCGCTCTAATAATCGAGCCCTATTCACAACATCCGAATATAAAGAAAATTTTATGAGAAATGAGATATCGACGTATTTCGAAGTTTCAAACCTCTCGTAAACATTCGCATCATACGCTCCTCATTCTCCACCAAATGAGGTGCAAACCTCGATAACTCCGTGAACTTCGCCTCGCATCGGGACATCGCCATGTTGTTTCGTTTCTAGTCTAATAAACTCTACCTCCTTCATATGATTAATACTTTCAAGAAAGTACTTGTCATTGAACAGCTTTTCAAATGTTTCCCAAGACATGTCGAAAAGTACCGGATCAGGGTACGCTTACGTGATTCCCACCAAGAATTAGCCTCATTACTTTAACATAAAGGTGGCGAATGGAACCTTCTGTTCTTCCCGCATCCCAAGACATCAAATATCTTGGTAATTTGTTTCACCCACATCTTCGCCTTTAATCGGATCCGCTTTTCCCTATAATCTCGGTGGTCCCAACTCTTCGACTCGCTTGGTTGTGACAAACCGTATGTTGCTATCATTTCCACCGTATTTTGTACACGAAGTCTCCTCATCTGATTTTGCATGAATCGCAAAAAGCTTCTAAACATCCCATCATTCATCGTCTCGATCAAGGGTGTTGTTTACAGGAGGAACATTGTCGCCCCTGTTGCACGCGCTTCTCCCGATTGGTGAGTAAAGGTGTCTCCACTGGCCTCATTTACTCCACTATTAACATTCTCATTGCCATTCTTAAACATCGCCATAAAACAAGGGTTAATTAAAGAAATTAACATGCAACATAATAACCCTATATTCGACCAACCAACAAATAAGCTTAGGTAGGACACACTAGCAAAGGATTTACTGCTCTCCCTCCTAGTTCTATTCCCCGATCTCCGCCAGAGACCATATCCCTAAGCTCGATATTAATCGTGACGCCCCCAAAATAGGTCCAATCCACCCAACCTATTCTGAGTCGCCAAATACATGGTAAAAAATAACTACAACTTTATTATTACAATTGTCGTGCAAAATACGACAACACTTAAACTGTGAGTTTAAATACAAATATTGTTTTCTAGATAATATCCACACTCAAATAAAGTCCTCATTACAATTATTGATACACTATTTTACAGAATAGTGAGGACTACTAAAACAACTATCTTGAACCATCACTCCACACCCCGACTAGTTCCCATTATATTCTCGCCTCCCGAGAAGAAAAATGGAACAAAAAGGAAAAGGGTGAGCTCAACTAGCCCAAAGAAGAATATTATGACTAAGATAATGTACAACAAATTATCCTTAGTCTTCAACAGGAAAAATCGATAGAATATAATAGACAACAAGTTTTAGATCAACAATCGCAATATGAAAAAATAATTCATTAGAAGAGTTAAGTAGAGAATGAAATCTACTATCATCTATGAATTTAAAAGTCCATCATCGATATTTTATCCTCAGAACATCAATCAATATACATCTTGAATCAAATAGTCATCTTTGCACTATGTGCCAAAGATATTAATTAGCCTAGTCATGTTCATCTCAACACTGCTCATCTTTGCAGACTACGAGCCAAAGATATTCATCAAGAAATCATTCATCTTTGCACTATGTGCCAAAGATATTCAAGTAATATCATCATTTAAGACCGAGGATGATGAAAATATATTTTAAAGAAAACGAATCCAAGAAGGAGACAAAAGAACAAATATTAAGGATTCAGTATTTTAGACAATCCAAGTTCAAAAATACTCCATAATAAACTATCAGGAGCGTAATTCAAAAATGAAGATCAAAACATAGATCCAATCAAAGATAGAAACCATAATGCATAATCTTGGACACATAAAAGAAAATTTAATTTTTTCGTGAATAGTGTCGTATTCGTGAATAAGTCGTGATATACGTGAATAAGATCGATATACGTGAATAGTAATCCGATACTAAAAGGTAGAAATTTCACAAAAAAATCATCATGCTTCGTGAATAGTACTCGTGAATAGTAACTCATGAATAGTAACTCATGAATAGTAACTCATGAATAGTAACTCGTGAATAGTAACTCATGAATAGTAACCCGACATGAAAAAGATAAGAATTTCACAAGAAAAATTTTACCAATATTCTCGCATAATGATATGAAAGAAATAATATCATTTAAAAAAAATAACATCCTTACCTCAAAAGAATAGTACTTTTCGACCGGAATATCGATATATAACGCTCAAAGAAACTTGCACCAGATAGCAACACTCAAGATATCAAAATACTCACAAAAATACGCCGATATATAGAGAGAGAAAATTTTCAGTTTTTCGTGTGATTTTCAATTCTAACCTAAGCACCCTATTTATAGGAAAATGCTTAGAACACCAAAAGTAAAAATTTAATAAAATAATAATATATATAAAATATTATACGCACACTCTTTGAAATCTGAATTTCAAACATTTCACACATGCTAGTGGGGCCCACACCAACATGAAAAACATTTTTTTAAACAATTTTTTTGTAACAAAATCAATTTAGACCCAATATTCCGTAACTTCAATAATTCATAATAAATAGCCCTTTTATCAAAAAAAATTCAAATCTTATGTCCATTCCATAGGAAATTTAATTTCTACAACTTTTGCAGTAAGAAAGTTTTTCCAAATTCCAAACAAAAATGACCAAATCCACATACTGGACGATTTTTTGTGCTATAATCAAATTTCAGTCAAAAATAGGGTCCACCAACACACAAAACATGTGTTAAACATTTTTTGTAACAAAAATACTCTTCCTCCTCATTTATTCATATATCACACATTCATTGTAAAAATATCATCATTATTATATTATTAAAATATAATAATATATTTAAATGAATTATTTTATCGTAAAAGATAAAATATCAATTTTCAACAATTATCACATTAAAAATTTTCTCCATCTATATCCACATAAAATGAATATTTTCCTTATCATATAAATCAATAATTAATTATTCACAAATAATATTACGTAATCACAATAATCGACAAACCGTGCCGCTCCTGTGAAAGAGGGGCTTTCCAATAAGGATTTCTCCTTACTCGGCGCGCAGCAATTAGGTGACCAAACCTCTCCTTAGATGTAAACTTTCTAGACATCGCTAATAATGCTATCTAATAATATTATTCAAATAATATGAATTATTGATCCGATAATGGAAAATATGTAAAGTGACAATTATTCAAAAACAACAATAATATAAAATATCAACGTAGCAATTATTGAATCAATAAAATAAAATATTGAATAAAGAATTACCGTAAAAATTATCGAGTAGTGCCTTCTTCACGTAAGAATCAATAATTGGTGCAATACTGTAGTGCTAATGCAACAAACGCGTATTATTGTGTTTTAACCACGAAGTATTCCAACAAGATTAATCTGTGAATAACTACGCCGCTATTTATAAAAACTTATACTTATCGTTTTTCTTCATCCAATCGCTTTTTCGTTATGGGCCCACACAAGGTCAGCGCACGCCGCATTTAATATTCCCCGACAAAGAAGAATATTCCAACAACCAAACTAATATTCCCAAAAACAATGAATATTTTATAACCACTTGCTTATTTAAAATATTTATGATTTTACCCATAACTAACCACATTAATCAAATCAACCCTTACTATTTCAAAATAATAAATAGAGGAAATTCCATTTTATTAAAAAATAAAATTTGGGGTCTTACACTTGTTTTGAATATTGCTATTGTATTCAGCATAGGTATTGGTGAATTACAAAGGGTAATCATGCTAGAGCTCATTGGTCCGAGTTAGAACATATTGAGAGGATATAATCAAGTGGCAAGTCTACAGAACAAGTACAAAGTTCAGGAGCACAAAAAAATATATACCCGCCCCGGCAGGACTTTTTATGCATACAAATGCTGCCTCGACGACAAAGTCTCTGCCAGATGCCACCCCAACGAGCCCAAAGCGTGCCCCGACGCTGAGTACTCTGTCCAATGCCGCCCCGGCGGGGATCCAAATCCAAAAATAGCCTACCCCGGCGGGGGTACGGGAATTCTATTTTTAAAATACCTCAACTGCAGTCGGCCCCTATCCATTCCAAATACAGATTTATGAAACCTAACCTTTAAAAACCACTCATACACATAATCTCCTCAACAAATTCGTCCTTCCAACCCATATCCACTTTGGATTGCAAGGATTCACCACCTAATCAAGCATCATTGAGCCCAACCTAGGGCTTCAACTTCTATCTTCCTTCCGAGTAGAATCTGAGCATACAAAAGGCTTGATTAGAATCTGTCCAACATTGACAATCATCCCAACTTGCCACACCATACAAATTCAACACAGGTAAACATACATAAACAACATAATTTGATTACTCCGTGTTGACAGATTGAGTTATGGGGTTAAATTGGGGGAACAATTTGGTCAATTGAAACTTTGGAGGGTTAACTATTTGGCACTAGTTCGATGTTGGGAACTTTTGGCAATCGGTGATATCATGCTTTAGTTTACTTTGTAAGTTACAAGTTGGATGCAGAACTGAAGTTTGGGGTTAAGAATTATCGATTAACATCAACTTGCACACCATCTATTTGAAAAAGGGTTGTAACGAAGGCTACCACACACAGGTGAGGTTTACACTAACTATCAGTGCTTATAATGGGAACTGACTGCGGGTGACATTTTCGATACAATGGCACCAAGAGCACCAAAATGACAGAAGGGTGAAGGTCCATCCACCCCCACAAGACAGTTTGACAGTAAGAAATTCATCAGTGCCTTAGCAGCAGACAGATTTGACTATTTAGCAAACAAGGCACTCACCCCTGAACGCGGTCTTTGACCCGATGAATTTGATGGTGAGATGGGGCACCAAATCAAAGAAAAAGGGTGGGACACCTTCACTGATCAGCCCGAAGCAGCAGTGGTAGCGGTAGTTAAGGAATTCTACGCGAATGCTAAAGATAAGGCTCCATTCATAGCATTCTTTAGGGGCAAGATGGTATCGTTTAGTGCTACCGCTATCAATGACTATTATAACCTATGAGTGTCTACAATGTGTCAGTATACAAATTTCTGAGATAGTGGGCTAGATTACGACAAGATTCTGACTGAAATTTGCAGGCAAAAAGCTGTGTGGCTAAAAGGCAAGAAAGGGGGTACACTGTTCTTAAGTAAAGATTTGAGCCTCAACGAAAAGATTTGGAATGCCTTCCTATGTGCCAAGCTCCTCCCCTCTCAGCACACTAGCAAAATCACAAAAGAGAAAGTTTCACTTTTGTACGCCATTATAAAGGACTTTGTCATTAACATAAGGGTAATCATAAACTTTTCAATTCGCCGATGCTTGATAGGGCCAAAAACTTGTTAGGTATGGTCTAGTTACACACAACACGCAAGTATACGTGGTTAAGAAGTAATAAAGTGATGAGTCGAGTATTGTTCCCACGGAGAAAATAAGTGAAATTTATCCTAACAACTACCAATTTTGTATTATCTCAATTTTATTAAACTAATGATCGAATCTATGAAAATTATGACAACTACTAATGAATTCAAAACCAACTAACTACCACAAGCCTTTAATTAGGTATTGGAGATTTAAGTCTATAATTTCACTTGATGCTTCACTTAGAATGACACACTTTCCTTTTAATTCAAATCAACTATCCCTCATTGTTAACCAAGAACACAATAGTAGATATAACCATCCCTTAATGAATTATACCCATATCTACTTAAATCTACAATTGATAGAATTAAATAAAACACCCTAATTATCTAATCCATTATATCTCTATGTGAATTACAATTAAAGAAGGTTTAATCACGTGTTCTCATATGATTACGTGTGATGCATAGGTACATCCCTATACTAAGCATAAATTAAGAATCCCATCATTATGCAGGAATCACAATCACACACTACTATGATTAGGTATAAACCCATATTCCATTTTTCGAGTTCATATGGGTTGTCAAGAAATTGGCGATCAAGCAATTTATTCATTAATCATAAACCATAGTAAACAAATCTGGAATAAATCTTAATGAATTAATATAGAAGCATATCAATCCTCGTTAAACAAAAAGATCCATCGTAGACTTAAAAAGTGATTTAGTTCATGATGAATGAATAAGAAACTGAAATCCACAAAGATACTAGCATTCTAAATAAAAAGATGAATATAAAGAATTAAAACTGTAAATGGAACCGCTACTCTTTTCCAATCACCTTTGTATTCTTCGTGCTCCAAATCTTTGCTTCAATCCTCCACTCGTGATCCCAAAGTTAGGGTTTTGTCAATGATAATGATAAATGTCCTCTCTTCCCCTGTATCTACCTTTAATACTCTTCTAATCATGTCCCGAATCCATCAGCGAAAGATCTCCAGAATCAGAACTGAACAAGGAAACTCTATATTCACAGCCGCATAGCCCGCCCTGGCGAGTAATATATATTGAAGACCACCCGCCTTGGCGGGTGTACCAAATCCTTTTTGGCAACTTGTGACCCCTGCCCCGACGGGTAAATTGGCTTATAGACACCCGCCCCGGTGGGTGTGCTAGCTGGAAATTTCCTCCAATTTGCCTTTGAACCCTGCTTTTTCCTTTAAACCAATTCCTGAAATTCAATCCATAGAGAACGAGTAAAACAATACAAAAACATCTTAAAGTAGCACCGAGTTAAGCTCGAAAGTACCCGATTCGTTGGTATAAACCCACTAATCACTAATCAAGATAATATATTTGATTGTAGATGTCAGAAGATGATGTGACTAAGGTCGTTCCCACACTGAGTGAGGAGCTGATCACTCTGCTTGTGATAGTACCTGAACCATTGTTGGTGGTGCTGATAGATAATGATTCGGACATGGATGCTAAGTCTGAGTGGGATCCTTTCGAGGATGAGGAAGTGCCAGCTTATAGGGCAATTAATGCAGTGGATGAAACTATATCTGTTTTTAAGGTTGTAAAAGATGAGTTGATGGTGGATTTAAGAAGTGATCATAATGAGTATCTAGAGATTGAACTAAGTGATGAAGGGGAAATAAATTTCAAGTTGGCTCAGATAGAGCTAGAAGTAAGAACAGAAGAAGAAGGAAAAGGCATAGAAGTAGATGTGAAGGATCAATCAACAAGTGAAGCTTAAGAAATGAAGCATAAGGTGTTTTTCTAGGAAGAAATGTGGAAGCTGGAGAGACTATTGAATAATCATTTGGAGAAGGCTTTGAGTGAGATGACAAAGAATGTAATCAGTTGCAATTGAAAATCGGTAAGATGGGAGCTGAAAGCAGTAAATCGGCTGAAGTTCAGAATAGAAAAAGGAAAGGGAAATGGATAGATAAGCAAGAACATTAAGAAAATTGTAAAAATTGTATGAAATGTGGAAAAGCCCACGATGGTGTATGCTTGAAATGAAATAATGTATGTGATAAGTGTGGATAAAAGGGACATATTTCTCCTAACTGCCCCAACCCGACGAAAATAGCATGTCTCAAGTGTGAATCATTTGAGCATGTAGTTAAGGTCTTCCCGATAAAAGGACAAGTATAGTAATGTGTATAGGTATGTGTATATGTAAAGGTGTTTATGTGTTATATGAATCTTAGCTTGTAATATAAATAGCGAGTTATATTTTGTAAGTCCTAGCTTTGATATAAGTGGAGGATTCTGATAGGTTAACCTCATCTTTTGTAATAAATAGACGGATGAAGTTGTAATTAGCAAGAAAGCTAAAAAGAAAGAAGTATGTAAGAAATTAAGAAGTATGAGAATAGAAGTATGTAAAGAGAAGTATGTATGTTGAAGCATATTAATAAAAAGATGTTTATTAAATGTGCTTGTGACGAGTTTGTGTTTACATTGAATAAAAATGCTTTAAGGTAAGAAATGAAATAATAATAACAATATTTTATTAACTAGAAGATGTCGCTGAGAAGAATGCAAAAAGTACAAGAGGAAAGGTTAAGAAATGAAAGAAAAAGTGAGAACAATAATAGGGAATAAATTTAACCATATGCAATAATTGATGAATCAATTAGTAGAGATATTTCGGAATAAAAATTGCGCTAATGTAAATAAAAGTTCGTTAGTTGTGGCGATGGCCAGTATTAAAGACTTTAAAAATGTGGGACCTTCGAAGTTTAAAGGAACCACTGAGCCTATATAGGGTCAATCATGGATAAGAGAGATAGATAATTCATTTATTGTCGCTATAATAAGTGAGTAGCAAAAGATTGTTTTACTACTTACATGACAAAAAGGTAAAACTAACTTCTGGTGAAAGACAAACCAAGACAAGGTTGAGGATGAAGTTATTGATTGGGAATGATTCAAGAAAAGATATTTCAAGAATTATTTCCCTCGGAGTATGCTGAGTCGTATGGAAAAAAGATTTCTATAATGCGAAGAAAAGTGATGTGATATAATCCCTATGATGCAACTAAGTTCAACGAATTGGCTCGGTTTGTTCCACATCGAGTGGACATAGAGGAAATAAATGATAGAAGGTTTAAGCAGAGATTACAAACCTGACTTTACAACAAGTTATTAATGTTGCAAATAGGATCGTTTAGGACGATTCAAGATAAGACTATAAAAGCTAAGGAAGGAAGTGAGGCATGAATTCTCTAAAATAGAGAAGGGGAGAATAAAAATAAAGCTGAAAAAATAGCTAAGGATGGAAGAGGCAATTAAAAGTGAAGAAAGCTCAAAAAAGGAAATAGAATGAGTCTGAAGATACCGAGAAAGATCAAAAGAAATAGATCTGAAGGATATAAGATATGTGAACAAAGTCACACATGAGAGTGCTTGAAGAGAAAACAATATATTATGGCTGGGGGAAAGTAGGATATATTTTCTAAGTTGCCTATCCGATGAAGAGTGAATGTTGTGATTGTAGAAGATTAAAAAATATGGCAAAGAATTGCCTAAATAAAGAAGCCGACGGAGGAAACGATAGAAAGATGAATAATAATGGGAAGGTGACAATAATTGGTATAGCTCAACCTAATAGATTGAAGTTTGGATCTTCAATATGATGATTTAAGATGATGAGATGTTGGCAGATTTAACGTTAAGTTTTGTCCCGATCAACAATATTAATGTTTACATATTGTTAATTTGGGTACGATCTATTGTGATTCATATAGTATGAATTGTTAATGTTTAAGTTTAATCCTAGATAATCTGGAAAGTTGTGTGAGAATCAAAGATATGAATAAAGGTATAACCCCTGATGACATAACAATTAAAATTGTTGTGTTGGGATAGGAGAGCATGAAGTGATGATGGAATTAATTTTGATTTAATGTTAAGGATTTGATGAAATTTTAGGAATAATTTGGTTAATTGACCATAGGGCATTGAAACATTGCTAAAAGAAGCTAAGTGAACCTTAAGACTGTGAAACAATACAAGGTGGTATGTGGTGATAGTAAATTGACGAGATATTCTATTGGTTTGAAGAAGATGATGTAAGCCAGAAAGACTGTTAAGAAAGAAATGTTAAGACTATTAAGGTTACATGAGGGATATCCAAAGAATGGAAGCATAAATAGGTTAGATAATTATGGTGAATGAACTTATGAATGTTTTTATCCGAATAAAATGATAGGATCAATAAATTTTTGTTTCTTCAATTTGTTAAAAAGGGAACGAAGTATCGTTCGAGAATAAATTTAAGGATGAAGTATCATCAGTGAAAAAAAAAAGGAAATAGAATGTTTCGAAGATATCGTTCAGAACTTGTTATGTTTATTACGAGTTTTGGTGATATAGTTTGGGTCGAAGAATGCGTTAGTAACATTTATGAATGAAGAGGTTTATGGTGTTTAAGTTATATTTGAATAGATCGATAATGATATATTTAGATGATATCTTAGTCCAATTGAAGACACAAGAATATCATAAAGAACACTTAAGAATAGTGTTGAAAGTATTAAGGAAAGAGAATCAGTATATGAAATGCACAGAATTGAATTAAGTAGGAAATTAAGAAGTTTAAAGGTTTTGAACATATGATTGAGGATTATGGGATAAAAAGAAAGATATCCGAAAAAGGCGGATGAAAAGTTATATGGAGAAGAATTGTCTAGCTAAAATGGACATAATGAAGAAGGCACAATCTCAAAAAAGAGGAGTGAAAATAGATAAGGCAAAGGATTGCCAATGATAAAGAGAAATAAGATTACATTTGATAAAGAAAAAGTATTAAGATTTGAAGGAGAAATTTGAGTTCCAATAATATTGGAGCTGAAATAAAAAAAAAATCACAAAATGTGTCCGTAAGTGCTCGATTTGATAGAGAGTCAAGGCCGGGTGATGAAGATTAAATGATTTGTAGGAATTCCAAAATGGAAATGGGAGTATACCATGAGGAATTTTGTGATAGGACTTTAAATTATGTGAAGAAGGAAAGACGTGGTATGATGTGTAGTACATGTTTGATGAGTTGATGTAATTATATCAATTAGAGATAATGTTATGTAAACTTTATGTCAAGAAAATTATTTCCAGACACGAGGTACTAGTTTTGGTCGCATCGGATCGGGATCCGAAGGCACAAAGAAGTTATGGAAAAGATTCCAAGAGTATAGGGGAATGAATTTGAGCTTGAATGCGGTGTATCATCCTCAAGCAAATGAGCAATTTAAAAGGTACCAATGAAAGGTGTTGTTTGTTTATGGACATGAGTCATAAGTTAACTCAGAAGATTATAGATGTTAAGTTAATATGTATGACTAAACATGCAATCACGCAGAATTGTTCCATAATCTCACGTTATGATTCAATTATTGTCACAAATTTTTAATTTAAATAATTGAGATGACAAGTTATTCATATTATTATGTACATTATTGACAATGTTTAATACATTCAACCTCTAATTTTTTAGGAGAAACATCATTAAACCATAATACAAGTTATATTATGATGAAAATTTGTTAAAAATATTGAGGGGTTTTTATAAATAATTATAAATTTTGCTTATTATTCTAATACAAAATTTATACAATTTATTTCAAACTTCTATTCGTTAATAATACATTCAACCTCTAATTTTACATCATTAAACTTTCAACCATTAAAATTTGTGAAATAATTACATCTAAAAATATCTATCGTAATCATTTTTAATACCTTTACATCTAAATATAGAATCATTTTTAATACTATAATAGCTTATTGCAAAACAATATTACAATTCAACATTAATACATTATTCGGAACCTTAAACATGGTTCAAAAATAATAATAACACAACAAAAGTGTATAAATCTTCAAGTATCACATCTGATTCATATGTCTTTCAAGTAACACATAACTTTACCTTGAATCTTGAACCTGCAAAAGTGGTTATTTGCAAGGTAAAGCTCGACAACCCAAAAAAATCTCTACAGCTTTTCATGCATCACATAACACATAATAGCATGCTCAACATATATCTTATAAACATTGGGCTAACATAACATACATGTTATAGTTCATATAACAAGTATAAAGATGTATAAAGATTGAGTTCTTACTCAATCAACATGCTTTACTCAATCAATGTAGTCATAAGTTGATTTTAACATTTCATACATTCAACATATATATTATCATGCTCTTTTTTGCAATAAAGATTTAAATCAATCAAATTCATATAAATAGGAACCGAAAGACTTGCTTGATTTGATTTGCCACAACTATATATTTACACAATACAATAATTTAAAAGTTCATAATCATATATACACAATGAAATCAATTAGATTGCATTGACTCTTCATCTTATCCTATTATTTAAAAAATTCCCTTCTAATCGTAACTCGATGTTCAATCTAGTGTTTAAGTTTTGTTATGACATCTCTTTGTTCAATCAGTTTAATTACATTAAAATTCATTTTTCTTCTTATTACATTCCACTTTAATTGACATTTGACATTCAGTTAAGTCTTTAACCTTGCCTTTATATCACCTTAGACATATAATGGTTGTTAACATTATTTTAGTTAACCTTCGCCTCGCATTTCTTTATACTTCTCTTTTAGTCGACACTTAGCATTTGGTTAAGTCGTTATAGATTGATATTACATTATATTAATGTATTATCTTCATTAAATCAACTTTCATCTCATACTTTTAAATTACTTCATTCAAATGGTTATATAACATTTAGTCAAGTTCTTACAATCTTGCATCTACATCCATTTAGATGTATATTAGGTTGGTTAAATTAATTAACTTAACCTTCCTATCATTATTTAAATTTTATTTTATACTTTCAAGTTATTTCTTTTAATTGATACTTAACATGTGGTTAAGTTCTTCACTTATGTCTCTCACATCATTATCTTGCATGCTAAACTAGATTAGACCTTGCTTGACAATCCTCAAATTGACAGACTTTCTCCGCTTAGGCTCGGGGCATGTAGCACTGCATACGCCCCAAGCTTTGTACAGTAGACTTCAAGCAGAAGACTGAGAAGACCAACTACTAGCAACAACTACTTTTTTTTCGTCAGGTACCAACGCAGAAATTACATTTTATTACGCATGTAAACCGCAGCAGCCTACTACCTGCAGCACGACTCCCAAAACCAACCCAATTCCTATGTAAATTCATGAAACTTAACATCTAAACTTATGTAATAACATCAATAAACATGTTATACACCATTCCAAATACATAAACATTACATAAACACATATTTGAAGAATCAAAACCTTATTTTCCAAATTTATTCATTTTTATACTTTTAGCAAATTCGATCGCCACGACTTCGCTTTCTTAACCAATTGACACGATTTAAACTACGTTGATTTCGCTTTCTTAAATACTATCATAATCCATCTTCAATTCGCAGATTCCAACACATATAAGGCATGAAAATTTGTACTTTCTAAGCCATATTCATATAACATAAACAACATTGCGATATCATTTTTTCTTCAAACCCAATTTCATGAATTTGATATCAAAATAACATGTTTATAAATGATTAATTAACAGTTTATAAAATATATATATATATATATATATATATCAATTCACATGAAATTGCATCAAAATATACAGAATGGTACCCAAAACTAGAAATAAAATAGAATAAGTTTATACCTTTAATTTCCTACTAAGAAGATGGTAGAATCCTTCCTCAACCCCTAACAATTCGCAAAGATCACATTCAAGCCTCTCAAAACCTCTGTGTTTCTCTCTCTCTCTCTGTCTCTTATGCTATCAAGCTTTAGGTTAAAAATAAAACAAATGATAATGGCCTCCCACTAACCCACGCAACTTCAGGTTAAAAAATATAAAAAGTCATAGGTTATAATAAGCCAAAGGCCACAAGGCCTTGTTTGGCTAAAACCACATAAACCCCATAAACTAAATTATTTAAATAATATTTATATTATATAGTTTCAATTGTCACACTTTAAATTTAGTTAATTTAAATAACTTTAATTTAGTTAATTTAAATAACTTTATTACTAATAGTATTCATAATTATCATTATATATTACAATTAATAAATAATTATATATCTAATTTAATTAATAAATTAGACTAGAACATCACTTTATTTAATTTATTTATTTTCATTAAATTAAACAATTTATTTAATTTAATTATTTTCTTAAATATTAAGCAATTGATTTAATTTAATTATTTCCTTAAATTAAATCCTTTCAAATAAAATTATCAATACTCAATTTAATTAACATTAATCAATTTAGTTACTAAATTAATTCACCACAAATTTATCAACCATTTATTTATCTCAATAAATAAATAAATTTAAAATATTTATTTAATTCAATAAATATTTAAAATTAATTACTAAATTCATTTAATTCCTTCAATAGTTAACTTAACTATTAAACCTCACTTTCCTAATATATGAATTTATATTTCTCTTCACACTTTATTATATATTTCAACATATAAAGCACGTATATATATACATACTCAAACTCAAAACATCTCATAATAAGAATTTTAATTATTAAATTTTATTTTAATAACTTATAAAAATTTGGGTTGTCACATCTTTCCCCCCTTATAAGGATTCCGCCTCTAATCAACGAAACCTCCCTTACTTGGTTTTCACCAAATCTCTTTTCAAAATTTATCGTTGAATAACTTCATCACATTATTACCTTAATATAGATTTTATATTTCTTACTCCCACCATTACTCATAATAAATTCTTGTAAGTTTTATTTCATAACATTTACTTAGACTCAATTATATTTTGAGTATTATATATTCTTTAACCCATTCATTTCCTTTTCTAAGGATCATTATCATATACTATATTCTCATAAACACTCGGGATATTACATTCATTCATTTTTCTAAGAATTTCGTCCTCGAAATTTTATTTATTAATCTTCATTCATTCAATCTATCAAAATAGATTTTATGTTAATATCTATTTATTCATTAGGTTTTGCAACCAAATTCTTTCTCTAAGGATCTTTCTAAGATCATCATATTCCTCACCTACATCCTCTTTTAAGAGTTTCACATTTTCTTCTTTCGAATTTCATTTCTTTCTTGAAATTATTATGTTTTGCTTAATTTTCTCATCCTTTCCACTTTCACTTTTCGAATAATAAGAATCTTCCACAATTGCTCAATAATTG
Organism: Panax quinquefolius; assembly: GCA_020205615.1. Classification (NCBI taxonomy): domain Eukaryota; kingdom Viridiplantae; phylum Streptophyta; class Magnoliopsida; order Apiales; family Araliaceae; genus Panax; species Panax quinquefolius. Next base: position 256,663 of record JAINUW010000045.1, read on the forward strand.
GGAAGCGATATGAATAATGTGGAATTTAAAAGATTCCAAATCGTCGTCGAGGGTCATAAGACCTTGAACTACGCCCCTAGGTTATCAAGTATCTCGACTTGAACCTTTAATACCATAAGACTATACGGACCTTGAACTCTTCTCCGTGTTTAACAATGTATCACCACCATAAACCATCTTTTAATGTAATGTTTAGCAATCACGCAGATGAAAACACTCTCTGTAAGTACTCTAGGTGATCAATTTATCGCATTTACCCTACGTCATGCACAACGTATTACATCTTAACATCGTAATGACAATATGCGTTACTTTCAGAACCATTGTCTTCGATAACATGTCCCCTTTTACAGGGTTGTTCACCTCACCTTTTCAACAACTGAATCCGCACCAAAACAATTTGGTTTGGCATAACTTCTCAAGAAACGCTTGAATTTCATGAACATCTTTCAATATTTCGCTCAAGTTGAACCAAATAGCATAGACTTCTACAACAATTCGGACATCAATCAAAATATACATATACATATATATATATTTTCATATCTTAAAGAAATCTCAAAATCTTTTTATGACATCATGATACCGCATCGCATTTACAAATTCGTTTGAGGATTCCGTCATTTGGTGATTTTATCATACTATATCATCATACCATAGTAGGTGGGTCGACGATCCTTAGATCACATCCAACACTAAGTAATACTTCATTGATGACTCCATCGTTTTTATCATCTTTGCACCAGGTTCCATGATGCATTGATGATATATAAAAAATATATATATTTTGATATATTTCAAATCATTTTTGTCTAGCCAAAGCAATTAGCATATACATACGAATAATAGCACTGTTTTTAAAAATTCTTTGGTTCACTAGTGTGACCCAACACATTTTTTTTCCAAAAATCAAAAGTATAACCATCGGCACGAAGTCAATATATTTTGAAAATCTAGCAAAGCTAAAAGATTTGGAATACCTAGTTTTATCCATCAATTTCAATCTTTACACTAAATATTCTTGTATTTCAACTTATAATCCTCCTATATCCCCAAAGATAGTTCATCAAACTTCTCGCACATTGGAAGTTCAGAACTTGCCACAATAATATGAGTTTAAGAACTTGTCCTAGTCGGAATTATAGGCGTCCATTCATTTTAGGGGTTCAAAACATACCATATTATTATGAGTCATTTAACTTACTATATGCATTAGTTTTAAGAACCGCACCTAATCCTAATAATATCTCGACTAATCTTAATAGTTTCTAACTATCAAATATACACATGAGAAAAGAATCACCTTTTCGCCACATATACATTGATAATAGCGACACCAACATTCCAATGATTATCAATGTGATAAACCGAAAGTGCAAGCACAAAACCCTCGCCCATACAAAGATTTGTACAACTTAGCCATCACATAAGTCCTCAATTGAAATCCCACCTAACTCTATCTTACTCTTAACTTGCTCTTTGCTCGATATTAATTCCTCAGATCACATTATCTATAACTCCTCGTGAGTTTATCTCGTACTATATCATAATACATCATCTTCATAGCATCAAGCTATAATTATTCAAACATTACAAACCATCTTTCCTTTATAACTTAAAGCAGATCACGCCGTGATCTTATTCTATAATCATCTCCTTAAAAGTCTTTTCTTAACTCGTGATCGCTTTTGTTTTACGATCCCTTTCTTTCCTTTTTCATCATTATGACATTCTTTGTTTCTTGAGTATTGGAGTTAGGCAACCTCTCATTTTTTTATCACTTCAAGATTCTTCTTTGAATTTTCTTGTTTATATAACAATTCTTCCTTTAAGAATTTCTAACTTCATTTAAATCAACATTTCATTCAAGTTCCACATTTTCATCATACGTATCCATTTCTATACTTGGTACACATCGAGTCTCTAACAGTTTTAATATGGTACGCTGAGTGGTTTCCCACAAACAACCAACAAACTAGGTTCCGAGTTGCTAGTTCGTATATACCTCCTCTCTATGAAGGAATCGTTTAGCCCAGATACCACACATCAACTATTAAAGAGTACAATTATACCATACTTAAATATAACTTTTTATTCTTAACTTCTTTATCATTCTCTTCTTATAAACATTGTCTATTTATTATCACATTTCATTCTTATTATTGGAGTTGGGTAACCCCACATTCATATTCCTTATAACTCTATGAGATTCTTCTTTGAATCCTTTCACACATTTTTTAATCCCTTCTATATAAATTTCTTAAATTACTTCTTATTGTTCAAACTCTAATTGAGCTCATTCTTTCATTATCTTCACCTCTCTTCTCTAAGGTTATAGCCTAAGGTACTCCTACCTAAGGTTTATAACCTACGGCTTTGATACCAACTGTAACGACCCCAAAATTCATACAATTTAATTCTCGACTTCGGTCGTTAATAATAGATTCAACCTCACATCATTAAACCATAATACAACCATTAAAATTTGCGGAATAATTAAAATTTTCTATTACAATTAAAAATTTTCTATTACAATCTATTCTCGTTCCCAGAACTTTCAACCTTTACATCTAAATATCTTAGAATCATTTTAATACTACAATAGTTTACATTGCAAAACAATATTACAATTCAACATTAATAATACATTATTCGTAACCTTAAACATGGTTCAAATAATAATAACACAACCAAAGTGTATAAATCTTCAAGTATCACATCCGATTCATGTCTTTCAAGTAACACATAACTTTACCTTGAATCTTGAACTGTAAAAGTGGTTATTTGCAAGGTTGAGCTCGACAAACCCCAAAGAAAATCTAATAGCTTTTCATGCATCACATAACACATAATAAGCATGCTCAACATATATATCTCATAAACATTGGACTAACATAACATACATGTTATAGTTCATATAACAAGTATAAAGATGTATAAAGATTGAGTTCCTTACTCAATCAAGATGCTTTTACTCAATCAATGTAGTCATAAGTTGACTTTAACATTTCATACATTCAACATATATATAACACATCATGCTCTTTTCAATAAAGATTTAAATAGTTAATCAAATTCACATAGCAAATAGGAACCGAAAGACTTTTTCGATTCGATTGTTACTACCAACTATAACCATCGCTTTTGGGTTTATCCTACAATAATTTAAAAGTTCATATATACAAGCATCAATTACATATACACAATGAAATCAATTAGATTGCATTGACTCTTCATCTTATCCTTTTATTTCAAAACATTTCCTTTTAATCGTAACTCGATGTTCAATCTAGTGTTTAAGTTTTGTTATTTACATCTCTTTGTTTAATCATTTTAATTACATTAAAATTCATTTTCTTCTCATTACATTCCACTTTAATTGACATTTGACATTGGGATAAGTCTTTAACCTTGCTTTTTTATATCACCTTAGATATATAATGGTTGTTAACATTATTTTAGTTAACCTTCGCCTCTATTTTTTTTATACTTCTCTTTTAGTGACACTTAGCATTTGGTTAAGTCGTTATAGTTTGATATTACATTATATTAATGTATTATCTTCATTAAAGTTAATTAAATCAACTTCCATCTCATACTTTTAAATTACTTCATTCAAATGGTTATATAACATTTAGTCAAGTTCTTACATAATCTTGCATCTACATCCTTTTAGATGTATATTAGGTTAGTTAATTAATTAACTTAACCTTCCTATCATTATTTAAATTTTATTTTATACTTTCAAGTTATTTCTTTTAATTGATACTTAACACGTGGTTAAGTTCTTTACTTATGTCTCACATCATTATCTTGCATGCTAAACTAGATTAGACCTTTGCTTGACAATCCTCAAATTGATGAGACTTCTCTGCCCAGGCTCGGGGTGGCGGCAGCCACTACGCGCCCCAAGCCTTGGCATCTGGCGCAATGCTATCTTTGGCATAGACAGACAGAAGACCAGCACAAGAATTGCGCCATTTTTTCTGCTGGTAGAATGCGGTAATTGCATTACGGACACGTATGTAAACCGCAGCAGAACTTCGCTTTGAGCCCGACTCCCAAAACCAACCCAATTCCTATAGAAATTCATGAAACTTAACATCTAAACTTATGTAATAACAATAATATACATGATATACACCATTCCAAATATATAAACATTATATATACACATATTTGAAGAATCAAAACCTTATTTTCCAAATTTCTTCATTTTTTTACACTTTTAGCTTAATTCGATCGCCACGACTTCGCTTTCTTAACCAATTGACACGATTTAAACTACGTTATTTTTCATTTCTTAACATACTAACATAATCCAACTTCAATTCGCAGATTCCAACAAGTATAAGGCATGAAATTTTGTACTTTCTAAAGCCATATTATATAATATAAACACTGTTATATGAAATCTTTTCTTCAAACCCAATTTCTCATGAATTTGATCATCAAATAGCCCTTTAAATGATAATTAATAGATTATAACACCATGATAATATATATATATATATATATATCAATCCAACTGATTTAACCATTTCAAAATATAATATACATGGAAACTAGAAAACAAACAGAATAGTAAAATATACCTTTAAAACCCTAGTTGTAAGATGCAAGAGATGGTGACCTTCCTCAAAAACTTAACAACAGAGATCATTCTTCCTTCTCAAAAAGTCTCTGTGTTTTTCTCTCTCTCACACTCTTTTGCTTTCGCTTTAGGAAAAATAATACATAAAAAAATATATGGCTTTCCACTAACGTTCAATCGATTATAAAAATATAAAAAGTCTACATCTGTTATAATAAGCCAAAGGCCACAAGGCCTTGTTTGGCTAAACACATAAACCCCATAAACTAATTTATTTTAATAATATTATATTATATAGTTTCAATTGTCACACTTTAAATTTAGTTAATTTAAATAACTTTAGTTTAGTTAATTTAAATAACTTATAATAGTATTCATAATAATTTTTATTATATGATACAATTAATAAATTATAATATATCTAATTTAATTATTAAATTAGACTAGAACATCACTTTATTTAATTTATTTATTTCAAATAAATTAAATAATTCATTTAATCTAACTATTTTCTTAAATATTAAGAAATTAATTTAATTTAATTATTTTCTTAAATAAATTTAGATAAAATTATCATTTCAATTTAATTTAAATTAATCAATTTAGTTACTAAATTAATTCAAATAAAATTATCAACCATTTATATATCTCAATAAATAAATAAATTTAAAATATTAATTAATTCAATAAATATTTAAATTAATTCTAAATTCATTTAATTTTATTAAACCATTTTATTCACTTTCTCCAATATATGAATATATAATAAATAAATTTACATAAATATTTATTTAATTCAAAACATCTCATAATAAAATTTTAATTATTAAAATTTTAATTTACTAAATTCATTTAATTCTTCAATAGTTAACTCACCAAATCTCTTTCAAAAATCGTTGAATAACTTTCCCACATATATAATATAGTTTTTATATTTCCTACTCACCATTCTTCATAATAAATTCTTGTAAGTTTTATCATATATTTCAACATCAATTATATTTTGAGTATTATATATATACATTTATTTACTCAAACTTAAAATATCTCATAATAAGAATTTTAATTATTAAATTCTTATTTTAATAACTTATAAAAATGGTATATTATATATATATATATATATATTATAATAATGTGGGGGAACATTTTTTATCTAGGAGTTATTAATATATTATTATATATATATATATATATATATATATATATTATAATAAGTTTATTTTTTATCTAAAATAGAATATATTATATTTTATTATTATATATTTATATAAAAAAAGTGTTCTCATAGTTTCGAAATCGGAAAAAAAAAAATTTCTCGTGAACTTCATTGAACTTCCCTACTATGTATCCATGATTAATTCCTAAATAGTATCCTTCCATTCTCCTATAAATATGATGCTCAGTTTAGAATTAAAAATCACACCAGAATCAGAGAATTCTTCTTCTATAATATTGAACGTATTTCTTTTGAGTTTAAGGAAGCTTTGAGTGTAGAAAACAGTTAAAGTTTTCTTCAAGAATATATCCGCTATACGAGTCGAAATTGTTCTCTTTTTGAGGTGGGGTATTATTTATCTCATATTCGCTCACGATATTTTTTTCGTATTCGTAAGAAATTTTATTTCGTTCAATATTCGTAAGAAATATTATCTTCGTTTAATATTCTTAAGGAATATTATCTTCGTTTAATATTCGTAAGGAATATTATTTTTGTTCAACAGTTGTAAGGGATGTTATTTTTGTTCAATATTCGTAAGAAATAATATTTTCTTTCGTACTCTGTAGTACGTAAGTTGTGAGACCCCAAATTTTATGAATAAAGATTTAAATTTTCTCGAAATATTTTTTTTAATATTATGGAGTAAATTTGATATAATGTTATAGTTGTGGGTAATATTTATAAATTTTGAAAAGTATGCAAGTTTTTGTATAATATTCGATTGGTCGGGGAATATCCTTACGACATACAATCATTGGTGGACCCTACAATGTAAATTATTATTTCGGATTGAGAAAACGACACAAATATTTTTATGAAAATAACGGCGGAAGTTTTATCGTTAAAAACCGTTGAACTACTTTCAGTAATAAAAGTACAAGAATATACGTGGTTGATAAGTAGTACACCTAGATTGATTATTGATGCTTGATAAGTAGGTTTTATACATACTTATCCGGCATCTATTACTTGAATTATTTGCTTAATCTCGTGTTTCTAAGTTACTTTTCATGCATTTTGTTTTCATTTTGTAGATTATATGTTTGGAAGCTGAGTGAGCAACTATTGGTATGAAAACGTAAGGAAAAGCAATTATGGATATCGTTCGGGCCTTCATGTTCATTTTTATGATCATTTCATGTTCTTGGCGTGGAACTTGGACTATGTTGTAGAACTCTTTCTTATCTTTCCGGAACGTCTTGAATCATTCCAATCGGAAGTTCGGATGCGAGATTATTGCCTTTTTATCAAAGTTAAGAGTTGTTATGTTTGTCATTTACATAGCAGCTACTTCCAGTCCAATTTTGACCTTCATCTATTCGTTATTTCTGAAAACTAAAAGAATGAAAGTTGTAGAGGTCGTCGATAGCTTCGCTTTGATAGGTGACGGGCCCCGTAACTCCTTACGGATTAGAAGTTATGGTAGTTTTAGCAGAGGATATTGCAGCAGATTTACAGAAGGTAGGCAAGCTTGGGCTTGCTCATTTTGGCCTTGAAAGCAAGCCGGGGATTGTGTCCTGGGATGATTAGCAGATTGCTAGCAAGCCGGGGCTTGCTATTACAAAAGAGAGACCCAAGCTGGGGCTTGGGTACGGGAATAGAAGGGTATCCTAGTTGGTTTCTATTGCTACAAACGTGGAGCTTAAGTGATAGTGATGTTTTGGGACTCATATTGGCATGGAATTGTAATCAGAATACATGTTGAAGTATATAATTAACAGTAAACAATAGGATTAGGGGGACGGAAGGAAAAATACGAAGATTAATCTCAGTTTTTCTAAGCAAGCGTTGGAGGAGTATTTCAAGGAGATTTTCGAGACGATTGCGATTCTATGCTACGTGAAGGGTGTTTTTCAATATTCTTCGTCTTAGACTATTATTTGTAATTGAAAGAATGATTTCCATGATTTATTCAGTGTTTATTTCTTTTATTATGAACTAATTCACTTTTTAGGCTTATGATGGATCTTTGAGTGAATCTATGATTTTGTAAACTTTAATTTCCAATTTAATAAGCTATTTCCAGTTTATCTATATTGATTTGAGCATGAATCTATGAATTTCCTGATCAACAATTCTTTGTGGATTTGTATGGAATCGAGAGAGGATATGTAAGTTTAGACCTAGTTGATATAGCATGTGTTCATGAATTTTGTGAATAGCAGAATCTTGATGAATGCTAAGGTAGAGATATGCTTAACATCGCATGTAATCGGGTAGAGAACTTATTCTTAAACCTTCTTTAATTGTAATTCAAATAGAGATATAGTGAGTTAGTTGATTAAGGTGTTTAACGTGTTTCTATCTTAATTGTGGATTTACGTTAATACGGTATTAGTGCATCGAGAGGTGGTTAATACTACGTTCGTGTTCTTGATTAATAAACTGGGATTGTGAATTGAATTGGAATAAAGGTGTTAAAATCAGAGTGAAGCTTAGGGTGAAATCATAAGTCTAATTCTCCTTTAACTGTTTGAAATTTCCAGATTTTGATATTGGTGATTGGTTTGTGGTAGTTTATTTGTTTTTAATTTAGTTTATATAATTTTTAATCATTGAATTGGTTAGTTTAATAAAATTAGGATTAATAGGAAATTTATAATTGTGAAGTTAAGTTTCTTACTAAATTGTCTCTGTGGGAACGATACTTTACTCATCACTTTATTATTTGTTGACCACATATACTTGCGTGTTGTGCGTAATTAGATTTTACCCAACAAGTTTTTGGCGCCGTTACCGGGGACTAATTTAGTATAATTCTTAATATTTTTTTTATAATATCAGTTTAATTAATCCAGTTTTACTTAGACTTTTTTATTTTTGTTTTGTTTCTTCTATTTCAGGTGTTGAAAGCAGTTTATGCAAACTCGGTCCAAAAATCCAGACTTGCTGCCTTTTGAGGATGACATTGAAAAAAGGTTCCAGAGGTTGAGTAAGTGGATCAAGGAAACGAGACAAGAATTTGAAACATCTAAGAAGGAAGAGGAAATGGCAGCCAAAGATCGAAAAGCGTTAAGGGACTTCGCCACACCCAAGGTGACTGAACTGCAGTCAAGCATCACCAGGCCTGCAATAGCAGCAAACACATTTGAAATTAAGCCTGGGATGATTCAAATGATTCAGAATTCAGTTCAGTTTGGGAGATTGGCAAATGGTGATCCGAATGAACATTTAGTCAGCTTTCTAGAGATTTGCAACATCTTTAGGTACAATGGGGTGTCGGATGAGGCGGTGAGACTTCGTTTGTTCCCATTCACTTAAAGGGACAAGGCGAAGAGTTGGTTGCATTCTCTACCGTCCGGTTCGATAACTACATGGGAGGACTTAGCTTAGAAATTCCTTGCCAAATTCTTTCCACCGGCAAAAACTACAAAGATGAGGAACGAAATAACGATGTTTGAACAGCAACATGGGGAGTCGTTATATGAGGCATGAGAGAGATACAAAGAATTTCTCAGAAAATGCCCACATCATGGATTGCCCAAGTGGCTGCAAATGAACACCTTTTACAATGGACTACATGGGAATCTCAAGACGAGTATTGATGCAGCGTCGGGCGGAGCATTCATGGCTAAGAGTTACAAGGAAGCCTACGATTTGATTGAAACCATGGCGGCTAATAACTACCAGTGGCCCACAACGAGAATGACACAGGTGAAGGCAGCTGGGGTGTTAGAAGTAGATGGTGTGACAGCTATACAAGCACAGATTGCTGCACTTTCAAAGAAGTTGGATTCGATGACAGGGGCACAAACACAACAAGCACAGCAAACACAGAAAGTGGCAATAATATGCAAGTTGTGCGCGGGGGAGCACCCAACGGATCAATGTGCAATAAATCCAGCATCAGTTCAGTTTGTGGGCAATTATAACAGAATTCTGCAGAACACATACCAGAACACATACAATCAAGGGAATAGGAATCATCTGAATTTTTCATGGAGCAACAACCAGCAAAATCAAGCTCCACGATAGTCATACCCTCCAGGTTTTCAGAATCACCAGACAACCACTTCAACATCAGGAAAGGAAATCAGATTTCTAGGAAGTGGTGTCGAAGTATATGACTAATAACGATGCAGCGATGAAAAATCAAGCAATAGCCCTTAAGAACTTGGAGAATCAGATAGGACAAATTGCTTTAGCATTAAATAATGAAGCCTGAGGACCCTACCAAGCGTCTGAGAGAGAAATCCGAAGGGTAACCATGAACAGTGTTAGGCAATTACATTGCGGAGTGGAAAACATCTCGAGGGTACTAATGCAGAAAATTCAGCAACTTCGGATGAAAAAGTTGACGATAGGAACGTGATTATAGAAAGCAAAGGTGAGGATAAGCAAGGTGAGGAAAAAAAGCTAAACAATAAGCCAATTGCTTATCCACCACCACCATTTTAGCAGAGGGTCCAAAAAAAAAATTAGACAAGCAATTCGCAAAGTTTTTGGAAGTATTCAAGAAACTTCAGATTAATATTCTGTTTGCAGAAGCCCTAGAACAAATGCCGAGCTACACAAAATTTATGAAAGGGATTCTGTCAAGGAAGAAGAAATGGGAAGATTTTGAGACGGTGGCACTAACAGAGGAGTGTAGTGAAGTGTTACAGTAGAAATTACCACCAAAACTCAAGGACCCAGGAGTTTTACTATTCCATGCACGATCGGGAATATGCATTTTAGCAAGTGTCTATGTGATTTGGGGGCGAGTGTAAACCTTATGCCATTGTCAGTATACACAGAATTGGGTTTGCCCGTGCCAAGGCCTACGAATATTTCATTGCAGTTGGCGGATAGGTCAGTCACATATCCAAGAGGCATAGTAGAGGACATTTTAGTGAAAGTGGATAAGTTTATGTTCCCCGCGGACTTTATCATTCTGGATTTTGAGGAGGACAAGAACATCCCAATTATCCTAGGGAGACCATTTTTGGCTACGGGTAGGACACTCATAGATGTACAAAAAGGAGAACTCACTATGAGGGTCCAAGATCAAGAAGTAAAATTTAATATGTTTAAGGCCATGAAATTCCCTACGGATGAGGAAGAATGTTTTCGAATGGATTTAATTGAGCAAATCATCAGTGATGATATGAGCAAGAGTTTGGTCCACGATACGTTAGAAATAATGTTATTAGGGGATGAAGAGGTCGACAATCCGGAATTGGTGGATTACTTACAAATGCTAGACTCATTGCCACGAGTTTCCAGATTTAGAACACCGTTTGAACCACTGCACACGGAGGAGGTAACCATAGAAAAAATGAAACCATCATTGGAGGAGCCACCAAAGTTAGAACTTAGGCAACTCCCTAAACACCTCAGGTATGCATATTTAGGCAATTCAAATTCTTTACCTGTTATTATTTCTGCTGCACTTAACGAATTGCGGGAAGAGAAGTTACTGAGAGTGCCTAGGGAACACAAATCAGCGATCGGGTGGACAATTATAGATATAAAGGGAATCAGCCCTTCATTTTGTATGCACAAGATTTTGATGGAAGATGAGGCAAAACCGACGGTGGAACAACAACGACGACTTAACCTAATTATGAAGGAAGTTGTGAAGAAGGAAATTTTGAAATGGTTGGATGCCGGTATCATCTACCCGATTTTCGACAGTAAATGGGTTAGTCCAGTTCAGTGCATACCGAAAAAGGGAGGAATGACGGTGGTGCAGAATGAGGACAACGAGTTAATACCAACTAGAACAGTGACAGGTTGGAGGGTTTGCATGGATTATAGAAAATTGAATAAGGCAGCCCAAAAAGACCATTTCCTGCTACCCTTTATTAACCAAATGTTAGATAGATTGGCGGGACACCAATATTACTGTTTGTTGGATGGGTACTCGGGCTATAACCAGATAGTCATCGCTCTGGAGGATCAAGAGAAGACAACATTCACATTCCCTTACGACACATTTGCATTCAGGAGGATGTCATTCGGGTTATGCAATGCACCGGTAACCTTCCAATGGTGTATGATGACGATTTTCTCAGATATGGTGGAGAAAAATGTTGAAGTCTTTATGGACGACTTTTCGGTCTATGGGGATAGTTTCGATACTTGCCTAGTGAATCTGGTCATGGTGCTATAGAGATGTAAGGATACAAACCTAGTACTCAATTGGGAAAAATGCCACTTAATGGTTGAAGAGGGCATAATTTTGGGCCATAAGGTATCAGCTCAAGGATTAGAGGTCGACAAAGCAAAGCTAGAAACAATCGAGAAATTGCCTCCACCGAGCTCAGTTAAAGGTATTAGAAGTTTTCTGGGACACGTTGGGTTCTACAAAAGATTTATAAAGGACTTTTCAAAAATTTCCAAGCCTCTATGCAGTCTATTAGAGAAGGATACTATTTTCAGTTTTGACAAAAGCTGCAAGTCAGCCTTTGAGTTGTTGAAAAAGAATTTGACTACAGCCCATGTAATCGTCGCACCGGATTGGAGTATGCCTTTCGAGCTGACGTGTGATGCAAGTGACTACGCGGTTGGAGCTGTGTTGGGTCAATGCCGAGAGAAGGTATTTCACACTATATATTATGCAAGCAAAACACTCACAGAGACTCAAATGAATTATACAACTACGGAGAAGGAATTGCTTGCAGTGGTGTATGCATTTAACAAATTCCGGGCATACTTCATCGGAACTAAGGTGATAGTCTACACGGACCATTCGGCTATTCGGTACCTAATTACAAAAAAAGATACTAAGCCACGCCTTATCCGATGGATTCTCCTACTTCAAGAGTTTGATCTCGAAATAAAAGATAGAAAGGGGACGGAGAATCAGGTAGCCGATCACTTGTCTAGGCTGGAAAACCAAGGGAAATTGAAAGAGGACAAGTGTGAAATCAATGAATCATTTTTGGATGAATAACTGTTTGGAATAAATGCAGAATTTCCTTGGTATGCGGATTATGCGAATTATCTTGTGAGCAACGTACTTCCACCTGATCTCACAAGACAACAGAAAAAGAAGTTTCTTCATGACGTGAAATGGTACATGTGGGATGAGCCTTACTTGTTCAAATAGTGCGTCGACAAGATGATTAGAAGGTGTGTGCCCTACAGTGAAGTGAAGAACATTCTGCATGAGTGTCACTCATCTACGTATGGCGGACATTATGGGAGTGAGAGGACATCAGCGAAGGTGTTGAAATTTGGGTTTTATTAGCCTACACTATTCAAGGACGCCCACCATTTTGTTAAAACATGTGATAAATGTCAAAGGGTGGGCAACATTTCAAAACGGAATGAGATGCCTCTACAAATGATTCTTGAAGTTGAAATTTTTGATGTATGGGGCATTGATTTCATGGGGCCATTCCCTTCATCTCTGAACAATCAGTATATTCTACTCATAGTGGACTACGTATCAAAGTGGATTGAAGCTGCAGCATTACCATCAAACGATGCCAAGGTGGTCCTCAAATTCCTACAAAAGATCATTTTCACAAGGTTTGGCACGCCAAGAAAAAATATCAGTGACGAAGGTAGTCACTTTCGCAACAAGTCATTCACAGCTCTATTGGCAAAGTATGGGGTCAACCATAAGGTAACTACAGCTTATCATCCCCAAACCAATGGGCAAGCTGAGGTATCGAATAGGGAAGTCAAGAGAATCTTGGAAAAGTGGTGAACCCGAATCGAAAGGATTGGTCGCTCAGGTTAGATGATGCATTATGGGCCTATTGACTGCGTATAAAACACCGATCGGGATGTCACCATATCAACTACTATACGGAATGGCTTGTCACTTACCGGTCGAGTTACAACATAAGGCTTATTGGGCGATTCAGAAACTCAATTTCGATCAAGCAGCTGTAGGGGAAAAGTGATTACTGCAATTAAATGAGCTCGACGAATTTCGTCTTCAAGCCTACGAAAACTCCAAGTTATATAAGGAAAAGGTCAAGAGATGGCACGACCAGAAAATTATGCAAAGAACATTCGAGCCGGGGCAATCAGTCCTTTTGTTCAACTCACGGTTGAGATTGTTCCCAGGCAAGCTTAAGTCAAGATGGTCAGGACCATTTATAATAAAAAGGGTGTTCTCTCATGGCGCCATTGAACTCTACAGTCAGAATCCTATAGAAACTTTTAAGGTCAATAGTCATAAATTAAAGCACTATTGGGGTGGCGAGTCCAACACGAACGCCATAGCTATCACACTTGCAGACGCACCATAAACAGGGAGTAGTCAGGCTGAACGACTTAAAATCAAGCGCTAACTGGGAGGCAACCCAATTTTTATTTTTACTCTTTTTCTTTCTTTTCTTTTCTTAAGTAATTTTATCCATGCGAGTGAGATGGTAGTTTAGAATAATATTTGGTCTAGAATATATTCATGTCAGTTCATCAAATACTATATAAAGTAGATTTGATATTTAAATAATCTTATCCTCCATGCTTGAAGTGGCTCAATTTCTACTGATAGGTATGCTTTAATGTTGATCAAGTACTTAAGAAGCTATGGGATGCACTAAGGAGGCAAGGAAGAGGAAAACTATAGTGCAATAACAGACTAAGATGCTTTAGCAGAACACTACCAAGCCGGGGCTTGTCCTCCAAGAACAAAAAGCAAGCTGGGGCTTGGGGTCAAGAGGTATTAATAGTACACTAGCAAGCCGGGGCTTGCCCCTCAAGGAGCAAATAGCAAGCCGGGGCTTGCCCCTTAAGGAACATTAATAGAATGTAGGCAAGCCAGGGCTTGCCCTTTTAATGAAGAAGACCCAAGTTGGGTCTTGGGGTTCCAAATTTGAAAAGCAGTTACAGCAGTTACAAAGATGCAGACATGATATCCCAATCCCCTTACACTTTAACTTCCTACAATCCCACTCCTTCACAACGTACACCCACGAACTTGCACATTAATTCCTATTTCCTAACTACAATCAAACACTTACCCACTCCTTTAACCTAGTCACTCACTATTCCCTACATAACCTCCTCTCTATAAAACCACCCCTCCACCCCTTCACCACACAATCTAAAAACCTCAATTCACACCAATTAGAAGTTCAAGGATAGGGTTTGTGCAAATCTCTACAACCAACCTGGTAATATACTGAAAGTAGATGTTTGTTTTCTAATTCCTCAATTTCTATCCCCATAGTTTAGACCAAATCACCAAGTTGGAGGGAATTTCAAGTCTCGCACACCAAGTGTTCGACAAATTGCTAAAGTAACGTTTGGGGGAAAAACTCATCAATTCCAAATCAATGGCACCAAAACCGGCATCAAAGAGGCAACGAGGAGAGAGTTCGGGGGCCACACCACCAACACGAACCTTTGATAAGCAAAAATTCATAAGTGCCGTCGCCGCCAACCGTTACGACTATATGGTAAAAAAATCACTCACACCAGAGCGGGGGTTTGGCACCTGAGCCTGTTGATGGCGAAATATGATGCAACAAATATGTAAGACCCCGAATTTTATGAAATAAAAGTATTCAATTTTTCTTATAATTATTATTCAGTAAATGGTTAAATTGATAAAAGTTAAAGTTAAGGGTGATATATATAAAATTTTCAAAATACGCAAGTGGTTATAAAATACTCATTTCTGTTGAAGAATATTCATTTGGTCGTGGAATATTCTTGTTGTCGGGGAATATTCGTACGACGGCGCAACCATTTGTGGGCCTTATAACAGAATAACTGTTGGACGAAGAAAATGACAAGTTTGAGTTTTTATAAATAATGGCATAATTGTTACCATTAACACTGTTGGATTACCTGGTGGTTAAAAAAAGAATAATGTCTGGCGTCGTTAAAGAGTATTTGCAGATTGCACAATATTTTGAATTATTGATTCTTACGTAAGAATGCACTACTCAATAATTGTTACGATGAGTTCTTTGCTCGTAATTTTATTTTATTGATTCAATAATTGCTGCGTTGATAGTTTATATTATTGTTGTTTCAATAATTGTCATTGCACAATATTTCCCATTATCAGATTAATAATTCATATTATTTGAATAATATTATTAGATAGCATTATTGGCAATGTCTAGAAAGTTCTGTCAAGGAGAGGTTTGGTCACCTAATTGCTCGCCAGTAAGGAGAAATCCTTACTGGAAAGCCCCCTCTTTCCCGGGAACTGCCTGGTTGTCATGATTGTGATTCTATAATATTATTTGTGAATAATTAATTATTGATTTATATGATAATGAAATATTTATTTGATGTGGATATAAATGATGAATTTATTTATGTGGCTATGATTCAAGGAATTAATGTTGAGGTGTTTTATCAGTATTTTGTCGGATTCGAGGTATTAAAAATCAAACCAGTGTTCTTGAGATATATTGTGTGTGTTATAATTTTTAATCCGACCGTTGGATCATTGTGATTTTTGGATATGTTATACATATATAAGTTGAGTATATGTCCATAAATTTTGAACCGTTAAAAATGAACATATGATTTGTTATGAATTTTAAGAGGTGACTAGTTCAGAAATTGTTGAAGTTTCTGAATTTATCATTTTGGTGAAAATTCTAGAATTGGTGGACCCCACCTTTGGTTGGTGAAAATGTGCTCAAATTTTATTTCAAATGTGGTGGGTGGCAATAGTAGCAGGTAAAGCCATCAGGTAGTAGGTCAAGTCTGCTTTAGTGTGCTAGCATTTTCCTATAAATAGGTGCTTATGTTAGAATTGCAAATCACACCAGAAACATAAGATTTCTCTCTTTCTCTCCCTATATTATCGAGCGTATTTTTGTGAGTATTTAGATACTTAGAGAGTTACTATTTAGTGAAATTTTCCTTCGGCTTTACATCCGATATTCCAGTCAGAAATACTGCTCTTTTGAGGTAAGGGATTGTAAGGGATTTTAAGGATTATTATGTTTTTCAGCTTCGTAATTTTTCTGACCTTTAAAAAAAATCTGGAAAAATTTGAAATGATAATTTCATGAGTTTTCTAGATTGTGTCCAAAAATAGCGATTTTTGGATATATAGATTAAGAGTTAAGAATTTTATGGGAAAAGACTATTTTAAAAGTAAACCCTTATAACTCCTTGTGGTTACCTCCAAAATTAATGAAATTTTTATTGGGAGAACATATATATAATATCAATATACCCTGTAAATTTTGTTATTTTTGGATAAAAGTACAATTTATGATAAATGTCTAAATATTCGGCAGTTTTGACCATATGAAAAATAGTAAATGAATTTTAAAAATTTCGAGAAAAATATATGTTCAATATGGGACTATGTTCTACTAAATCTAGAAAAGAAAATTTGTTTGTACTTATTTGGTATTTTTCATGAAAATGGACTAGTTATGAGTAAATGAATTAAATATGTTATGTGAAGTAACAAAATTGGAAAATAGGATTTTATGGCTTGGGAATCCTATATAAGGTATATGCAGATTTTTGATGAGGGTTTTGGTTATTGATGATGAAATCTTATGAGTTTGGCATTTTAGGATGATTAAATGCATTAATTAGTAAAGTGTAAACAATTAAAATTAATTGTTTATAAGTTTAAAAAATGATTAAGATATTGTGGTAATATTAATAATATTAGATTATGAGATTATTAAGTGATTTATAACATTTGGATTAAGGTGTTATGAAATCATTGATTTATGAATCTTACTCTTGAGATTAAATCTATATGTTGATTATATTGTATTTATTATCATATATAACATTCTTATAACCCTAAAGATGATATTTTTCTTTGACTTGAGTATAAAGATGGGTAGATTATTGGTATGATCGTGACTATGGGTTCTCTTTGGCCAGTAGTGCAAAGATGAATTGTTGACTAGTATGATCATGACCATTGAATTTACAATTCAATATTTTTAGCTTAAGTGCAAAGGTGAATTGATCAACATGGTTATAATTATGGTTTATATAAATTCTGAAATGATTATGTATTTCTTTGAGATATTAATATCTTTGGTCTGTATTGCAAAGATGAATGATTGATTGATATCTTTGGCCTGTAATGTAACATGGGGAGTTGTTATATGAGGCATGTGAGAGATACAAAGAATTGCTCAGTAAAGTTATTTGTTTTATTAGACTATAAATAGAATATATTATATTCTATTATGCGTAGTGTTTTACATAGTAAAATCTTTTTATATAAAACAGAATACTTTTATAAAGTTATTTGTTTTATTAGACAATAATTAGAATATTTTATATTTTATTATTCATAGTGTTTTGCAGAGAGTGCTGCATAGTGTTTGCATAGTAAAATCTTTTTTATATAAAATGAATACTTTTATAAAGTTATTTATTTTATTAGACTATAAATAGAATATATTATATTTTATTATGCATAGTGTTTGTATAAGTACTGCAAGATAGTGTTTTGTTTAGTAAAATCTTTTTATATAAAATGTAATACTTTTATAAAGTTATTTGTGTTATTAGACTATAAATAGAATATATTATATTTTATTTAAAAGATTTTGTTTTATTAGAATATTTTATTAATAATTGCATAGTAAATCAATATGGACCATCCGCTTAAAAGTAAATCAATCTGGACCGCTCATGAATTAGTTACTATTCAGGTCCATTCTCCTATAAATAGAAGTTCATTCCTTCATTATTTCTTACTTAATTCAATTGAAACTCTCAGAGAGAGAGAAATATAGAGAGAAAGAAGAAAAGTATTCTGCTACTTCACTACTCTTATATCCACTTTCTTCTAAGGTAAGGGATATTATTTGTTGTACTCGTAAGGGGTATTATTTCTTTTGTATTCATGAAGAGAACTTCTGTTATTTCATTCTTTATTATTCTGTTGGAATAACATATATACGCGGGCTACCCTATACTTGGTGAAATTCTTTTGTTATTCCATTCTTTATTATTATGTTGGAATAACCAGTATAAGCGAAGTACCGCATACATGGTGAAATTCTTCTGTTAATCCATTCTTTATTATTATGTTGGAATAACCTGTCTATGCGAAGTACCGCATACATGGTGAAATTCTTCTGTTATTCCATTCTTTATTATTATGTTAGAATAACCTGTTTATGCGAAGTACCACGTACATGGTGAAAATCTTCAGTTATTCCATTCTTTATTATTCTATTGGAATATCTTGTCTGTGCATATTACGCATGACCTGGCTCCATTATTTATTATTCTATTGGAATAACCTATATGTGCAGTCTATCGCATACCTGGTGAAGTCTTTTGTTATTTTATTATTTATTATTATGTTGGAATATCCTGTCAGTGCGTTTACGTATGACCTGGTTCCATTATTTATTATTCTGTTGGAATATATATTGTCTGTGCGTTTACGCATGACTTGGTTTCATTATTTATTATTCTATTGGAATATCATGTATGTGCGCTTCGCATTTGATTGGTTCCATTATTTATTATTCATTGCTGAATAACTCGTCTGCTCTGGGCTCTATCGCATGCCTGGTGATTTCTTTTATTATTCCATTCTTATTTATACTCATTTGGTTAAAGTTTTGACTTCTATATTCCATGAAATTAGTGGAATATCCTTGATATTTGCGCTTCATCCAGTATCTTTTCATGGAAATATTCTTTTGAGTATTCTTGAATTTTACTCTACAAAGAAGTATCATGTTGACAATTTGGACGTTATTAGTTCCTGGATAAATTAATTCTTGAACTTGTTTTATTGAATTCTTATATCATTGTCATCATCCTCATGTTTATATTATGTTGAAAGTCATCTATGGCCTGTAGTGCAGAGATGGACTTAGTATGATTATGACAAGGGATTAATCGGTTTAATAATGACCGTAATGTTACAAATGATGCGGTAAAAGTCCTCATTGGCCCGTAGTGCATGGAAAATTTGTGGTTGTGATACTAATGAATATCCTTGGCGGTAGTGTAGGGATGATGTGGATTATTTATTGTCGAAGTCTCAAATGATAAAAGTGATGAAAAACCTTTTAAATCATAAAAGATAGTAGATTTTATTCTCTACTTGACTCTTTTAATGTATTGCTTGTTCCGCTACAGTTAAACTTGATGTTTGATATATTTTATCAGTTTAACATTGTTGACGACTAATGATAATTTATTCTACATTATCTTAGTCATAATATTTCTTCTTTGGGCTAGTTGAGCTCACCCTTTCTTTCACCGTTTCTTCTTGTGAAATGAGAACGTGGCGGGACTAGTCGGGGAGCGGAGTGATATCCAGATGATAGTATTAGTAGTCCTCATTATTACATTAAATAGTGTGACAATAAATGTAATGAGGACTCCTTTGAGTGTGGATATTGTCTAGATGACAATATTCTTATTAAAACTCTCAATTTATGTTTTGTCAGTATTTTACACGGCAATTTGTATTATTCAGTTGTATTTGAATTTTGTACCATGTATTTGGCGACTCAAGATGGGTGATGTATACCTATTTTGGGAAATCACAGTTAATATCAAAGCTTAGGGATATGATCCCCGGTCGAGATTTGAGACTAGAACTAGGAGGGGAAAGCGGGAATTCCTTCGCTAGTATGACCTACTTAAGTTTATTTGGTATTTAATTGGTCGGTCAGAGTATAGGGATAATATGTGATATGTTAATTAACCCTTGTTTTGTGACAGTGTTTGAGAATAGCATCTGAAAATGCTGAGATAAGTAATGAAGCACATGAGACCATGGATTCAGCTCAAGCAAAAGGTAACGACCAACAACACGATAATAATAGAATGATAACCATCGTGGGGGAAATTATCATGCCAAGAATGGTAACCACTTCGGTGGTAATCATAGCCAAGATAATAGAAGTGAAAATTTAAAGAAGAGAATGTCATTTAGCTCAATTTTGTCGTACAGTGAAGTCAAGTCCAGCTGGGATGGTGGCACCAAAGGCGGATACGGACAAAACAAAGTCGGTGATTTCAGGAAGAGCGTTTTTTGTGACTTCTCAAAAAACGAGTAACCCGAACGAAGTTAGCACAGGTTAGTTAATTATAAATTCTTACGAAGTCTATACCTTATTCGATATCGGTGCTACCTATTCTTTTATCTCTCTTTCTTGTGCTCAACGTTTAAATTTGACTCCTGAAAGATTAGACTTTGACTTATCGATTGAAACTTCATTAGGAGAAACCTTCGTTACCTCCACTGTTTATAAATCTTGTTTGATTCAAATCGACACTTTCACGTTACCTGTCGATCTTATCCCTTTGAAAATACTTACCTTTGATGCGATTTTAGGAATCGATTAGTTAACTACTCATCATGCTTTTCGTAAGGTTGTTAGCTTTCATATTCCTAACCAATCTGTTATGCGAATTCAAGCAACCAAACCACTAAAGTCAATCATTGTCATATCAAGCCATAAGTAAAGAGCCTTGACCTTTTCACCGGTGACTTCCTTGTGTGGAATGCACCGAAGCCAGACTTTCCGTAGGGGACGTCGTGAATAACGGTGACAAGTTGATAGGTATCAATGTGACGTGTTATCCAAGTCTTGGACGAGGGTCACAATTTTGAATTATATTTCTATTGTTAATAAATTTCCTAACGTATTCTTGAAGACTTCTTAGCCTACCCAAAACGTGAAATCGAATTTTGTATTGACCCCAGTGCAAAACCCATTTCTTCAACCCTTAAATATTTCTTCAACCAAAATGAACGTATAATGCATCGAAGACGATGGCTCGAGCTGTTGAAGGTTATGACCATTCAATATCACCATTGAAGAGCAAACGTGGTAGTTGACGCGTTGAGTAGAAGATCGTATGCGTTTACGAGTGCGATGTTGTTAACACAAAGACCTATTTCGTATAACTTACAAATGATGAAGATAGAGTTAAAGACTCTAGGGACCCACGTGAAGATAACAAATATACGATTAGAATCGACTTTAATCGATAAAGTTAAAGCCGCTCAAGCTATATACTCAGAGCTGATGAATGTGAAGAAGAAGGTTCAAGAGGGCGTTATTCTAGAAGCAAGAATCGATGAAGAGAGGAAATCTCAACCCTCGATTTTATTGGCCCATTTGAAATCCTTGATCGAGTAGGAACTGTGGCCTATAAACTCGTTTTACCACCAAACATGTCGCGTGTTCATAATGTTTTTCACGTATCGATGTTACGTAAATATATGGATGACCTGAACCACGTTATTAAATTAGAACTAGACGAGATAGCAGAAGATTTAACGTATGAGGAGATACGTGTTAAAATCTTGGATATGAATGATCGTATTCAACACTCAATGGTTATACCTCAAGAGTTAGAATCTGAAATGAAGTCAAGGTATCCTCACCTCTTCAGCATACAAGTACGTACGTAAATTTCGAGGGTGAAATTTCATAAGGAGAGGAGATTGTGAGACCCCAAATTTTATGAATAAAGATTTAAATTTTCTCGAAATATTTCTTTTAATATTATGGAGTAAATTTGATATAATATTATAGTTGTGGGTAATATTTATAAATTTTGAAAAGTATGCAAGTTGTTATATAATATTCGATTGGTCGGGGAATATTCTTTTTGTCAGGGAATATCCGTACGACGGTACAATCATTGGTGGACCCCACAACGAAATTATTATCGGATTGAGAAAACTACAAAAATATTTTTATGAAAATATCGGCGGAAGTTTTACCGTTAAAACTGTTGAAGTACTCGGTAGTAAAAGTACAGTAATACGCGTGGTTGCATAGTAGCACGCGGTATTGATTATTGATGCTTACATGAGAAGTCACTCAGTTTTGTTCAATTATTACTTCAATAATTGTTGCATAGTATCTCACATTATTTGATTCAATTATTGTCGATTGTTTATATATTATGAAATCAATAATTGAGATGACAGAGTTATTAATATTATTGTTTGCAATATTTACGATGTCTAGAAGTTCTGCCAAGGAGAGGTTTGGTCACCTAATTGCGTGCCAATAGGGAGAAATCCTTATTGGAAAGCCCCCTCTTTCCTGGGAACGACCTGGTCGATTAATATTGTGAATTATAATAATGATGATAAATGTTGTTAAATATATTGAGGTGTCTTTTTATGAAGTCACGAAAGTTTATATATATATATATATATATATATATATATATATATATATTGTTTTATTAGTATTGTAAGACCCCGAATTTTATGAAATAAAAGTATTCAATTTTTCTTATAATTATTATTAGGTTAATGGTTAAATTGATAAAAGTTAAAGTTAAAGGGTGGTATGTGTAAAGTTTACAAAATACGCAAGTGGTTATAAAATACTCATTTTTTGTCGGGGAATATTCGTTTGGTCGTGGAATATTTTTTATTGTAGGAGAATATTAAATGACGACGCAACGCAACCATTTGTGGGCCCTATAATGTAATAAGCGCTCGGATGAAAAAAACGACAAGTTTGATTTTTTATAAATAACGGTGTAATTGTAATCAGTTAACCTTTGTTGGAATACCTAGTGGTTAAAATACGTGAATGTCATTGTGGTTGCAAGAAGTACACCGACATTACGCGATATTTTGGAATTATTGATTCTTACGTGAAAGGCACTACTCAATAATTGTTACAGTAATTACTGTTCAATATTTTATTTTAATGATTCAATAATTGTTGCGTTGATATTTTATATTATTGGTGTTTCAATAATTGTCACGGCATAGTATTTTCCATTATCAGATCAATAATTCATATTATTTGAATAATATTATCAGATAACATTATTGGTAATGTCTAGAAAGTTCTATCAAGGAGAGGTTTGGTCACCTAATTGTGCGCCAGTAAGGAGAAATCCTTATTGGAAAGCCCCCTCTTTCCTGAAAACTGCCTGGTTGTCATGATTGTGATTCTGTAATATTATTTGTGAATAATTAATTATTAATTTATATGATAAGGAAATATTTATTTGATGTGGATATAAATGATGGATTTACTTATGTGGCTATGATTCAAGGAATTAATGTTGAGGTGTTTTATCAAGATTTTATCTCGGGAATATTCGTTTGGTCGTAGAATATTCTTTTTGTCGAGGATATATTAAATTATGGCACAACCATTTGTGGGCCCCATAATGAGAATAACTATCGGATGAAGAAAAGCGACAAGTTTAAGTTTTTATAAATAACGGCGTAATTGTTATATTAACTAACATTAGAATACACGGTGGTTAAAATACGAGAATAAACGCATGGTGGCACAAGCGATAGACACGGTGGTATTGCCACAGTATTTTTGGAATTATTGAATCTCACATAAGAAGGCAATACTCAATAATTGTTATAGTAATTACTGTTCAATATTTTATTTTATTGATTCAATAATTGATGCGTTGATATTTTATATTATTATTATTTCAATAATTGTCACGACACAGTATTTTCCATTATCAGATCAATAATTCATATTATTTGAATAATATTATCAGATAGCATTATTGGCAATGTCTAGAATGTTTTGTCAAGGAGAGGTTTGGTCACCTAATTGCGCGACAGTAAGGAGAAATCCTTATCGGAAAGCTCCCTCTTTCCTAGGAACTGCCTAGTTGTCATTATTGTGATTCTGTAATATTATTTGTGAATAATTAATTATTGATTTATATGATAAGGAAATATTTATTTGATGCGGATATAAATGATGGATTTATTTATGTGGTTATAAATGAAAGAATTAATATTGAGATGTTTTATCAGTATTTTGTCGGATTGGAGGTATTAAAAGATCAAATCAGTGTTCTTAAAGCTCTATTGCTTGAGTTATAATTTTAATCCGACCGTTGGATCGTTGTGATTTTTGAATATGTTATACATATATAAGTTGAGTATATATCCATAAATTTTGAACCTTTAAAAATTAAGGTATGATTTGTTATGAATTTTAAGAGGTGTTGAAAATCATCCGTTTGTGGATTTTGGATATTTTCTGTTTGGAATTTTGAAAAACTTAAAGCTACAAAGTTGTAGAGAATTCTATTTCATGTGGAATGGACATAAAATTCATATTTTTCTGATAAACGGGCTATTTTCTATGAATTATTGAAGTTTTGGAAAATAAAATGATTTTAATTAAATTGTGGGTGGGACCCACTTTTGTTTTAAACATGTGGGCTGCACAAAAATTTTAGATTTGGCATGCTTGATGGCTGGTTTTGGTAGGTGGCGTGGAAGGAAGAAATAAATAATAATATTTTATTATTTTTGTCTCCTTTGGCGTTCTATCATTTTTCTATAAATAGGTGCTTAAGTTAGAATTGAAAATCACACCAGAAACATAAGTTTTCTCTCTCTATAATATTGAGCATATTTTTGTGAGTATTTAGATACTTTGAGAGTTACTATTCGGTGCAAGGTTCCTTCGGCTTTATATCCGATATTTCAGTCAAAAATACTGCTCTTTTGAGGTAAGGGATTTTTAAGGGTTATTATGTTTTTCAGTTTTGTACTTTTTCGGACCTTCAAAAATTCTGGAAAAATTTAAAATGATAATTTGATGAGTTTTCTAGATTGTGTCCAAAAATGGCGATTTTTGGATGTATAGATTAGGAGTTATTAATTTTATGAGAAAAGACCATTTTAAAAGTAAACCCTTATAACTCCTTGTGGTTAACTCCAAAATTGATGAAATTCTTATTGG
This sequence comes from Panax quinquefolius, assembly GCA_020205615.1. Classification (NCBI taxonomy): domain Eukaryota; kingdom Viridiplantae; phylum Streptophyta; class Magnoliopsida; order Apiales; family Araliaceae; genus Panax; species Panax quinquefolius. The sequence continues at coordinate 282,068 of JAINUW010000045.1, forward strand.
AAGTACAACTATATAATATCAGTATACCCTGTAAATTTCGGAATTTTTGGATAAAAGTACAATTTATGATAAATGTCTAAATATTCTATAGATTTTTAATATATGAAATATAGTAAATGAATTTTAAAAATTCTGAGAAAAATATATGTTCAATATGGGACTATATTATGCTAAATCCCATAAAAGAAAATTTGTTTGTACTGATTTGGTATTTTTCATGAAAATAGACTAGTTATGAGTAAATAAATTAAATATGTTATGTGAAGTAAAAAATTGGAAAATATGATTTTATGGCTTGAGAATCATATATGAGGTATGCGCAAATTTTTGATGAGGGTTTTGGTTATTGGTGATGAAATCTTATGAGTTTTGCATTTTAGGATGATTAAATGCATTAATTAATAAAGTATAAACAATTAAAATAAATTATTTATAAGCTTAAAAAATGATTAAAATATTATTATAATATTAATAATATTAGATTTTGATATTATTAATTGATTTATAACATTTGGATTACGGTGTTATAAATATTGATGTGGATTTTATTGTGAAACTTTATCTTTTTATGTCGAGGTTACTATTCACGAGTTACTATTCACGAATTACTATTCATGAGTTACTATTCACGAGTTACAATTCACAGGGTACTATTCACGACAAAATTGGTTCTTTTTCTGACCAAATTATCGTTGATTTATGAATCTTACTCTTGAAATTAAATCCATGTTTTGATTATATTATTTTTATTATCATATATAACATTTTTTATAATCCTGGTGAAGAAATTTCTCTTTGACTTGAGTGTAAAGATGGGAAGATTATTGGTATGATCGTGACTATGGGATCTCTTTGGCCAGTAGTGAAAAGTTGAATCGTTGACTGGTATGATCATGACCATTGAATTTACAATTGAATATTTTTAGCTTAAGTGCAAAGGTGAATTGATCAACATGGTTATAATTATGGTTTATATAAATTCTGAAATGATTATGTATTTCTTTGAGATATTAATATCTTTGGCATGTAGTGCAAAGATGAATTATTGATGAATATCTTTGGCCCGTTGTGCAAGGATGACCTGTTGTTGAATATCTTTGGTCTGTAGTGCAAAGATGACCTGTTGTTGAATATTTTTGGCATGTAGTGCAAAGATGAATTGTTAATGAATATCTTTGGCCCGTAGTGCAAAGGTGAATTTATTAGTATGATTATGAACATGAACTGTGATTTGGTATAACCATGATCTTTGATGTTTCAGGTAAAGACAGGTGATGAAAATTATCTTCGTCCTGGATGAGAAAAGGAATTTGAAACCACAAATATGATTATGAGTTATTCATATGATTGTGGATGAGAGCTGTTGATTGATGTTCTGAGGATAAAACATTGTTGGTGGACTTTTATATATAGAAGATAATAGACATTTATGGTCTATTTGACTCTTCTAATGGATTGCTTTCGATCACTGTTGCTGACTATGGTTGAAAAGTTTTATCATCTACCATATGTTCTAAATCTACGATTTATTCTTGATGAAGGCTATTGATAATTTAATTATCTTTAGTCATGATATTATTTACTGAGCTAGTTGTGCTCACCCTTTTGCTTCACAATTCCTTTCAGGTAATAAGAGTGTTCTTAGAAATTGAGCGAGGATAACAAGGAAATAGAACGGTGGTCTACAGTTGTTGAAGGTTACGACCATTCAATATCACCATGGAAGAGCAAACATGGTAGCTGACGTGTTGAGTAGAAGATCGTATGCATTTACGAGTGCGATGTTGTTAACCCAAAGACCCATTTCGTATAATTTACAAATGATGAAGATAGAGTTAAAGACTCTAGGGACCCACGTGAAGATAACAAATATACGATTAGAATCGACTTTAATCGATAAAGTTAAAGTCGCTCATGCTACATACTCAGAGCTAATGAATATGAAGAAGAAGGTTCAAGAGGGCGTTATTCTAGAAGAATGAATCGATGAAAAGAGGAAATCTCAACCCTCGATTTTATAGGCCCATTTGAAATCCTTGATCGAGTAGGAACAGTGGCCTATAAACTCATTTTACCACCAAGTATGTCGCGTGTTCATAACATTTTTCACATATCGATGTTATGTAAATATGTGGATGACCCGAACCACGTTATTAAATTAGAACTAGACGAGATATCAGAAGATTTAACGTATGAGGAGATACGTGTTAAAATCATGGATAAGAAGGACCGTATTCAACACTAAAGGTTATAACTCAAGAGTTAGAATTTGTAATGAAGTCAAGGTATCCTCACCTCTTCGGCATACCAGGTACGTACGTAAATTTCGAGGACAAATTTCATAAGGAGGGGAGATTGTGAGACCCCAAATTTTATGAATAAAGATTTAAATTTTCTCAAAATATTTCTTTTAATATTATGGAGTAAATTTGATATAATATTATAGTTGTGGGTAATATTTATACATTTTGAAAAGTATGCAAGTTGTTGTATAATATTCGATTGGTCGGGGAATATTCTTTTTATCGGGGAATATCCGTACGACGATACAATCATTGGTGGACCCCGCAACGGAATTATTTTTGGATTGAGAAAACGACGAAAATATTTTTATGAAAATAACGGCGAAAGTTTTATCGTTAAAACTGTTGAACTACTCGGTAGTAAAAGTACAGTAATACGCATGGTTGCTTAGTAGCACACGGTATTGATTATTGATGCTTACATGAGAAGTCACTCAATTTTGTTCAATTATTACTTCAGTAATTATTGCATAGTATCTCACATTATTTGATTCAATTATTGTCGATTGTTTATATATTATGAAATCAATAATTGAGATGACAGAGTTATTAATATTATTGTTTGCAATATTAATGATGTCTAGAAGTTCTGCCAATGAGAGGTTTGGTCACCTAATCGCGCTGCCAATAGGAGAAATTATTATTGAAAAGCCCCTCTTTCCTAGGAGCGACAATTGGTCGATTAATATTATGAATTATAATAACGATGATAAATGTTGTTAAATATATTGAGGTGTCTTTTTATGAAGTCACGGAAGTTTTATATATATATATATATATATATATATATATATATATATTGTTTTATTAGTATTGTAGAAGACCGAATTTTATGAAATAAAAGTATTCAATTTTTTTTTATAATTATTATTCAGGTTAATGGTTAAATTGATAAAAAGTTAAAGTTAAGGGTGGTATATGTAAAGTTTACAAAATACGTAAGTGGTTATAAAATACTCATTTTTGACGGGAAATATTCGTTTGGTCGTGAAATATTCTTGTTGTCGGGGAATATTCGTACGACGATGCAGCCATTTGTGGGCCCCATAACATAATAACTGTCGGATGAAGAAAATGACAAGTTTGAGTTTTTATAAATAACGACGTAATTCAAATCAATTAACAACGTTGAATATTCGGTGGTTAAAATACAATGAATGTCGTGTGGTCGCATTAAAGAAGCATACGGTATTGCAAAGATTTTGGAATTATTGATTCTTACGTAAGAAGGCACTACTCAATAATTGTTACAGTAATTACTGTTAAATATTTTATTTTATTGATTCAATAATTATTGCGTTGATATTTTATATTATTGTTGTTTCAATAATTGTCACGACACAGTATTTTTCATTATCAGATCAATAATTCATATTATTTGAATAATATTATCAGATAGCATTATTAGCAATGTCTAGAAAGTTCTGTCAAGGAGAAGTTTGGTCACCTAATTGTGCGCCAGTAAGGAGAAATCCTTATTGGAAAGCCCCTCTTTCTTGGGAACTGCCTGGTTGTTATGATTGTGATTCTATAATATTATTTGTGAATAATTAATTATTAATTTATATGATAAGGAAATATTTATTTGATGTGGATATAAATGATGGATTTACTTATGTGTCTATGATTCAAGGAATTAATGTTGAGGTGTTTTATCAGTATTTTATCGGGGAATATTCGTTTGGTCGTAGAATATTCTTTTTGTCGGGGAATATTAAATGCGATGGAACAAACCATTTGTGGGCCCCATAATGTAATAACTATAGAATGAAGAAAATGACAAGTTTGAGTTTTTATAAATAATAGCGTAATTGTTATCAAGTAACCTTAATCGTTAGAATACCTAGTGGTTTAAAAATACGATGTACGCGTGGTTCTTATGAAGATAGCACATACGGTATTGCGATATTTTTGGAATTATTGATTCTTACGTAAAGAAGGCACTACTCAATAATTGTTATAGTAATTCTTGTTCGAAAGTATTTTATTTTATTGATTCAATAATTGATGCGTTGATATTTTATATTATTATTTTTTCAATAATTGTCACGACATAGTATTTTCCATTATCAGATTAATAATTCATATTATTTGAATAATATTATCAGATAGCATTATTGGCAATGTCTAGAAAGTTCTGTCAAGGAGAGGTTTGGTCACCTAATTGCATGCCAGTAAGGAGAAATCCTTATCGAAAAGCCCCCTCTTTCCTGGGAAGTGCCTGGTTGTCATTATTGTGATTCTGTAATATTATTTATGAATAATTAATTATTGATTTATATGATAAGGAAATATTTATTTGATGTGGATATAAATGATGGATTTATTTATGTGGATATAAATGAAGGAATTAATATTGAGGTGATTTATCAGTATTTTATCGGATTGGAGGTATTAAAAGATCAAATCGGTGTTCTTAAAGCTCTATTGCGTGAGTTATAATTTTAATCCGACCGTTGGATCGTTGTGATTTTTGGATATGTTATACATATATAAGTTGAGTATATATCCACAAATTTTGAACAGTTAAAAATTAACGTATGATTTGTTATGAATTTTAAGAGGTGTTGAAAATCATCCGTTTGTGGATTTCGGATATTTTTGTTTGGAATTTGGAAAAATTTAAAGCTACAATATTGTAGAGAATTCGATTTCATGTGGAATGGACATAAAATTCGTATTTTACTGATAAACGGGCTATTTTCTATGAATTATTGAAGTTTTGGAAATAAAATAATTTTTATTAAATTGTGGGTGGAGCCCACTTTTGTTTTAAACATGTGGGCTGCACAAAAATTTTAGATTTGGCATGCTTGATGGCTGGTTTTGGTAGGTGGCGTGGAAGGAAGAAATAAATAATAATATTTTATTATTTTAGTCTCGGCTGCGTTCTAAGCATTTTCTATATAAATAGAGTGCTTAAGTTAGAATTGAAAATCACACGTAAAGCATAAGTTTTCTCTCTATATATTATCGAGCATATTTTGTGAGTATTTAGATACTTTGAGAGTTCTATTGATTAAGTGCAAGGTTCCTTGACTTTATATCCGATATTTGATCAAAAATAATGCTCTTTTCGAGGTAAGAGATTTTTAAGGGTTATTATGTTTTTCGATTTTGTACTTTTTTCGGACCATCAAAATTCTAAAAAAAATTAATATGATAATTTGATGAGTTTTCTAGATTATGTTCAAAAAAGCGATTTTTGGATGTATAGATTAGGAGTTATGAATTCTATGAGAAAAGACTATTTTAAAAGTAAACCCTTATAACTCCTTGTGGTTAACTCCAAAATTTATGAAATTTTTATTGGGAGTACAACTATATAATATCAGTATACCCTGTAAATTTCAGAATTTTTGGATAAAAGTACAATTTATGATAAATGTCTAAATATTCTACGAGTTTTGGCCATATGAAATATAGTAAATGAATTTTAAAAATTTGAGAAAATATATGTTCAATATGGGACTATATTATGCTAAATCCGAGAAAAGAAAATTTGTTTGTCTTGATTTGGTATTTTCATGAAAATAGACTAGTTATGAGTAAATGAATTAAATATGTTATGTGAAGTAAGAAAATTGGAAAATATGATTTTATGGCTTGAGAATCATATATGAGGTAATGTTGTGATTTTTGATGAGGGTTTTGGTTATTGGTGATGAAATCTTATGAGTTTTGCATTTTAGGATGATTAAATGCATTAATTAATAAAGTATAAACAATTAAAATAAATTGTTTATATGTTTAAAAAATGATTAAAATATTGTTGTAATATTAATAATATTAGATTTTGATATTATTAATTGATTTATAACATTTGGATTAAGGTGTTATAAATATTGATGTGGATTTTATTGTGAAACTTTATCTTTTCATGTCGAGGTTACTATTCACGAGTTACTATTCATGAGTTACTATTCACGAATTACTATTTATGGGGTACTATTCATGACAAAATTGATTCTTTTTCTGACCAAATTATCGTTGGTTTATGAATCTTACTCTTGAAATTAAATCCATTTTTTGATAATATTATTTTTATTATCATATATAACATTTTTATAATCCTGGTGAATAAATTTCTCTTTGACTTGAGTGTAAAGATGGGTAGATTATTGGTATGATCATGACTATGGGTTCTCTTTGGCGATGAGTGCAAAGTTGAATCGTGATTTGATGTCGATCATGACCATTAATTTACAATTGAATATTTTTTAGTTTAAGTGCAAAGGTGAATTGATCAACATGGTTATAATTATGATTTATATAAATTCTGAAATGATTATGTATTTCTTTGAGATATTAATATCTTTGGCATGTAGTGCAAAGATGAATTATTGATGAATATCTTTGGCCCGTTGTGCGCAAGGATGACTGTTGTTGAATATCTTTGGTGATGCGTAGTGCAAAGATGACACATTGTTGAATATTTTGGCATGTAGTGCAAAGATGAATTGTTAATGAATATCTTTGGCTCGTAGTGCAAAGGTGAATTTATTAGTATGATTATGAACATGAACTGTGATTTGGTATAACCATGATCTTTGATGTTTCAGGTAAAGACAGGTGATGAAAATTATCTTCGTCCTGGATGAGAAAAGGAATTTGAAACCACAAATATGATTATGAGTTATTCATATGATTGTGATGAGGAGGCTGCTGATTGATGTTATAGGGATAAAACATTGTTGGTGGAATTTTAATATAGGGAAGATAATAGACATTATGGTCTATTTGACTCTTCTAATGGATTGCTCATTCCGCTGCAACTATGGTTGAAATGTTTTATCATCTACCATATGTTCTAAATCTATGATTTATTACTGATGAAAGCTATTGATAATTTAATTATCTTTAGTCATGATATTCTTTACTGAGCTAGTTGTGCTCACCCTTTTGCTTCACAATTCCTTTCAGGTAATAAGGGTGTTGCCGGGTCGAGAGAAACTATAGAGAGAAAGAAGAAAAGTATTCGCTACTTCACTACTCCTATATCCATTTTTCTTAAGGTAAGGGATATTATTTGTTGTACTTTCGTAAAGGGTATTATTTCTTCGTATTCATGAAGAGAACTTACGATATTCCATTCTTTATTATTACATTAGAATAACTCAGTGTATCTGTGAGCTACCCTATACTTGGTGAAATTCTTACATTATTTCATTCTTTATTATTATGTTGGAATAACTTTTGTATGTGAAGTACCGCATACATGGTGAAATTCTTACATTATTCCATTCTTTATTATTATGTTGGAATAACTTTGTCATCATGTGAAGTACCTCATACATGGTGAAATTCTTACATTATTCCATTCTTTATTATTATGTTGGAATAACTTTGTATATCACAAGTACCGCATACGTGGTGAAATTCTTACATTATTCCATTCTTTATTATTACATTTGCAATATCACGTCATGCGTATGCGTATTCATACGAATGACACATTCCATTATTTATTATTACATTGGAATAACTTTATTTGTGGTCTATCGCATGCACGATGAAGTCTTTTGTTATTTCATTCTTTATTATTCTATTGGAATATCTTATGCATACGCGTTTACGCATGACTGGTTCCATTATTTATTATTACGTTTGAATACCTCGTATACATGCAGCGTTTACACATGACTTGGTTCCATTATTTATTATTACATTTGGAATATATCGTATGCATGCGTTTATGCATGACTGGTTCCGTTATTTATTATTATTGGAATAACTTTTATGCATGCGGTCTATCGCACTTCGGTGATTTCTTTTGTTATTTCATTCTTATTTATACTCAGTTGGTTAAAGTTTTAACTTCTATACTCCATGAAATTAGTGGAATATCCTTGATATTTGCGCTTCATCCAGTATCTTTTCATGGAAATATTCTTCTGAGCATTCTTAAATTTTACTCTACAAAGAAGTATCATGTTCACAATTTGGACGTTATTAGTTCCTGGATAAATTAATTCTTGAACTTGTTTTATTGAATTCTTATATCATTGTCATCATCCTCATGTTTATATTATATTGAAAGTCATCTGTGGCCTTTAGTGTATAGATGAACTTGGTATGATTATGACCAGGGATTAATCGGAATAATCATGACCGTAATGTTACAAATGATGTGGTAAAAGTCCTCATTGACCCGTAGTGCATTAATGGACAGTTGTTGGCATGATCATGACCATTGATGAATACACGAATATCCTTAGCCCGTAGTGCATGGATAATTTGTGGTTGTGATACTAATGAATATCCTTGGCCGTAGTGCAGGGATGATGTGGATTATTTATTAAGCTGAGTCTCAGCGATAAAAGTGATGAAAAACCTTTTAAATCATAAAAGATGACAATATTCTTATTAAAACTCTCAATTTATGTTTTGTCGTATTTTACACGACAGCAGTATTATTAAGTTGTATTTAAATTTTGTACAATGTATTTGGCGACTCAAGATGGGTGATGTATACTTTTTTTGGGGGTGTCACATAAGTAATATTATTTCATTTCAGATTCTGAATTCTACACTCATGTTTCACGCAAATGCTTGTGACCTTGTAACGTATGGGACTCTCGTAGAGTAGCGAGTCGGGTCTTTAGTTTCTCAGAGTGTTAACGTAATGTAACGCTATTGAAAGGAAAGGTGGTGTAATTAATTATAAGGTTTTGATATTGAAGAATGTTTGTAAGGAGAGCATGAATGGTAACTCATTATTAATGAACTAAAGTTTAATTATAACATTGTTAAGACATGTTTAAACCTTAATTATGATCATTTAGGGTTGAAGTAAGTCTATTGAATGTGAACGTGAATGGTATGGAATAAGCGTACATAACCAAATGACGATCGAGTAATGATTTAATAACGTAAGGACGGTAGTAAGCCGTGAAGAAGGATGATTAACTCAAAACGAGTTGTATTAATGAAATAATTTTAGTTAAGTTATAGAAGAGAAAGAAGTTGGTAAGAATGATGTAAGTTATAACGGTAAGCCGGAACCAATAATAACGAATCTAATACATGATTAAATTGAGAAGAAGGGTAAGATTCATTAGGGACCATGTATGTTCATTCATGACCTAATGTGGTATGTTATGTGATTATGTGTTGTAGAGATTGTAAAGACTCAAAGGAAAAGTAATTTTACGGTAGCAGATGTTGAAGGCAAGTTTTTCTTAAACGCTTGTCTAACCTTCGTGTTAGCCAAGTTTTCTATGATTCATGTTATGAGATGCATGAAATGTTTTATTAAAGGGTCGACGCCATTTTTACCTCGGCTAGACTAATCTTGAAGAGTTGATTGATTTATTTACAAGTCTTTCAATATAGAATTGATAACGCCAATTGTTTGGTACGAATTCAAGGTAAGCCTGAGTATGAATAAACAAATGTATTTTTCATCAATTATTTGATGGGCACACGAGGTTGCCAAAATTTAAACATACATACGTTTAAAGGATGTAGTGTTGATCAACATAGAGTACTATGGGCTGATCACCCAGAAGTGCTCGTAAGATATGCCAGACTTACGGACTTAGTGTCGGGTTATCCTTTTCAAAGAAATTATGAAATGTTCATGGTCTTGGACCAGAATTGATGTTTTACTGAATATTATCATTGTAAAACATTTTGAAGGAATAGAAGTGCTATTATAAATTATCGATAGTACTTCATAACTATTATCCAGTTATTGAAGATATACGATTCCTATGTTTCAAGCATGTCGTTTAAAAGAAATTGTTGTACTTGCTGAGCTTGTCATGCTCACTCTTGCTTAAACCATATGAATGCAGCTAAGAACGAACGAATCGAGGGATTCGACAAGGATAAAGGCAAGACGAATATGAATAATTAGTTTACCTTGTAATAAACTAATAAGTGGTATATATTATAGTATGATGAACAAAGAATGTAATGGTTTTAGAACCAGGGAACATGATGTAATATTATTAATGTAATAAGAATGTCGTTGATACACACATTTTGATGTCGTTTCAATATTATGAATGTATAGTTATGAGTACCGTGTAGCACCATTTGTCGGGTTGGAAGATACCCGAATTTGGTGGCGTCACATTAGTAGTTCTCACTATTATGTGAAATAGTGATAATAATTGTAATGAGGATTCCATTTAAGTTTGGATATTGTCTAGAAGACAATATTCGTGTCAAAACTCTCAGCTACGTTTTGTCGTATTGTATAAATGAAGTTTGTATTTAAGTTTTGTACCATGTATTTGGTGACTCAGAATGGGTGATGTATACCTATTTTGGGGGCATCACACAAACAACCCCAGGCCAGTGATCCGACCTGGGCCCAGCCTAGTCAAAGCCCGGGCCAGATAGGTCTGGCTTAGAAGGCTATGAAAAGGCCTCTTATTTTTAGGAAAATCTGGCCTTGCCTGGCCTAGCAAAAATCCCGACCTGGACCGGCCCATAGCCTTGGTTAGGCCTGAGCATAGCTTGACATGATATATCAAACCTGGCCTGCTTGCTCATGGATCCATCATAAAAGGTTTAGTTATGCATGTGTTATTTGTAACAACCCCAAAATTCATACAATTTAATTCTCAACTTCGGTCGTTAATAACACATCTACCTTCTGATTTTACATCATTATTTGATGTTAAACTTTATAAAATGCGGAATAATTTAAACTTTTATGTCTTCTTACTTTAATTCCCTGAATCAAAACCTTTATCATCTACATGTCTTTGAATCAATCTTATTTTATGATTCACTTCAACACTATTATTATATAAAATTTTACATTTTAATCCGATAACCTTTACATATCAGATAACTCTAACTTTAGCTTTACAACTCAACATAAAACTATACATCATAAAACATTTAGTACATCTCATGAATCTTAATCATGGTATAAGGAAATAAAAACTTTAGCTAAAATATTAATCTTCGTGTATTATTTCTGATCCACGTCATTCAAGTAGCACATAGTGTTACCTTCAATCCTTAACCTGCAAATATGGTTATTTGCAAGGTTGAGCTCGACAACCAAATAAAAATCTAACAGTTTTCATGCATCATGTAACACATAATAACATGCTCAACATATATCTCATAAACATTGGACTAACATAACATACATGCTACAGTTCATATAATAAGTATAAAGATTGAGTTCCTTACTCAATCAGCATGCATTTACTCAATCAACGTAGTCATAAGTTGACTTTAACATTTCATATGTAACGACCCCAAAATTCATACAACTTAATTCTCAACTTCGGTCGTAAATAAAACATCTACCTTCTGATTTTACATCATTATTCGATGCTAAACTTTATAAAATGCAGAATAATTTAAACTTTTATGTCTTCTTACTTTAAATCCCTGAATCAAAACCTTTATCATCTACATGTCTACGAATCAATCTTATTTTATGATTCACTTTATCACTGTTATTATATAAAATTTTACATTTTAATCCGATAACCTTTAAATATCAGATAACTCTAACTTTAGCTTTAAAACTCAACATAAAACTATACATCATAAAACATTTAGTACATCTAATGAATCTTAATCATGGTATAAGGAAATAACAACTTTAGCTAAAATATTAATCTTCATGTATTATTTCTGATCCACGTCATTCAAGTAGCACATAGTGTTACCTTCAATCCTTAACCTGGAAAAATAGTTATTTGCAAGGTTGAGCTAGACAGCCCAGCAAAATCTAACAGTTTTCATGCATCACGTAACATATAATAACATGCTCAACATATATCTCATAAACATTGGACTAACATAACATACATGCTACAGTTCATATAACAAGTATAAAGATTGAGTTCCTTACTCAATCAGCATGCTTTATTCAATCAACATAGTCATAAGTTGACTTTAACATTTCATACATTCAACATATATATAACACATCAAGATCTTTGCAATAAAGATTTAAAACAGTCAATAACCAAGTTCACATAGCAAATAGGAACTGAAAGACTTGTCTGGCTCGTAGATTACCAATTACCAAAAAACAGCTTAAATGCTTTGCATACATCCTACAATAGTTCAAAGGTTCATTTTCACATGCATTAGTTACACATATAATGAAACAACAATGACTCTTAGTCTTAATCTTTTTATAACTTGCGACTCTTTGAAACTTAACGCATATCTTCAGGTGTTTACTCCTCTTCATATGACGTTTATCATTACATAATCCTATTTTGTGTTTCTTTATACTTCTTTCGTAACCGACACTTAACGTTCATTAAAGTCGTCATAGATTTCATTACCTCATATTTGATGTATTACACTTGTTAACAACTACTAGGTTATATAACCTCCGCCTTATATCTCGTTACACTTCTCTTACAATTGACAATTAAGTCTTTTAACGTGTATTTACATCCTTTTAAACATATATTAGATTAACTAATCAAGTTAACATTTAAATCGTTCTTTCAACTTATATCTCACTATAAACCAACATAAACCTTATCATTTATCTTTAACTTTTGAAAATATCACATTTGGTTTTATTACATAACTTACTCAAGTGACAACTAAAATCCATATATTTTGGTATTATATTATACTATAATCAGCTATGATGTCTTATGTTAGGATTCAACATCATTATCACGCATGCCAAGCCAAATTAGACCCTTGTGTAACAACCTACAAACAAATAGACTTCACTGCCTATGCTCGAGGGGCATGGCGTCAAGCTCTTATCCCAAGCCTTAATGTACCGTAGTGACTACACTAGTCTTGATTTTGCAGAAGTCAATGCTAGCCTTGATTCTTATTTGTTTCTAGGTAATAAATTAGCAAGAATCTCTTGCTGGCTGACAAACAAAAAAACTCAAAGAACTCTGCTTGGGCTCGACTCCCCAAAACCAACCCAATTCCAACAGAAATTTATGAAACTTAAGATCTAAACTATGTAATAACATCAATAAACATGTTATACACCATTCCAAATACAAAAACATTACATATACACATATTTGAAGAATCAAAACCTTAATTTTCCAAATTTCTTCATTTTTTACACTTTTAGCGAATTCGATCGCCACGACTTCGTTTCTTAACCAATTGACACGATTTAAACTACATTGTTTTGTTTCTTCACATATTAACATAATCCATCATCAATTTTCAAGATTATAACAAGTATTGATCATAAAATTTTGTACTTTCTAAGCCATCTCCTATAAGCATAAACACTATTTTTTTAACAATTTCTTCCTACAATCCCAATTCCCACGAATTTGACAAATAATTATCAATCATATATGATAATTAACATATTATAAACCCTATATACAAGTATTTGTATCAATCCAACATAATTATCAATAGAAATTCCAAAAATAAAGTTAAAATTAGGGTTATACCTTATTCCTTTGATTGTTTGCTAGCAAGAGATGATGTCAAGGCTTAGAAATTCCTCTCCTACCTCTAGACAATCTCTGAGAATTCTCTCTTTCGTTGTGTTTTTCTCTTGCTTTCTCCAACACTCCTTCTTAGTTAGCCTTAGGAAAATAAGACGCGTAAAAATATAAACTGGCCTCCCACGATCGACTAGTAACAAAATAAAATGTCTACGGTTATGTTAGGCCAAAAGCCATAAGGCTTCATTTGGCTACACACAAATATCCCCCACTATTGTTTTATTAGACAATAATTAGAATATTTTATATTTTATTATGCATAGTGTTTGCAGAGTGCCTGTATAGTATTTGTATAGTAAAATCTTTTTATATAAAACAGAATACTTTTATAAAGTTATTCGTTTTATTAAACTATAAATAGAATATATAATATTCTATTATGCATAGTGTTTGCATATGCCTGCATAGTGTTTGCATAGTAAAATCTTTTTATATAAAATAGAATACTTTTATAAAGTTATTCGTTTTATTAGATTATAAATAGAATATATTATATTTTATTTAAAAGATTTTGTTTTATTAGAATATTTTATTAATATTGCATAGTAAATTAATATGGACCGTCTGTTTAAAAGTAAATCAATCTGGACCGTTCATGAATTAGCTAATATTCAGTCCATTCTCCTATAAATAGAAGCTCATTCCTTCATTATTTCTTACGAATTCACTGAAACTCTAGAGAGAGAAACTATAGAGAGAAAGAAGGAAAGTATTCTGCTACTTCACTACTCCTATATCCAGTTTCTTCTAAGGTAAGGGATATTATTCTTTCGTATTCATGAAAAGAACTTCTGTATATGCGAAGTACCGCATACATGGTGAAATTCTTTTGTTATTCTATTCCTTATTATTATGTTGGAATAACTTTGTCTTACATGAAATCATCGCATACATGGTGAAATTCTTTTGTTATTCCATTCTTTATCATTCCGTTGGAATATCCTATCGGTGCGTATTACACCTGACCTGGATCCATTAATTATTATTATGTTGGAATAACTTTTATGCATGCGATCTATCGCATGCATGGTGATTTCTGTTGTTATTCCATTCTTTATTATTACATTTGGAATATCACTTCGCATGCAATTTTAGCGACACTGGTTCCGTTCTTTATTATTCTGTCGAAATATCCTATATGTGCGTTTACGCATGACCTAGTTCTATTTCTTTATTATTCTATTGGGAATAACTTTTGTCTATGCGATCTATCGCGACGCATGGTGAATCCTTACGTTATTCCATTCTTTATTATTCATTGGAATAAACATGTCTATGTGGATTACCACATGCATGGTGAATGATCCTTTGTATTCATTCCTTATTAAATTGTGGAAATGATCTGTATACGTGGATTACCGCATGGCTGGCGAAAATCTATTTGCAGTTTGATATATTCTATTATACTCATTTGGTTAAAATTTTGGCTTCTATACTCCATGAAATTAGTGGAATAACCTTGATATTTGCGCTTCATCCAGTATCTTTTCATGGAAATATTCTTTTGAGCATTCTTGAATTTTACACCACAAAGCAGTATCATGTTGACAATTTGGACATTATTGAGTTCAAGATAAATTAACTTATAAATCTGTAAAATTTATTCTTGAACTTATTTTATTGAATTATTATGTCATTGCCATCATCCTCATGCTTATATTGTGATGAAAGTCATCTTTGGCTTACGTGCTTAGATGGACTTGGTATGATTATGACCAGGGATTATTCGGTATAATCATGACCTGTAATGTTATAAATGATGTGGTAAAAGTCCTCAGTGGCCTGTAGTGTATTGATGGACAGTTTTTGGTATGATTATGACCAAGGATTATTCGGTATAGTCATGACCATTGATAATTTAATGAATATCCTTGGCCCGTAAAGCAGGGATGACTCGATGATGTGGTTTATTTATTAAGTTGAGTCTCAGCGATAGAAATTGATGAAAACATTTTAAATCATAGAAGATAGTAGATATCATGCTCTACTTGACTCTTCTAGTGGATTTCTTATTCCACTACAGTTAAACTTGATGTCTATTGTATTTTATCATTTTAACATTATTGAAGACTAATGATAATTTATTTTGCATTATCTTAGTCATAATATTTCTTACTGGGCTAGTTGAGCTCACCCCTTTCTTTCACTGTTCTCTTCAGGAAATGAGAACGTAGCCGGGACTAGTCGGGGAACGGAGTGACGGTCCAGATGATAGTATTAGTAGTCCTCACTATTCTGTTAAATAGTGTGACAATAAATGTATTGTGGACTCCTTTTAGTGTGGATATTATCTAGATGACAGTATTCTTATTAAAACTCTCAATTTATGTTTTGTCATATTTTACATGACTGTTGTATAATTAGTTTGTATTTGTATTCAGTACCTTGTATCTGGCGACCTAGGATGGGTGATGTATACCTATTTTGGGGGGGTCACACTTGGTATCAAAGCTTAGGGATATGATCTCTGGCTGAGATGTGAGACAAGAACTAGGAGGGAGAGACGGGAATTCCTTCGCTAGTATGACCTACCTAAGTTTATTTGGTATTTAATTGGTGGCTCACGAGTATAGGGATAATATGTGATATGTTAATTAACCCTTATTTTGTGGAAGTATTTGAAAATGGCATCCGAAAATGTTGAGATAAGCAATGAAGCATATGAGATCGTTGAGTCACCAACGATCAATGCCTGTGGTAATGTGCAACAGAAGACAATAATCCTCATGAAAAAACAATAACACCGATGAAATGGTGAGCGATGGGATGTTCAGAGGCTTTTATGCAATTCATGCAACATCAGCGAGAGCGGCTCTGTCCAAAATGTAGGTGGAAACAACGACAACTCTCTGACGGTCACCATTAAGCGATTCGAGGAGCTGGGACCACCGGAGTTTTTGGAGAGCCAAAACCACTTAAAAAAAGAGACATGGATAAAGCAGATCAACAAGATATTTGATGTTTGGGATGCTCCGAGGAGCAAAAGGTTCACTTTGCCACCTTTATGTTGAGTGCAGAGGCAGATTATTGGTGGGAATCTGTAAAGCGTACTCAACCAGCCGCACTGAAGATGTCTTGGGAGAAGTTCCAAGAATTGTTCAACGACAAGTACTTTCCTGAAAGTATTTGTCACATTAAGGAGGTGGAGTTCATCAAGCTTGAGCAAAATAATATGACCGTGGCGCAGTACGAAGCTGAGTTTGCCGAGTTATCTCGGTTTACGTCCCACTTGGTTGATAATGAGGAGAGAATGATGCAGATGTTTCTAAGAGGTTTGAAACCCGAGATAAGTCAATACCTTATCTCTCATAAACTGTGTTTGTATTCAGATGTTGTGAATAGGGCTTAGTTATTGGAGCGCGATAATGAGTCAACCTAACCAAGAGAGAGCAGCCGACAAGTCGATAATACCAGTGGTAGCAGTCATCGAAGCGGTGACAACAAACGTGGAGGGAATCAACATGCCAGAAATGATAACCACTTCGGTGGTAATCATGGCCAAGACAATAGGAGTGGAAAGTTCAAGAAGAGAAGGTTCAACAAAGATGGAAAGACGTCAGCACCAAAGACCATCAGAAGGAGAAAGAGAACGACCGTCGGTCGTCGTATGTTACAAATGTGGAGAGGAAGGACATATAAGTCCAAACTGCACAATGCAGTCCAAAGCATGTTACAGTTGTGGAAAAGAAGGTCACCTAGCCCGATTTTGTCGTGCACCAAAGTTAAGTCCAGTTGGGATGGAGGCATCCAAGGGTGTTCCAGACAAGATAAAATCGGTAGTTCAAGGGAGAGCGTTTGTCGTAACCTCCCAAAAGCGAGGAATCCAAACGAGGTGATCACGGGTAAGCTAATCATAAACTCTAGCGAAGTTTATACTTTATTTGATACCGGTTCTACCCATTCCTTTATTTCTTCTACTTGCGCTTAACGTTTAAATTTGACTCAGGAGAAATTAGACTTTGATTTATCTATTAAAACTCCGTTGGGAGAAACCTTCATTACATCCACGGTTTATAAGTCTTATTTGATTCAAATCGGTAACCGCACATTACCTGTCGATCTTATTTCTTTGAAAATACTTGCATTTGATGTGATTCTAGGGATTGATTGGTTAACTACTCATCATGCAAAAATTGATTATTTTCGTAAGGTTGTTAGCTTTCATATTCCTAACCAACCTATTATGCGAATTCAAGCAACCAAACCATTAAAATCCATCACTTTCATCTCAAGTTATAAAGCTATTCGTTTATTAAAAAATGGATGTCAAGCTTTCTTAGCTCATGTCACGGATCTAAACAAAAATACGTCAGTTTTGAATGATATTTCTGTTGTTAATGAATTTCCTGACATATTCTTGGAAGAACTTCCTGGCCTACCCCCAGAGCGTGAAATCGAATTTTGTATCGACCTTGAACCCGGTACAAAACCCATTTCCAAAGCCCAATATCGAATGGCTCCTATTGAACTTCAGGAGTTAAAAACCCAACTACAGGAATTGTTAGACGTCAGTTTCATTCGTCCTAGTACGTCTCCTTGGGGTCCTCCTGTTCTATTCGTGAAGAAGAAAGATGGGAGTATGCGACTTTGTATTGATTATCGGGAGTTGAACCATGTCATTATAAAAAATAAATATCCATTGCCTCTAATTGATGACCTGTTTGACCAGTTGCAAGGCGCCAAATTTTTTCAAAGATTGATCTTCATTCCGGATATCACCAATTGAAGATTAGAACCGATGACATTCCAAAGACGGCTTTAGAACTCGGTATGAGCATTATGAATTCCTAGTCATGTCTTTTGGATTGACTAATGCTCCTGCTGCTTTCATGGATATGATGAACCGAGTATTCAAGGAATATTTGGATCACGTTGTGGTCGTCTTTATTGATGAAATTCTCATATATTCCAAAAGCCGTGAAGATCATGAGCAACACTTGAGGCTGATACTCCAAAAGCTTCGTGAAAACAAGCTTTATGCCAAGTTGAAGAAATGCGAGTTCTGGCTTGAGGAAGTAGCATTCCTTGGGCACGTAGTCTCAAGTCAAAGAATATCTGTTGACCCAGCAAAGATTGAAGCAATTCAAAGCTGGGAGCAACCTAAATCGATGACCAATCACGTAGCTTTCTCGGTTTAATTTGGTTATTATCGGAGATTTGTGGAAGGATTTTCTCGAATCGCTACTCCATTAACTCAGCTGACTCGAAAAGATACAAAGTTTGGTTGGAGCGAAGAATGTGAGAAGAGTTTTCAAGAACTCAAGAGAAGACTCATTTCAGCACCTATTCTGACAATACCATCGGGCTCGGAGGGATTTGTCATCTATAGTGATGCTTCGGACAAAGGGTTAGGATGTGTTCTCATGTAACATGGGAAAGTCATAGCCTATGCCTCTCGATAACTCAAAGAATATGAGAGGAATTATCCTACTAATGATCTAGAGTTGGCAGCTGTTGTCTTTGCACTTAAAATTTGGAGGCATTACTTGTATGGGGAGAAAGTGGAGATCTTTACGGATCATAAAAGCCTCAAATACTTCTTCACTCAAAAGGAACTCAACATGCGACAACGACATTGTCTTGAACTATTGAAAGATTATGATCATACCATCCAATACCACCTTGGAAAAGCGAACGTGGTAGCTGACGCATTGAGTAGAAGATCATATGCATGTACGAGTGCAATATTGTCAACTTAAAAACCCGTTTTGTATAACTTATAAATGATGAAGATAGAGTTAAAGACTCTAGAGACCCACGTGAAAATAGCGAATATACGAGTAGAATAGACTTTAATCGATAAAGTTAAAGTCGCTCAAGCTACATACTCAGAGCTGATGAATGTGAAGAAGAAGGTTCAGGAGGGCGTTATTCTAAAAGCAAGAATCGATGAAGAGAGGAAATCTCAACCCTCAATTTAATTGGCCCATTTGAAATCCTCAATCGAGTAGGAACTGTGGCCTATAGACTCGCTTTACCGCCAAGTATGTCTCGTGTTCATAACGTTTTTCATATATCCATGTTACATAAATATGTGAAAGACCCGAACCACAATATTGAGTTAGAAATCGGACGAAATAGCGGAAGATTTATCGTATGAAGAGATTCATGTTCAAATCTTGGATAAGAAGGAACATATTCTACGTTCCAAGCTTATACCTCAAGTCAAGGTTTTGTGGAGAAACCACGATGTTGAGGAAATGACCTGGGAATTAGAATCTGAAATAAAATCAAGGTATCCTTACCTCTTCGACATACCAGGTATGTACCCTAATTCTGAGGGCGAAATTTCATAAGAAAGGGGAGGTTGTAAGACCCCAACTTTTATGAATAAAGATGAATTTTCAATAAATATCAATTTTGAATATTATTGAGTAAATTTGATAAAATGTTATAGTTGTAGGTAATATTTAGAAATTTTGAAAAGTATGCAAGTTGTTCTATAATATTCAATTGGTCGGGAAATATTCGTTTTAACAGAGAATATTCGTACGACGGCACAATCATTGGTGGACCCCACAACAAAATTATTGTCGGATTGAGAAAATGACAAAAATATTTTTATGAAAATAACGGCAGAAGTTTTACCATTAACTGTTGAAACACCCGGTGTTAAAAGTACAGTAATACGCGTGGTTGCATAGTAGCACATAGTATTGATTATTGATGTTTACGTGAGAAGTCACTCAGTTTTGTTCAATTATTGATACAGTAATTGTTGCATAGTATCTCACGTTATTTGATTCAATTATTGTCGATATTTTATATATTATTAAATCAATAATTGAGATAACAAAGTTATTAATATTATTATTTGCAATATTAACGATGTCTATAAGTTCTGCCAAGGAGAGGATTGGTCACCTAATTGCGCGTCAATAGGGAGAAATCCTTATTAAAAAGCCCCCTCTTTCCTGGGAACGACCTGGTCGATTAATAGTATGAATTATAATAATGATGATGATGTTTTGTTTTATTATTATTATAAATATAATAAAATGTAAATCTTTTATATAAAAATGTAATACTTTTATAAAGTTATTTATTTTATTAGGCTATAAATAGAATATATTATATTCTATTATGCATAAATATATGCATAGTATTTGTATAGTAAAATCTTTTTATATAAAACATAATACTTTTATAAAGTTATTTATTTTATTAGGCTATAAATAGAATATATTATATTCTATTATGCATATGCTGCGTATAGTATTTGCATAGGAAAATCTTTTTATATAAAACAAAATACTTTTATAAAGTTATTCGTTTTATTAGACTATAAATAGAATATATTATATTCTATTATGCATATTATTTGCATAGTAGGTGCATAGTGTTTGTATAGTAAATTTTTTTTATATAAAACAGAATACTTTTATAAAGTTATTCGTTTTATTAGATTATAAATAGAATATATTATATATTATTAAAAAATTTTGTTTTATTAGAATATTTTATTAATATTGCATAGTAAATTAATCTGGATCGTCTGTTTAAAAGTAAATCAATCTGGACCATTCATAAATTAGTTACTATTCAGTCCATTCTCCTATAAATAGAAGCTCATTCCTTCATTATTTCTTACAAATTCACTGAAACTCTAGAGAGAAAAACTATATAGAGAAAGAAGGAAAGTATTCTGCTACTTCACTACTCCTATATCCAATTTCTTCTAAGGTAAGGGGTATTATTCTTTCGTATTCATAAAGAGAACTTCTGTTATTCCATTCATTATTATTCTATTGGAATAACCTGTATATGCGAAGTACCGCATACATGGTGAAATTCTTCTGTTATTCCATTCCTTAATATTATGTTGGAATAACTCATACATCTATACAAGCAACCGCATACATGGTGAAATTCTTTTGTTATTCCATTCTTTATCATTACATTAGAATATCACAGCCGGTGCGTATTATGCGACTGGTTCCATTAATTATTATCTTTGTTGGAATAAACACGTCTATGCGATTTCATCGCATGCATGGTGATTCTGTTGTTATTCCATTCTTTATTATTACATTTGGAATATCCTATCGATGCAAAATTTTTCCATCACGGTTACATTCTTTATTATTATTCGGAATATCACATGCGTGCGTTTATGCATGACCTGGTTTCATTCTTTATTATTACATTGGGAATAACTTTTATGCGCATGTAGTCTATCGCATGCATGGTGAATCTTACATTATTCCATTATTTATTATTCTCGTTGGAATAAGCATACATGTGGATTACCACATGTATGGTGAATGATCCTTTGTATTCATTCCTTATTAAATTATGGAAATGATCTGTATAAGTGGATTACCGCATGGCGGGCAAAAATCCATTTGCAGTTTCATATATTCTATTATACTCATTTGGTTAAAATTTTGGCTTCTATACTCCATGAAATTAGTGGAATAACCTTGATATTTGCGCTTCATCCAGTATCTTTTCATGGAAATATTCTTCTGAGCATTCTTCAATTTTACTCCACAAAGCAGTATCATGTTGACAATTTGGACATTACCGAGTTCAGGATAAATTAACTTATAAATCTGTAAAATTTATTCTTGAACTTATTTTATTGAATTATTATGTCATTGCCATCATCCTCATGCTTATATTATGGTGAAAGTCATCTTTGGCTTACGTGCATAGATGGACTTGGTATGATTATGACCAGGGATTATTCAGTATAATTATGACCTGTAATGTTATAAATGATGTGGTAAAAGTCCTCGATGGCTGTATAGTGTATTGTGGGAATGAGTTTTTGGTATGATTATGACCAGGGATTATTTGGTATAGTCATGACCATTGATAATTTAATGAATATCCTTGGCCCGTAAAGCAGGGATGACTCGATGATGTGGTTTATTTATTAAGCTGAGTCTTAGCGATAAAAATTGATGAAAGCATTTTAAATCATAGAAAATAGTAGATACCATGCTCTATTTGACTCTTCTAATGGATTTCTTATTCCACTACAGTTAAACTTGATGTCTATTGTATTTTATCATTTTAATATTGTTGAAGACTAATGATAATTTATTCTGCATTATCTTAGTCATAATATTTCTTACTGGGTTAGTTGAGCTCACCCCTTTCTTTCACTGTTCTCTTTAGGAAATGAGAACGTAGCCGGGACTAGTCGGGGAACGGAGTGATAGTCCAGATGATAGTATTAGTAGTCCTCACTATTATGTTAAATAGTGTGACAATAAATGTATTGAGGACTCTTTTGAGTGTGGATATTGTCTAGATGACAATATTCTTATTAAAACTCTCAATTTATATTTTGTCATATTTTACACGACTGTTGTATAATTAGTTTGTATTTGTATCCAGTACCTTGTATCTGGCGACCCAAGATGGATGATGTATACCTATTTTGGGGGCGTCACATATAGCATGTATATATACATGCTCAAACTCAAAACATCTCATAATAAGAATTTTAATTATTAAATTTTTATTTTAATAATTTATAAAAATTAGGGTTGTCACATCCTTCCCCCTTATAAAGGATTTATTGAATCAATGAAACCTCCCTTACCTTACTTTTCACCAAATCACTTTTCAAAATTTATCGTTGAATATCTTCAACACATCACCTTAATATAAGTTCTATTTATTACCACTACAACCATTCTTCATAATAAATTCTTGTAAGTTTTATTTCATAACCTTTACTTAGACTCAGTTATATTTGAGTATTACATATTCTTTGACATGTTCATTATCTTTCTCTAAGGATCATTATCATATACTATATTCTCAAATTCTCAGGACATTACATCATACATTCAACATATATATAACACATTATGCTCTTTGCAATAAAGATTTAAAATAGTTAATAACCAAGTTCACATAACAAATAGGAACTGAAAGACTTGCCTGGCTCGTAGATTACCAATTACCGAAAAACATCTTAAATGCTTTGCGTACATCCTAAAACAGTTCAAAGGTTCATATTCACATGCATTAGTTACACATATAATGAAACCACAATGACTCGTAGTCTTAATCTTTTTATAACATGCGTCTCTTTGAAACTTAACACATATCTTCAGGTGTTTACTCCTCTTCGTATGACGCTTATCATTACATAATCCCATTTTGTGTTTCTTTATACTTCTTTCGTAACCGACACTTAACGTTCATTAAAGTCATCATAGATTTCATTACCTCATATTAGATGTATTACACTTGTTAACAACTACTAGGTTATATAACCTCCGCCTTATATCTCGTTACACTTCTCTTACAATTGACAATTAAGTCTTCTAACGCGTATTTACATCCTTTTAAACATATATTAGATTAACTAATCAAGTTAACATTCAAATCGTTCTTTCAACTTATATCACACTATAAACCAACATAAACCTTATCATTTATCTTTAACTTTTGAAAACATCACATTTAGTTTCATTACATAACTTACTCAAGTGACAACTAAAATCCCCATATTTTGGTATTATATTATACTACAATCTGCTATGATGTCTTATGTTAGGATTCAACATCATTATCACGAATGCCAAGCTAAATTAGACCCGTGTGTAACAACTTACAAACAAACAGACTTCACTGCCTAGGCTCGTGGCACGCGGCCTTGGTTTGACCTTTGAGATCTTGATTAGAAGTCAATGAATGGCAATTCTTATATCATTGCTCTTGTAATACGGTCAAGTAAATTACTTTGAACGAATGTAAACTGCAGCAGACTTCTGCTTTTAAACGACTCCCCAAAACCAACCCAATTCCGACAGAAATTCATGAAACATAACATCTAAACTATGCAATAACATTAATAAACATGCTATACACCATTCCAAACACATAAACATTACATATACTCATATTTGAAGAATCAAAACCTTAATTTTCCAAATTTCTTCATTTTTTACACATTTAGCTAATTCGATCGCCACGACTTCGTTTCTTAACCAATTGACACGATTTAAACAACATTGTTTTTGTTTCTTCACATACTAACACAATCCATCATCAATTTTCATATTATAGCAAGTATTGATCATGAAATTTTGTACTTTCTAAGCCATCTCCTATAAGCATAAACACTGTTTATTTACAATTTCTTCGTACAATCCCAGTTCCCATGAATTTGACAAATAAGTATCAATCATATATGATGATTAATAGATTATAAACCCTATATACAAGTATTTGTATCAATCCAACATAATTATCAATAAAAATTCCAAAAATAAAGTTAAAATTAGGGTTATACGTTATTCCTTTGATTGTTTGCTAGCAAGAGATGATGTCAAGGCTTAGAAATTCATCTCCTACCTCTAGACAATCTCAGAGAATTCTCTCTTTCATTGTATTTTTCTCTTCCTTTCTCCAACACTCCTTCTTAGTTAGCCTTAGGAAAATAAGACGCATAAAAATATAAACTGGCCTCCCACGATCGGCTAGTAACAAAACAAAATGTCTCACTGGTTATGTTAGGCCAAAAGCCATAAGGCTTCGTTTGGCTACACAAATATCCCCACTAGTTTATTTTAATAATATTATATTATATAGTTTTTATTTGTTACACATGTAACCAATTTTCATAACTTACAATAATAATTATAATAATTATTATTTTTATTATAATTATTTCGATGATTAATAAATAATTATATATCTAATTTAATTAATAAATTAGACTTAATCATCGCTTTATTTAATTACTTATTTTTTTCATATTAAACAACTCATTTAATTTAATTAATTCATTAAATTAAATCTTCAAAGAATAAAATTTACCTTTGCTTTAATTTAATTATCATACACACGTAACTAAATTATTATACCATAATTTCAAAAATTATTTTTTTCTCAATAAATAAATTATTTAAAATATTTATTTAATTTTCATAAATATTTAAAATAATTACCAAATTCATTTAATTTTTTCAATAGTTAACTTAACTATTAAACCTCACTTTTCAATATATGATTATATATTTCTCTTCATACCAAATCACATATTTCAAAATATATATAACATGTATATATACATGCTCAAACTCAAAACATCTCATAATAAAATTTTAATTATTAAATTCTTATTTTAATAATTATAAAATTTGGGTTGTCACATTATTTATACCAAATCATCCAAATTATAATTAATAATATGACAAAAGCTTTAAATATATATACATACATAATCTTCACAATTGATTTAAGAGTTTTATGATTGTATCTCACCTTTATTAAACAAATTTCTTTCGTCTTTCAGTATTGAAAAGCTTTTGAATTGCCGCTTTTCTCTTTACAATTCTATTGTGCCTTTTCCCTCTTTCCTTGATTACACGTCTTTGGGAGATGCATTAGGTATTTAGTTATTTATTTACTTATTAATATATCTTATTAATTCTCTTAATTATATTATGATTTAATTTATCCATATATAAATTCAATTCAATTAGTTTTAATGCTTAAATTTTACCAAATTAATTTATCCTTCACATATTAATACTTATTAGCCCATATAAAATAAATAACTAGTTTAACCCAATAAAAGACAAAGTCCAATTAAATTATTTAAAATATAAATTTAAATGTTATTTATTTATTTTATTTTATTTCTTTATTATTTTTTTCTTGGTATTACACTCATTAATTTGTATTTACAATTGTAATTTCGGGTTCCTATGATCCTAATTTCCACCTTCGTGTTTAATATTTGGAAGTCTTTAGAAGTCTTTAGAGATGAGGTCGACTTTGGATATGGGTTGATAGTTATAATTCTTCTTCTAAAGTACGTCAAACTATACCATTTGATAGAAATCTAAAAATCTATGACTTTTGAATACCAAAAAATACTTTTATAGACTTTGTAAAAATCTTAATTCAATACCACCTAATTTTTAAAGACATTAAAAAGTTGTAATTGAATACCAATAAACTTTTATAAACTCTTTAAATGTCTTGATTGAATAAAACCAAACTTTTAAAATATTTAAAAGTCTTTAAAAATCTTAATTGAATACACCCCTTTGAGACTTGCAAAGTCCCGTGATTATTAACAATAATAATACCTTGTCTTCCTTTTGTTTTATAAAAATAAGAGAGTTCAAGGTTAAATATTTGAAGTAGCGCTTAGAAGTCCACAATTGGAGGAATCCGGATCGACCTTGGGCCTGGCCAACAGGCTCATTCAGACCAAGCTTTTAGTTTCAATATCTGGCCTAACCTGGCCTCTTTCAATTTTGGCTTTGGCTTGGCCTGGTCAATGGTCAAAGCTTGGTGGTTCGGCTGTTTGTGCATATCTAAAAAGTGGCATGCGGTTCAACATTACCCAAAAAGACAGGTTTACGTGTGTCAAATAGTTTTGAAAGTATTTCCATAGAAAGCGAATTTACGTTATAGTAAAAGAGGATAAGTCCTTATTGTAGGACTTTTTGAAAAGTTGAGTAAGTGTAGGAGAAGTGGCTCATAAATTGGCCTTATCTCTCAAGTATCAGGATACATATATATATATATATATATATATACACGGTCCAGATCTTAAGCTCACTCCTTATCTAACATACCTTGCATACCCCCTTTAGCGACGGACCAGGCGACGATTCGGTCCATCGCTATAGGTTCGGTCTGTCGCTATATGTTGTATATTGCCAAAAACTAAGACGAAGGTTCTTTATATAGTGACAGATCGAATTGGCGCCTGGTCCATCGCTAAAGGGTGGTATGCAAGGTATATTAGATAAGGGGTGAGCTTAAGATTAGGACCGTATATATATTGTGTAATGTATGTCGGTATTACGACTACAAATATGTAAGAGGTTATGAACCTATAATGGTTGAAGAAGATGTAATGTTTGTAAGAATTCTGATTCAAATAATTGATATGAATGAACAAGTTATAAGAAGTAATGTAATACATTTGTTAAAGGTAGTATGAAATAATCGCAATGCTCAAAGAGCAGCGTGAAAGATTGAATGAAAGATGTAAAATAGTTAACCCCATAAATCTGGTGTAGTTTTATTTTTAGATTTTGGGGACGAAATCCTTATAAGGGGGGAAAATGTAATAATCGCAAAAGATTGAATATCCTTGTAAATAGGATTTATAAGAAATTATCTATTAAAATAAGTTTTTTAGGGATAATTTGAGTTTTATGTGCTTTGTGGTCGTATTACGACCACGTTACGT
This sequence comes from Panax quinquefolius, assembly GCA_020205615.1. NCBI lineage: Eukaryota > Viridiplantae > Streptophyta > Magnoliopsida > Apiales > Araliaceae > Panax > Panax quinquefolius. The sequence continues at coordinate 309,997 of JAINUW010000045.1, forward strand.
GTTATATAAGCGTTTTTGTGTGTTTTCAAGCGTAAACATAGGGAAAAAAATTCGAGAAAAAGACGTAAAAATATTCACGTAAAAAATGCAAACTCATTTTTATGAATTTTTGAATTACGACATAACGTTTCTTCGGAAAAGGGGGATCGGTGGAGAAATCAGATTTTTGAAAATCGAAAGTTGATTTTTCAGCTAACCAAACGGATTACGAAAATGTAACCGAAAAAGTTAGAAAACCTAATTGAATAAGAAAATGTCTAACTAGAATTAGTCAGACTAACTATGCTTAAGAATTTTCAGGTTTGGCTAAGAATTTAAAAATTGGTTAGATTTAATCTAAGGGTTAAGCCTAAGGTTGAGCCAGAGGTTTGAGAGACTTAGCTTAGGGTTGGACCAAAGGTATAGTTAAGGATTTAGGATGACTTATCTTAGGGTTGAGCCATCCTTCGTAGGAGGAAGATGCTAGGCATGCCTGCTAGAATCACAAGTGGCATATCGCAATAGCCATTACCGTCTGAGGTAGAGACTGAGGATGAGTCAAAGAAGGAACAAATGAATTGTGAGGTTGAGGAGGTTATGGTGTAGTTGGGGGTGCTGGTGTACTACCTGATTGACCGTAGTTCAAAGTTAAATATAAAACTTCATGATGCTGAGATGTAAGCTCAGTTGTACGAGGCAAAGGCACATGATCTCCTGATGGGGAAGCAGACAATCAATTCCTATTGGGATGAGGAAATCATAGATAAACGGAGAGCCCAAGATCAGGTCCAAGACCTCGAACAGGAGGTAAGAGTGAATAAGAGGAAGATCGATAAAAAGAATTATACTTATATGACTTCCATTGAGCGGTCCAGGACAGGGTGGTCTTTTTCTCGACAGAGGCGGGACAGACATTTCATACCATCACTCGGGGGTAGGTGATAGCTATTGCAAGAGAAGAGTGCGGGAGTGCGATTTCTAGGGGACTAGTATAGTATAATATGGTTTTTCTATAAAGATATATATGTGTGTAATCATATATCTGTATGATGTGAGTCCTAACTTTTAATATACATTGGGGATAAATTTTGTAAATCCTAACTTGCATATAAGTTAAGGATTAGAATAGGTAAATCCTTTCTTTTTATAAGTAAAATAGGGATGTAGAAGTAAATAGCGGGAGCTGCTATAATAAGTAAATAGCGGATAACTATATGAAAGTATGTAAAAAGCTCAAGCATATTAATATAAGACTTTATTAAATGTGCTTTTGATGTGTATGTGTTAACATTAAATAAAGAATTCTTTAAAGGTAAGAAATGAAATAATAATAACATTATTTAATTAAACAAAAAATGTCGCCAAGAAGACAACAAAGAAATGAGGAAGCCAAGTCTCTGAATGAGAACGATAATTGGGGTTAAGATCTTGCTCAACGGATATTAAACTTATTATAAGGGGCTTTTCAACAAAGAAATCTCTCTAATGCGAATGTAGTTCCGTTGGCTGTGGCAGTGGCCAACTTTAAGGAATTTAAAAGTGTGGGACCTCCCAAATTTAAGGGAACCATTGAGCCTTTAAAGGCTTAATCATGGATCAAAGAGATTAAGAAGGTGTTCATTATCGTCAGGGTATGTGAGGAGCAAAAGACCGCTTTTTCTACTTATCTATTGAAAGGTGAGGCCAACTTATAGTGGGAAGCTAACTAGAGTCGGGCTGGACTAGGAGTAGTTATGCGGGAAAGATTCAAGGAGATATACTTCAAGAATTATTTCCCTCAGGGTATGTAAAGCAGTATGGAGATGCGGTTTCTTGAGTTCAAACAAGGGGAAATGACATAGCCCCAATATGGGTCCAAGTTCAATGAACTAGCTTGCCTTGCTCCACATCAGGTGCGCACTGAAGAGAGAAAGACGAGAAGGTTTGAGCAGGGACTGAAACCCTGGCTCTACCATAAATTGTTAGTATTAGAGATAGGATTGTTTGGAACGATTATTGAGAAGGCTATCATAGCCAAGGAGGAAGTGAGGCATTGAGCCTCTACAACAAGGTGAGGAACAATTATGGTAAGACTAAGGGATCAATAAATACAGAAGCACACAGTGGATTGGAGGAGGACATAAGAGAAAGTGGAATAATTTTGGGAATATTGGAAATAGGCAAAGAGAACCAAAGAAAAGGTTTGAATTATGTAAGTTATACTGTAAGAACCACACGAGAGTGTGCCTAAAGGGCAAAGCAGTATGTTACAAGTGCGAGCAGGAGAGAAAAATAACCGCCCCAACCCGAGGAAGAATAGTAGGTATTTTATTTGTTTTTTGATGGACCAAATGGAGAGGAATTGCCCAAAGAAGGGAGCCGATGGAGGGAGCGACAACTAGGGGAATAACAGTGGGAAGCTGACGATAGCTGGTCTAACTGCACCAAGTAGACCGATATCCCGGACCTTCAATATGACGGTCCAAGATGCCGTGGCATCAGCTGATGTAGTTTTAGGTATCGTTGCGGTCAATAATATTAATGTTTATATATTGTTTAACTCGGGTGTGACCTGTTCTTTTGTATCGCATGAATTTGGTAGAAGTTTAAGTTTACCTATAGAGAATCCAGAAACTCCCCTGAACATTGAAGTTGTGAAAAAAGAAGTAATCCCTGTTGAGTATATTTATAGTGATTGTTGTGTTAAGATACCAGGTAGATTAATTCCGATTAAGTTAGGAGAATTCGATGTAATTCATGGAATGGATTAGTTGTTCAACCATGAGGCAGTGATAGATCACCACAAAAAGCTATTAAACCCTAAGACTGCAAAGAAGTCTACGGTAGTATTTCATGGCAGTAAATTGTAGAGACACTTTAGTTTTCTAACGATCATGAAAGCAAGGAAATTGTTTAAGAAGGGATGTGTGGGTTATTTAGGCTATATTATAGATACCCAACGTGTGGGAGCAAAGATGGGTCAGATACCCATAGTAAGTAAATTCACGGATGTTATTCGAGATGAATTGCCAGGTCTTATGCCAGATTGGGAGATCAAGTTTGTGATAGATGTAGTGCCCGGTACGACAACAGTTTTAAGGGCACCATATAGAATGGCGCCAGTAGAGATGGAGTTCCTGATTTTACTTTAGGAATTATTAGATAATAGGTATATTTAGTCAAGTGTGTCTTTATGGGGAGCCCTAGTGTTGTTTGAAAAAAAATAGGATGGGTCGTTGAGACTTTATATCTACTACAGAGAGTTGAATAAAGTAACGATTAAGAATAAGTACCCGTTACCTAGGAACAATGATCTGTTTGATCAATTGAAGGGCACAAAATATTTTTCAAAAATAGACTTGAGGACTGAGTTTCACTAGTTGAAAGTCAGGAGTGAAGATGTACTTAAGACAGTGTTTAGGACTCGTTATGGTCATTACAAGTTTTGGTGATGTCATTCAGGTTGACAAATGTGTTAATTGCATTTTTGGATATATACGATGAATAGAGTATTCAAGTAATATTTGGACAAATTTTATAACAGTGTTCATAGATGATATCCTAGTCTACTCTAAGACGTAGGAGGATCATACTAAACATTTGAGGTTAGTGTTGGAAATACAAAGGAGGGAGAAGTTGTACTCTAAGTTCACTAAATGTGAATTTTGGCTAAAGATAGTCCAATTTTTGGGATATGTGACCGATAAAGCTGGCATATCTGTAGACCCACCGATGGTGGAGGCAGTGATTAATTAGGAGTAACCAAAAATGCCAATTAAAGTGCGTAGTTTCTTAGGTTTAGCGAGCTACTATCGAAGATTTATCCAAGATTTTTTGAAGATAGCTAACCCATTAACAAATTTGACGAGGAAGTCGATGAAGTATCTATGGATGAAAGTATGCATAGAAAGCTTTCAAGAGATTAAGAAAAGATTGAGTGTAATGTTTGTTTTATCTTTACCGGATGGGACATGTAATTTTGTGGTGTATAGTCATCACCGAAAAAGGGTAACATTAAAACATCTTAAAGTGCTTGGGACACTTTCCAACCAATATTAAAACTCTATTGTACTCTCATTTCCTTCCTAATCCTATTAGGAATAAATGAGAGTACTTATATTTAATTAATTCCTAAACTCTTTTAAAAATTAAAATAATAATAATTGTAATAATATTAATAAGACTCCTCTTATTAATTTATATTTAATATTTCTAAAATATTAAATAATAAATATTAAGCTATTTAATTTATTCTATCACCATAGATTAAATTAAATATACTTAACATATTATTACGATTATGCCATTAACTTCTTAAATAATTATTCTTCTTTTTGTGGTGTATATTCCTAATAGTTAATTATCCATAACATTTATTTTAAGAAAATTCAAGAAGAAGGGTGGTTGGCTAAACCCTAGTTTTTCTATCTCTATAGAAAGGGTGTACTCTCCCAACAATTGGAATTCTGTCGTATGTTGAAAAAGTCAACAACCCATACCACCCATAATAAGACTCCTCTTATTTATAGATGTGGGCAACCCATCTTAACAATTAAGGAATTGGGTTTTATTTAATTAATTAAATTCTTTTAATTAATTAAGCTCCCTAATCTTATTAGGGATAATTAATTAAACTCCTTTAACTAATTTAACCTCCCAATCTTATTAGGAATAAATGAGAGTACTTATATTAAATTAATTTCTAAACTCTTTTAGAAATTAAAATAATAATAATTGTAATAATATTAATAAGACTCCTCTTATTAATTTATATTTAATATTTCTAAAATATTAAATAATAAATATTAAGCTATCTAATTTATTCTATCACCATAGATTAAATTAAATATACATAACATATTATTACGATTATGCCATTAACTTCTTAAATAATTATTCTTCCTTTTATGGTGTGACCCTTTAGGTTCTCCATATTAAACCGGTTGTGAATAAATCAATTAGAATAATTCTAATCTTATTTAAATAAATAAATTAAATAATTAATTTATTTAAATAATATTTATTCTACAATAGGATAAGCCTCCCTCAATGATCAACGACTTTCCAGATAATATAGATTTCAACATTAATCATTAAAGAACCTTTGAGTAAATAGTTAAAATGCATAATTCAATCCTTCCACCATACAATGTCCCAATTAAATATAAGACATGGAATTACTGTCAAGTCTTATTTTATTTAATTATATGTATTTCGACTCTTAAATGCACAACTCCAAATAATGCAAATTAGAAACTCCTTTCTAATTTCATTCTGCCTTGGCCAAGGACTCTTTGGGTTGTCATTTATCGAATCACATAGGACATTTCTTCTTTTTATTAGAAGTGGTAGATTCTTTATCGATCATACATTATCTCCATGTACAACTTATTATACCCAAGCATACCTTTGATATACCCTAAGGGTCTTAAGGAATAAGTCAAAGTATAACTCATCATACACAAGATACTATGATGATCTCAAGTCCAAGGATTACTTGTACTACTATCACTACAGAATTCCTATTGACAGCAAATAAAACTCCATTAGGTATTCCTTAGCGAGCCAATGCTCAAATTGAACTTATTCTCTAATAAGCACCTACATACTTGCTTTAGTGTCTCCACACAAATGATCATGAGATCAATCATCCTCATCCAATGAGCAAGCAACGTATGTACCAATCTATCCGGATTCACTAATCCCCAATTTAGTAATCCAACGATTGGGAACTATTTTAGTTTTAAGCTTTCTAAGAATTTAGATCTCATTAGAATGATCATCATCATTATTCTAAAAGCATTGCTTAAAACTATGGGTTTATCACATATTATAAAACTGCGTCATGTAGATAATTAAAAACTTTTAATAAATTAATACTTTTTATTAATAAATGAATAAGATTGTTACAAAGTATATGCTTTATCATCAAACATGATTGGCTTGTGTGCATACTACTTTCAATCTCCCACTTGCACTAAAGCCAATCGTCATGGTATCTCATACTCTTCTTCTCTAAGTGACGATTATCCTCGCTTTGTTGGATAAGCTTTAGTTAATGGATATGTAATGTTGTTCTTGAGAGTCCACTATCTCTATAGTGATTTCCCATCTTTCAATGATTCTAATAATCAAATGAAAATGCCACAACACATGTTTAGATCCAAGATGAGACTTGGGAACTATTCCTAGTTACAGTAATGAACTTTTAATCCAAACAATCAACTTGCGACTTCATTTATAGCTATATACTTTTGTCTTTATCACTAAACCAAAGAACTCTTTTGTCGTTTGGAACCTTTCCAATTCATCGCACCATTGCTTAAGGTAACCTTTACCTTAAAGTGGATTTTCTCATCATCTTGGTCCGTCTGAAAACTTGAGTCCATTAAGCCCTCTAGTTTTAATTTAGACCCACCATGAATATGATCACATCCTTAGTGCTTAGGTTAAGCACTTTAAGATGTTTTCACCGACTCATAGTGAACTTCTCCGTATTATGACTAATCAACATCAGGTCTCGTAGGGTTATACGTTATTCCTTTGATTGTTTGCTAGCAAGAGATGATGTCAAGGCTTAGAAATTCATCTCCTACCTCTAGACAATCTCAGAGAATTCTCTCTTTCATTGTATTTTTCTCTTCCTTTCTCCAACACTCCTTCTTAGTTAGCCTTAGGAAAATAAGACGCATAAAAATATAAACTGGCCTCCCACGATCGGCTAGTAACAAAACAAAATGTCTACGGTTATGTTAGGCCAAAAGCCATAAGGCTTCGTTTGGCTACACACAAATATCCCCACTAGTTTATTTTAATAATATTATATTATATAGTTTTTATTTGTTACACATGTAACCAATTTTCATAACTTACAATAATAATTATAATAATTATTATTTTTATTATAATTATTATGATGATTAATAAATAATTATATATCTAATTTAATTAATAAATTAGACTTAATCATCGCTTTATTTAATTACTTATTTTCTTTCATATTAAACAACTCATTTAATTTAATTAATTCATTAAATTAAATATTCAAAGAATAAAATTTACCTTTGCTTTAATTTAATTATCATACACACGTAACTAAATTATTATACCATAATTTCAAAATTATTTTTTTTCTCAATAAATAAATTATTTAAAATATTTATTTAATTTTCATAAATATTTAAAATAATTACCAAATTCATTTAATTTTTCAATAGTTAACTTAACTATTAAACCTCACTTTTCCAATATATGATTATATATTTCTCTTCATACCGGATCACATATATCAAAATATATATAACATGTATATATACATGCTCAAACTCAAAACATCTCATAATAAGAATTTTAATTATTAAATTCTTATTTTAATAATTTATAAAAATTTGGGTTGTCACATTATTTATACCAAATCATCCAGTATAATTAATAATATGACAAAAGCTTTAAATATATATACATACATAATCTTCATAATTGATTTAAGAGTTTTATGATTGTATCTCACCTTTATTAAACAAATTTCTTTCGTCTTTGTATTGAAAGCTTTCGAATTGCCGCTTTCTCTCTTACCAATTTACTGTGCCTTTTCCCTCTTTCCTTGATTACACGTACTGGGAGACAGATTAGGTATTTAGTTATTTATTTACTTATTAATATATCTTATTAATTCTCTTAATTATATTATGATTTAATTTATCCATATATAAATTCAATTCAATTAGTTTTAATGCTTAAATTTTACCAAATTAATTTATCCTTCACATATTAATACTTATTAGCCCATATAAAATAAATAACTAGTTTAACCCAATAAAAGACAAAGTCCAATTAAATTATTTAAAATATAAATTTAAATGTTATTTATTTATTTTATTTTATTTCTTTATTATTTTTTTTCTTGGTATTACACCGCGAATTTGTATTTACACTGCGAATTTCTGGGTTCCCTCTTTACTGGCGATCCGAATTTCCACCTTCGTGTTTAATATTTGGAAGTCTTTAGAAGTCTTTAGAGATGAGGTCAGACTTTGGATATGGGTTGATAGTTATAATTCTTCTTCTAAAGTCTGTCAAACTATACCATTTGATAGAAATCTAAAAAATCTATGACTTTTTGAATACCAAAATACTTTTATAGACTTTGTAAAAATCTTAATTCAATACCACCTAATTTTTAAAGACATTAAAAAAGTTGTAATTGAATACCAATAAACTTTTATAAACTCTTTAAATGTCTTGATTGAATAAAACCAAACTTTTAAAATATTTAAAAGTCTTTAAAAATCTTAATTGAATACACCCCCTTTAGACTTGCAAAGTCCCCGTATTGTCTAACAATAATACCTTGTCTTCCTTTTGTTTTATAAAAATAAGAGAGTTCAAGGTTAAATATTTGAAGTAGCGCTTAGAAGTCCACAATTGGAGGAATCCGGATCGACCTTGGGCCTGGCCAACAGGCTCATTCAGACCAAGCTTTTAGTTTCAATATCCGCCTAACTTTGGCCTCTTTCAATTTTCGCTTTGGCTCGGGCCTTTGGTCAATGGTCAAAGCTTGGTGGTTCTATTTGTTTGTGCATATCTAAAAGTGGCATGCTGTTCAACATTACCCAAAAAAGCAGTTTACGTGTCAAATAGTTTTGAAAGTATTTCCATAGAAAGCTTAATTTACGTTATAGTAAAAGAGGATAAGTCCTTATTGTAGGACTTTTGAAAAGTTGAGTAAAGTGTAGAGAAGTGGCTCATAAATTGGCCTTATCTCTCAAGTATCGTGATACATATATATATATATATATATACGGTTCAGATCTTTAGCTTATTTCTTATTTAACATACCTTGCATACCCCCTTTAGCTGACGGATTTTGATGACGATTCGGTCCATCGCTATAGGTTTGATCTGTCGCTATATGTTGTATATTGCCAAAAACTAAGACGAAGGTTCTTTATATAGTGATGAGATCGAATTGGCACCTGGTCCATCGCTAAAGGGTGGTATGCAAGGTATATTAGATAAGGGTGAGCTTAAGATTAGGACCGATATATATCAGGTAATGTATGCTTCAGATACGACTACAAATATGTAAGAGGTTATGAACCTATAATGGTTGAAGAAGATGTAATGTTTGTAAGAATTCTGATTCAAATAATTGATATGAATGAACAAGTTATAAGAAGTAATGTAATACATTTGTTAAAGGTAGTATGAAATAATCGCAATGCTCAAAGAGCAGCGTGAAAGATTGAATGAAAGATGTAAAATAGTTAACCCCATAAATCTGGTGTAGTTTTATTTTTAGATTTTGGGGACGAAATCCTTATAAGGGGGGAAAATGTAATAATCGCAAAAGATTGAATATCCTTGTAAATAGGATTTATAAGAAATTATCTATTAAAATAAGTTTTTAGGATAATTTGAGTTTTATGTACTTTCCGGTCGTATTAATTACCACGTTACGTGTTATATAAGCGTTTTTGTGTGTTTTCAAGCGTAAACATAGGGAAAAAAATTCGAGAAAAAGACGTAAAAATATTCACGTAAAAAATGCAAACTCATTTTTATGAATTTTTGAATTACGACATAACGTTTCTTCGGTAAAGGGGGATCGGTGGAGAAATCAGATTTTGAAAATCGAAAGTTGATTTTTTCACTAACCTAACTGGATTACGAAAATGTAACCGAAAAAGTTAGAAACCTAATTGAATAAGAAAATGTCTAACTAGAATTAGTCGACTAACTATGCTTAAGAATTTTCAGTGTTTGGCTAAGAATTTAAAATTGGTTAGATTTAATCTAAGGTTGCTTCTAAGGTTGAGAGCAGTAGGTTTGAGAGACTTAGCTTAGGTTGGACCAAAGGTATAGTTAAGGATTTAGGATGACTTATCTTAGGGTTGAGCCATCCTTCGTAGGAGGAAGATGTAGGCATGCCTGCTAGAATCACAAGTGGCATATCGCAATAGCCATTACCGTCTGAGGTAGAGACTGAGGATGAGTCAAAGAAGGAACAAATGAATTGTGAGGTTGAGGAGGTTATGGTGTAGTTGGGGGTGCTGGTGTACTACCTGATTGACCGTAGTTCAAAGTTAAATATAAAACTTCATGATGCTGAGATGTAAGCTCACCAGATACGAGGCAAAGGCACATGATCTCCGATGGGGAAGGTATAATCAATTCCTATTGGGATGAGGAAATCATAGATAAACTGAGAGCCCAAGATCGTGTCCAAGACCTCTAACAGAGGTAAGAGTGAATAAGAGGAAGATCGATAAAAGAATTATACTTATACGACTTCCATCGAAGCGGTCCAGAGACAGGTGGTCTTTTTCTCGGCGAGAGAGTATGGATGTACATTTCATACCATCACTCGGGGTAGGTGATAGCTATTGCAAGAGAAGAGTGCGGAGTGCGATTTCTAGGGACTAGCATAGTATAATATGGTTTTTCTCAGAAAGATATATATGTGTGTAATCATATATCCGTATGATGTGAGTCCTAACTTTTAATATACATCGGGGATAAATTTTGTAAATCCTAACTTGCATATAAGTTAAGGATTAGAATAGGTAAATCCTTTCTTTTTATAAGTAAAATAGGATGTAGAAGTAAATAATGAGTCGCTATAATAAGTAAATAGCGGATAACTATATGAAAGTATGTAAAAGCTCAAGCATATTAATATAAGACTTTATTAAATGTGCTTTTTGATGTGTATGTGTTAACATTAAATAAAGAATTCTTTAAAGGTAAGAAATGAAATAATAATAACATTATTTAATTAAACAAAAAATGTCGCCAAGAAGACAACAAAGAAATGAGGAAGCCAAGTCTCTGAATGAGAACGATAATTGGGGTTAAGATCTTGCTCAACGGATATTAAACTTATTATAAGGGGCTTTTCAACAAAGAAATCTCGCTAATGCGAATGTAGTTCCGTTGGCTGTGGCAGTGGCCAACTTTAAGGAATTTAAAAGTGTGGGACCTCCCAAATTTAAGGGAACCATTGAGCCTTTAAAGGCTTAATCATGGATCAAAGAGATTAAGAAGGCGTTCATTATCGTCAGGGTATGTGAGGAGCAAAAGACCGCTTTTTCTACTTATCTATTGAAAGGTGAGGCCAACTTATAGTGGGAAGCTAACTAGAGTCGGGCTGGACTAGGAGTAGTTATGCGGGAAAGATTCAAGGAGATATACTTCAAGAATTATTTCCCTCGTGGTATGTAAAGCAAGATGGAGATGCGGTTTCTTCGAAGTTCAAACAAGGGAAATGACATAGCCCCAATATGGGTCCAAGTTCAATGAACTAGCTTGCCTTTGCTCCACATCAAAGCGCATCAAGAGAGAAAGACGAGAAGGTTTGAGCAGGGAATGAAACCCTGGCTCTACCATAAATTGTTAGTATTAGAGATAGGATTGTTTGGAACGATTATTGAGAAGGCTATCATAGCCAAGGAGGAAGTGAGGCATTGAGCCTCTACAACAAGGTGAGGAACAATTATGGTAAGACTAAGGGATCAATAAATACGTACACATGTGATGGATTGGAGGAGGACATAAGAGAAAGTGGAATAATTTTGGGAATATTGGAAATAGGCAAAGAGAACCAAAGAAAAGGTTTGAATTATGTAAGTTATACTGTAAGAACCACACGAGAGTGTGCCTAAAGGGCAAAGCAGTATGTTACAAGTGCGAGCAGGAGAGAAAAATAACCGCCCCAACCCGAGGAAGAATAGTAGGTATTTTATTTGTTTTTTGATGGACCAAATGGAGAAGAATTGCCCAAAGAAGGGAGCCGATGGAGGGAGCGACAACTAGGGGAATAATAAAGGGAAGTCGACGATAAGTCGGTCTAATCGCACTAAGTAGTATCGATATCCCGGACCTTCAATATGACGGTCCAAGATGCCGTGGCATCACCGATGTAGTTTTAGGTATCGTCATGTCAATAATATTAATGTTTATATATTGTTTAACTCCGGACCTGACACTCGTTTTTTTCAGACGCATGAATTTGGTAGAAGTTTAAGTTTACCTATAGAGAATCCGTAAACTCCCCGAACATCAAGTTGTGAAAAAAGAAGTAATCCCCGCTGAGTATATTTATAGTGATTGTTGTGTTAAGATACCGTGTAGATTAATTGGAGATTAAGTTAGAGAATTCATGTAATTCATGGAATGGATTAGTTGTTCAACCATGAGGCAAAGTTGATAGATCACCACAAAAAGCTATTAAACCCCAAGACCGCAAAGAAGTCTACTAGTAGTATTTCATGGCAAGAAATTGTAGAGACACTTTAGTTTTCTAACGATCATGAAAGCAAGGAAATTGTTTAAGAAGGATGTGGGTTATTTAGGCTATATTATAGATACCCAACGTGTGGGAGCAAAGATGGGTCGATACCCATAGTAAGTAAATTCACGGATGTTATTCGAGATGAATTGCTGTGTCTTATGCCGATTGGGAGATCAAGTTTGTGATAGATGTAGTGCTGCATTTATTACCGGTTTTAAGGGCACCATATAGAATGGCGCCAAAGAGAGATGGAGTTCTGATTTTACTTTAGGAATTATTAGATAATAGGTATATTTAGTCAAGTGTGTCTTTATGGGAGCCCTAAAGTGTTGTTTGAAAAAATAGGATGGGTCGTTGAGACTTTATATCTACTACAGAGAGTGAATAAAGTAACGATTAAGAATAAGTACCACATTACCTAGAACAATGATCTGTTTGATCAATCAAGGGCACAAAATATTTTTCAAAATAGACTTGAGGACCGAAGTTTCACTAGTTGAAAGTCGAGTGAAGATGTACTTAAGATGTTGTTTAGGACTCGTTATGGTCATTACAAGTTTTGGTGATGTCATTCAGTCGATAAATGTGTTAATTGCATTTTGGATATATACGATGAATAGAGTATTCAAGTAATATTTGGACAAATTTTATAATGTTGTTCATAGATGATATCCTAGTCTACTCTAAGACGTAGGGGAGGATCATACTAAACATTTGAGGTTAGTGTTGGAAATACAAAGGAGGGAGAAGTTGTACTACAAGTTCACTAAATGTGAATTTTGGCTAAAGATAGTCCAATTTTTGGGATATGTGACCGATAAAGCTGGCATATCTGTAGACCCACCGATGGTGGAGGCAGTGATTAATTAGGAGTAACCAAAAATGCCAATTAAAGTGCGTAGTTTCTTAGGTTTAGCGAGCTACTATCAAGATTTATCCAAGATTTTTCAAGATAGCTAACCCATTAACAAATTTGACGAGGAAGTCGATGAAGTATCTATGGATGAAAGTATGCATAGAAAGCTTTCAAGAGATTAAGAAAAGATTGAGTGTAATGTTTGTTTTATCTTTACCGGATGGGACATGTAATTTTGTGGTGTATAGTCATCACCGAAAAAGGGTAACATTAAAACATCTTAAAGTGCTTGGGACACTTTCCAACCAATATTAAAACTCTATTGTACTCTCATTTCCTTCCTAATCCTATTAGGAATAAATGAGAGTACTTATATTTAATTAATTCCTAAACTCTTTTAAAATTAAAATAATAATAATTGTAATAATATTAATAAGACTCCTCTTATTAATTTATATTTAATATTTCTAAAATATTAAATAATAATATTAAGCTATTTAATTTATTCTATCACCATAGATTAAATTAAATATACTTAATATATTATTACGATTATGCCATTAACTTCTTAAATAATTATTCTTCTTTTTGTGGTGTATATTCCTAATAGTTAATTATCCATAACATTTATTTTAAGAAAATTCAAGAAGAAGGGTGGTTGGCTAAACCCTAGTTTTTCTATCTCTATAAAGGGTGTACTCTCCCAACAATTGAATTTCGTCAGATGTTGAAAAAGTCAACAACCCATACCACCCATAATAAGACTCCTCTTATTTATGTATGTGGGCAACCCATCTTAACAATTAGGAATTGGGTTTTATTTAATTAATTAAATTCTTTTAATTAATTAAGCTCCCTAATCTTATTAGGATAATTAATTAAACTCCTTTAACTAATTTAACCTCCTAATCTTATTAGGAATAAATGAGAGTATTTTTATATTAAATTAATTTCTAAACTCTTTAGAAATTAAAATAATAATAATTGTAATAATATTAATAAGACTCCTCTTATTAATTTATATTTAATATTTCTAAAATATTAAATAATAAATATTAAGCTATCTAATTTATTCTATCACCATAGATTAAATTAAATATACATAACATATTATTACGATTATGCCATTAACTTCTTAAATAATTATTCTTCCTTTTATGGTGTGACCCTTTAGGTTCTCCATATTAAACCTACAGTGAATAAATCAATTAGAACAATTTAATCTTATTTAAATAAATAAATTAAACAATTAATTTATTTAAATAATATTTATTCTACAATAATAGGATAAGCCTCCTAATGATCAACGACTTTCCAAGATAATATAGATTTCAACATTAATCATTAAAGAACCTTTGAGTAAATAGTTACCGTATAATTCAATCCTTCCACCATACAATGTCCCAATTAAATATAAGACATGGAATTATCGTCAAGTCTTATTTTATTTAATTATATGTATTTCGACTCTTAAATGCACAACTCCAAATAATGCAAATTAGAAACTCCTTTCTAATTTCATTCTCGCTTTGCCAAGGACTCATCGGGTTGTCATTTATCGAATCACATAGACATTTCTCTTCTTTATTGAAGTGGTAGATTCTTTATCGATCATACATTATCTCCATGTATAACTTATTATACCCAAGCATACCCTTTGATATACCCTAAGGGTCTTAAGGAATAAGTCAAAGTATAACTCATCATACACAAGATACTATGATGATCTCAAGTCCAAGGATTACTTGACTACTATCACTACAGAATTCCTATCGACAGCAAATAAAACTCCATTAGGTATTCCTTAGCGAGCCAACGCTCAGTTGAACTTATTCTCTAATAAGCACCTACATACTTGCTTTTAGTGTTCCACACAAATGATCATGAGATCAATCATCCTCATCCAATGAAAGAAGAACGATGTACCAATCTATCCGGATTCACTAATCCCCAATTTAGTAATCCAACGATTGGGAACTATTTTAGTTTTAAGCTTTCTAAGAATTTAGATCTCATTAGAATGATCATCATCATTATTCTAAAAGCATTGCTTAAAACTACGGGTTTATCACATATTATAAAACAAAGATCATGTAGATAATTAAAAGCCTTTAATAAATTAATACTTTTTATTAATAAATGAATAAGATTGTTACAAAGTATATGCTTTATCATCAAACATGATCGGCTTTGTGTGCATACTACTTTCAATCTCCCACTGCACTAAAGCCAATCGTCATGGTATCTCATACTCTTCTTCTCTAAGTGATTTATTATCCCGTTGTTGGATAAGCTTTAGTTAATGGATATGTAATGTTGTTCTTGAGAGTCCACTATCTCTATAGTGATTTCCCCATCTTCAATGATTCTAATAATCAAATGAAAATGCCACAACACATGTTTAGATCCAAGATGAGACTTGGGAACTATTCCTAGTTCAGAATGAACTTTTAATCCAAACAATCAACTTGGTACTTCATTTATAGCTATATACTTTGTCTTTATCACTAAACCAAGAACTCTTTCATTGCTTCGAACCTTTCCAATTCATCGCACCACTCGCTCAAGGTAACCTTTACCTTAAAGTGGATTTTTCGTCATCTTGGTCCGTCTTCGAAAAACTTGAGTCTGTTAAGCCTCTAGTTTTAATTTAGACCCACCATGAATATGATCACATCCTTAGTGCTAAGCTAAGCACTTTAAGATGTTTTTCACCGACTCATAGTGAACTTCCGTAATATGACTAATCAACATCGTGTCTCGTATATATTTTATCAGATACATAATTGTTACTCACGCAACTCTCTTCTTTTGAGTCTCTGGGGGACTATTAAGAGATACACTCCATAGCTCATCGACATGAGACATCTTTGAGTTTGCCATGCTAAACAACTTTAAGATCAAATGAATATACGCCTCGGGTTAAGTCGAGCATCTTCTTCAGATCTATCTATATAGATTTTATCCCCAATTTAGATACTCTTCCCAAACCATTCATGGAGGAATGTTTAGACAACTTTATCTTTTACCGATTGAGAAGCATTGGTATGTCATTCCTTATCCGTAGATATCAACATATAATACTAGAAATTTTACGACGCTCCCAATCAAACCTTTTTGTACACACTAGAACTCTTATCCATTTCTCATCACGACTTAATCGATCATCATCTTCTATGATGTGTACCTCATCATCATCATCTATGATGAATCCATACCTCCTAGGTATCTTTGGTACTATTCCGCATTTACGATTGGTTGTGGTACAATAGGTCTATCTACGTGTTCCTCTTATTTGATTTATAATGTTTTGTGGTTCTTGAACTCTTCAAGATCTATTATCCTCCCACTAGCCCTTTTAATGATAAACACCTTTATCTTGTAAGGCAAATGTGTTTCAGAACAAACACCTTTTGCTAAGTAGAATTATAGAACATATACCCTAAACTTACTTTTTAAATGTCCCACAAATCAGACATGTCAAATCTTGTCCCAAGCTTATCCTTTGAAACCTTTTCACATAAGTTGGACAACCCCTTATCTTATCATACTTAAGATTAGAATCCTCCCCGTCCATAACTTTTATGGAGTCTTGGAAATGGATTTTGAGGTTACCATTTTCGTAGATATGCACCATTTCTAGGACATTATCCCGAAGGATACCGAATGTCAAGAAAATCATTATGGACCGCATCTACGTCCAACAAGGTACGATTTTTCATTCAGATACATCAATCAATTATTACGATATCGGAGGCGTCCATTATGAGAAAACCATTTGAGATGATCTAGAAACTTATCGCACAAGTATTCCTTCCTTGATCTAATCAAAGAATCCTAATACTTTGCCAATTTGTTTCACTTTTGAATTCTTTGAACCTTCCAAATAATTCACACTTGTATTTCAAAGAAATACACACATTCAACTCTTTCAATGATCATCTCCTTTTCTTATACTAGTTTGTTCAATTTGCAAAATTATTTTCATGTAAGTCAAGTATACAAAATTTATTATAATATTCCATTCTATACAAAATATTATTATTATAAATAGAACAACAATTGTTCTTAATTATAATACCAAAGTTTTCATTGTCCAACAATAAAATGGAAATAATATTTTTAACAAGAATCGAATACAATAACAACTTATCGACTTAATAGATTTGCTCAGTAAAAGGTGCTTAAACTATAAGTTTCTATAGCTAATGCAAAGCAACCTTTGCCTCATTTTCCACACATAGGATTACTTATCTTTGTTTAACTTTCTACTCGCTTGGTCCCTTCATAAATCTATATTTATGATAACCAAAGTCTCAGATCCAATACCAAAGTAGTAACCTCGACTTAAAGAAAAATTATTTTAAATCATGAACAAAATTGTATTTATAACCGAAACTTCACTAAGCTTTCAATGGTTAGCCTCTCGCAAGATGCTTCTCGCAGCTTCTTTCCAAAGGTCTGTGCTTATCATAAAGGAAGCAAACTCCTTTGCTATCCGTGACGCTTTTTTTCTTATTATCCTTTGTTTTTGCCTTTTCATTTACCTTCTTGAATCGCTCTTCTTTCGTGAAGATCCTTTGGCCCCTACCAAGAAGACATGGTCTTTCGTCGAAAGTGACTCTCAACATTTTTCAACATGATAAGCAAATCAATGAGGTCGATATCTAGCTTGTTCATATGAAAAATTCACAACAATCAGGAAAGGTGTCCCGGAGTGAGTGCAAGATCAAATCTTCGCTCAACTCTCCATCCACGACAAAACTCGTTGTCCTAATTCGATCAATCAAATTGATTATGTTAAGAACTTTTGTCTGCATTTATAGTGTCATATCACATTCTAGATCGGAAGAACTCCTTAGATATCCGACATCTATCAGCTCCCACTTTCCTCACCATCAACTACTTGAGGTGCAAGAAGAATATAGTAGAAGCATCCATAGTTTCATGCCGACGCCAAGCTCAAGTATTCATGGATGCAGCATGATGCATCGAGCCAATATGCATCATCTTCGCCACTTTCTAAAAGTAGCAATGTCTTTCCTCGAGGCATTGTCTCGCAACCATTGTGATGATAGGCGATAAGGACATAAGATAGCTTTTCAAACATGAGAACTATTCTCAAATTCCTTAACCAATCCATTTAATTCTATCCGTTAATCTAGCATCTAATATGCTTCGCAAAGTTGATAGTAATTTTAGACATTGCAAAATTTCAAATGAATTTGTAATTAACAACATTTTAACATACATTCTTTTATTAATTACCAAAATAATTTAGGTCTTGTTTAAATTTGGTATCTCCCACTATTTTTTCTTCAAACTATATTACCCTCACTTATATAGTTCTAACAAAATCTAATTAAAGATTTGCTAGTGAGAATAAGGATCCCATTTCAAATGTATATAGCCTTGTGGTGACACAACAAACTATATATAAATAAATAGGTAGACAACTTTTGTTAATTACATCAACTACGCAACTCCTCAGATTTTGCCTCTTAGATTATTTTGATCAAGTGGTGGCACATCCGAATCAAAATTATCCAAGTTAAGTCCAACCTAGCACTCCATATATTCAAAAAGAAAAATATCATCCTTGTGGTGGCACAACAAAACAATATTGTTCAATTTTCATTATAAGCATCAAATGTGATAAATTAACATCTTAAATACTTAATATTTGCCTTTGTGGTGACACAACAAACTCATATTAAATATTTAATACTCTATTAATTTTATCATGCTAGTAGGCTTACGCTCGATATTCCAAATATCTTTGAACGCTAGGACTTAATATAAAAAATTGAGGGTTTGTTATTAATTTGTCTCATCTTGTTTGCGTACATTTATTATATATATATATAAAATACGCGTATTATATTAATGAACATGCTAAGCATGTTCAGATAATATAATATATAATATATATAGTATAAGCATGCATATATAGAATATTATATTCTACCGGATTGATTATGGACTTTTATTCTAGTTTGGTTCACTAGAGCCACCAAGTGAACCAAAAGGTCAAACCCTAGGGTGCAAGAAATAATATTTAAATATAACTATTACATTTAAACCCTGCTCCATTACAAATGGGTCTTCAAGCCTTACTTTTTGATCTCCAATTTTTCTAAAATTAATTCTAACTATTCCTATTACAATACTATTTAATATAAATAGAAACCTTGATCGCAAATAAGGGAAGTACATAGGAGGAGATAGAATTTACATTAGAAAAATTAGAGAAGACGAGGTACGCAGTAATTCCCATTTAATAAAAAACCCATACATTCATGCATCCAACTAAAATAAAATCCAATCACATTGGTCAATAGTCCATAATCAATCCCATTTATTATCATATACATCACCATATTCATCAATAAATAACATTCATCTCATGAATAATAAACATTTAATATATATATTGATATCATTTAATGGGCAAATTTAGTTAGTATAAAATCTATTTTTGAATCAAAATAAACTCCTTTATTTTAATCCAAATTTAAATCAAAATAAAACTATTTTATTTTAATTTATCCAATTTTGAATAAAATAAACTATTTTATTTTAATCAAAATTTTAATCAAAATAAACTCCTTTATTTTAATTATTTATGAAATCCAATTCCATATAAAAAAATCTTTAATTAAAATAAACTCTTTTATTTTAATTAATTATGGAATCCAATTCCATGAAAAAAAATCTTTTATTAAAGGAAACACGGATATTCTTTCCTATTCACAAATAAACTCTTTATTTTGAATAATATGAAATCTTATTTCATATCTAAATAAACTCCTTTATTTAAGGAAATACGGATTTTCTTTCCTATTCACAAATAAACTCTTTTATTTTGAATAATATGAAATCTTATTTCATATCTAAATAAACTCCTTTATTTAAGGAAAAAGATCAATTTCAACTCCAATTAGTTATCATGGAATCCAATTCCAACTCTAATTAGTTAAGCATGAAATTCTAATTTTAAAATTAAAATAAATCTTTTATTTTAATATTAAAATAAACCTTTTATTTTAATTATAAAATTATTAAAATTAAAATAAAACTTTATATTTTAATATTAAAATAAACCTTTTATTTTAAAATTAAAATAAACTTTTATTTTAATTATATAATAATTAAGAATATATATATGTATATATATATATTATATATATATATATATATATATATATAATATATATATATATATATATATATATATATATATATATATATATATCCGCAACTCCTTTTCTTTCATGATTTCCGCAACTATTATAATGCTATTATATTTTTTTTTTTTTTGAATATACATTACTTTTTTTTTTTTTTTTAATTAATTGCATGATGACCTTTTTCGATTTCAGGCATCACTTGCATTAAAAACAATTCTAATAAATTTCTTGGCTTGATTTTTTTGATATAGCTTTTTTTTTACAAAATGTGCCCAATTAATTTGTTCTAAACTAACAATTCAATGCTCTTGTTGCCTTAATAGTTAATGGCATAATCGTAATTAATAATCGATTTATCAAAGGTTTAATTATGCCAACTGTTAGGTTTGTAATATTCATGGGCGCAATCAAATTGCAAAATAATGCTAAGCGCGTGTAAAAATCGTAGTTTAAAAAAATTTACAAACCATATACCCTGATCACCCTTTACGCATAATTATTAATTAAACGAAAAGATAAAGAATAAATCATACCTCAAGATCGAGCTTCCTCGTACAAGTTCACCTCCAAATCCTTTCGCTCAATCTTGAATCCAC
Source organism: Panax quinquefolius (assembly GCA_020205615.1). Classification (NCBI taxonomy): domain Eukaryota; kingdom Viridiplantae; phylum Streptophyta; class Magnoliopsida; order Apiales; family Araliaceae; genus Panax; species Panax quinquefolius. The sequence goes on from JAINUW010000045.1 coordinate 330,889, forward strand.
GGGTTTGGTTCCTTCCTTCGATCAACGTTAGCCACCCAAATGTTTGGCCTCAGAGGTGATCCACCAAGGAAGAAGAAAATTCAAGAAGAAGGGTATTGGCTCAAACCCTAATTTTTCTATCTCTATGTAAAAAGGTGTACTCTCCCAACAATTGGAATTACGTCATATGTTGAAAAAGTCAACAACCCATATCACCCATAATAAGACTCCTCTTATTTATAGATGTGGGCAACCCACCTTAACAATTAAGGAATTGGGTTTTATTTAATTAATTAAAAATTATTAGTGATAATTAATTAAACTCCTTTAACTAATTTTCCTTCCTAATCCAATTAGGAATAAATGAGAGTACTTATATTAAATTAATTCCTAAACTCTTTTAGAAATTAAAATAATAATAATTGTAATAATATTAATAAGACTCTCTTATTAATTTATATTTAATATTTCTAAAATATTAAATAATAATATTAAGTTATTTAATTTATTCTATCACCATAGATTAAATTAAATATACTTAATATATTATTACGATTATGCCATTAACTTCTTAAATAATTATTCTTCCTTTTATGGTGTGACCCTTTAGGTTCTCCATATTAAACCGGCCAGAATAAATCAATTAGAACAATTTAATCTTATTTAAATAAATAAATTAAAAAATTAATTTATTTAAATAAATAATATTTATTCTACAATAGGATAAGCCTCCAATGATCAACGACTTTCCAGATAATATAGATTTCAACATTAATCATTAAAGAGACCTTTCGAGTAAATAGTTACCGCAGACAATTCAATCCTTCCACCATACAATGTCCCAATTAAATATAAGACATGGAATTATCACAAGTCTTATTTTATTTAATTATATGTATTTCGACTCTTAAATGCATAACTCCAAATAATGCAAATTAGAAACTCCTTTCTAATTTCATTCGCCGCCAAGGACTATCTGGGTTGTCATTTATCGAATCACATAGACATTTTCTTCTTTTATTAGAAGTGGTAGATTCTTTATCGATCATACATTATCTCCATGTACAACTTATTATACCCAAGCATACCCTTTGATATACCCTAAGGGTCTTAAGGAATAAGTCAAAGTATAACTCATCATACACAAGATACTACGATGATCTCAAGTCCAAGGATTACCAGACTACTACTATCACTACAGAATTCCTATCGACAGCAAATAAAACTCCATTAGGTATTCCTTAGCGAGCCACGCTCAAAGGAACTTATTCTCTAATAAGCACCTACATACTTGCTTTAGTGTTCCACACAAATGATCATGAGATCAATCATCCTCATCCAACGAGCAAGCAACGATGTATCAATCTATCCTGATTCACTAATCCCCAATTTAGTAATCCAACGATTGGGAACTATTTTAGTTTTAAGCTTTCTAAGAATTTAGATCTCATTAGAATGATCATCATCATTATTCTAAAAGCATCGCTTAAAACTATGGGTTTATCACATATTATAAAACAAAGATCACGTAGATAATTAAAAGCCTTTAATAAATTAATACTTTTTATTAATAAATAAATAAGATTGTTACAAAGTATACGCTTTATCATCAAACATGATGGCTTGTGTGCATACTACTTTCAATCTCCCACTGCACTAAAGCCAATCGTCATGGTATCTTATACTCTTCTTCTAAGACGATTATCCTCGTCCGTTGGATAAGCTTTAGTTAATGGATATGTAATGTTGTTCTTGAGAGTCCACTATCTCTATAGTGATTTCCCATCTTTCAATGATTCTAATAATCAAATGAAAGTGCCACAACACATGTTTAGATCCAAGATGAGATTTAGAACTATTCCTAGTTTTGTAATGAACTTTTAATCCAAACAATCAACTTGGGCAGCCTTCATTTATAGCTATATACTTTGTCTTTATCACTAAACCAAAGAACTCTTTTCATTGTTTGGAACCTTTCCAATTCAATCGCACCACCGCTCAAGGTAACACTTACCTTAAAGTGGATTTTCTGGTCATCTCGGTCCGTCTCGAAAAACTTGAGAATCATAAAGCCCTCTAGTTTTAATTTAGACTCCACCATAATATGATCACATCCTTAGTGCCTAAGTAAGAACTTTAAGATGTTTTTCACCGACCTTACAAGTGATCTTCCTCCATAATATGACCGATCAACATCAAAGTCTCGATATTTCATTGCATACATGATTGTCACTCACGCGATCTCTCTTTTTGGAGTCTATGGGGACTATTAAGAGAGATACACTCCATAGCTTTCGACATGAGACATCTCTTGAGTTTGCTATGCTAAACGACTTTAGCATCAAATGAATATACGCTACTTGGGTTAAGTCGAGCATCCTTTTAAATCTATCTATATAGATTTATATCCCCAATTAAGATACTCTTCCAAATCATTCATGGAGGAATGTTTAGACAACTTTATCTTTTACCGATCAGTAGCATTGGTATGTCATTCCTTATCCGTAGTATATCAACATATAATATTAGGAATGTCACGATGACGCCTCACCGACCCTTTCAGACACACTAGGTTCATTCTTATTTTTGATAAAATCAAACTCTTTTGATCGCTTCATCAAAACGAATGTTCCATATTTGAGAAACTTGCTTCAATTCATTTCTCCGAGTGATTTACAACACTTACCTCATCAGATGTAATCGATCATCATCTTCTATGATGTGTACCTCATCATCATCATCTATGATGAATCCATACCTCCTAGGTATCTTGCACTATTCCGCATTTATTTATTTGGTTGTGGTACAATACAGTCTATCTATGTGTTCCTCTTATTTCGATTTATAGTGTTTTGTGGTTCTTGAACTTTTCAAGATCTATTATCCTCCCATTAGCCCCTTCAATGATAAACACATTTATCTTGTAAGGAAGCGTGTTTCGCAACAAACACCTTTTGCTAAGTAGGATTATAGAACATATACCCTAAACTTACTTTAGGATGTCCCACAAATTTACACTTGTCAAATCTTGTCCCAAGCTTATCCTTTTCAAACCTTTTCACATAAGTTGGACAACCCCTTATCTTAACATACTTAAGATTAGGAATCCTCCCCGCCCATAACTTTTATGGAGTCTTGAAATGGATTTTGAGGTTACCTTTTCCAGAGATATGCAACCATTTCTAGGACATGACCCCAGGGGATACCGGAATGTCAGAAATCATTATGGACCGCACTATGTCCAACAAGGTACGATTTTTCCTTTTAGATACATCAATCAATTATTACATATCGAGGCGTCCATTATGAGAAAACCATTTGAGATAATCTAGAAACTTATCAGATAAGTATTTATTCCTTGATCTAATCAAAGAATCTTAATACATTGCCAATTTGTTTCACTTTCAATTCTTTGAACCTTTCAAATAATTCATACTTGTATTTCAAGCAAATACACACATTCAACTCTTTGAATGATCATCTCCTTTTCTTATACTAATTTGTTCAATATGCAAAATTATTTTCATGTAAGTCAAGTATACAAAATTTATTAAGTAATATTCCAAATTCTATACAAAACATTATTTTTATAAATAGAACAACAATTGTTCTTAATTATAATACCAAAGTTTTCATTGTCCAACAATAAAATGGAAATAATGTTTCTAACAAGAATTGGAAATACAATAACAACTTATCGACTTAATAGATTTGCCCAGTAGGCAGTGCTAAACTATAAGTTTCTATAGCTAATGCAGCAACCTTTGCTTCATTTTCCACACATAGGATTACTTATCTTTGTTTAACTTTCTACTTGCTTGGTCACTTCATAAATCTATATTTATGATAACCAAAGCTCAGATCCAATACCCAAGTAGAACCTCGACTTAAAGAAAAATTTATTTCAATCATGAACAAAAATCAGATTTAACCAAACTTCACTAAACTTCACTAAGTTTCTTCGCAGCTTTTCAAAGGTCCAAAGCTTATTAAAAGTAGAAGCAAACTCCTTTGCTATCCATATTAGTTTTGTTCTTATTATCCTTTGTTTATGCCTTTCTATTTACCTTCTTTGAATCGTTCTTCTTTCGTAAGATCCTTTGGCCCCTACCAAGAAGACTTGGTCTTTCTTGGTTGGAAAGTGACTCTCAACATTTTTCAACACGTTAAGCAAATCAAATGAAGGCCGATATCTAGCTTGTTCATATGAAAATTCACAACAATTGTGAAAGGAGTCCGGAGTGAGTGCAAGATCAAATTCGCTCAACTCTCCATCCATGACAAAACGTGTTGTCCTAATCGATCAATCAAATTGATTATGTTAAGAACTTTTGTTCTGCATCTATAGTGCCATTGGCTATTCTAGATCGGAAGAGCTCCTTAGATATCCGATATCTATCGGCCCCATTTCCTCACCATCAACTACTTGATGTGCAGTGAAATATAAGAGAGTATCCATAGTTTCAGTCGACGAAGCTTGTTACTCATGGATACGAGCATGATGCATCGAAATAATCAGGCATCATCTTCGCCACTTTCTAAAAGTAGCAATGTCTTCCTCAGAGGCATTATTCGCAACCATCATTGCAGGATAGGCGACATGACATAAGATAGCTTTTCACTATGAGAACTATTCTCAAATTCCTTAACCAATCCGCTTAATTTGGATTCGATTAATTTAGCATCTAATATGCTTTGCAAAGTGATAGTAATTTTAGACATTGTAAAATTTCAGTAAATGAATTTGTAATTAACAACATTTTAACATACATTCTTTATTAATTACCAAAATAATTTAGGTCTTGTTTTAAATTGGTATCTCCCACTATTTTCTTCAAACTATATTACCCTCACTTATATAGTTCTAAGCAAAATCTAATTAAAGATTTGCTAGTGAGAATAAGGATCCCATTTCAAATGTATATAGCCTTGTGGTGACACAACAAACTATATATAAATAAATAGGTAGACAACTTTTGTCAATTAAATCAACTATGCAACTCCTTTTATTTTGCCTCTTAGATTATTTTGATCAAGTGGTGGCACATCCGAATCAAAATTATCCAAGTTAAGTCCCACCTAGCACTCCATATATTCAAAAAGAAAAATATCATCCTTGTGGTGACACAACAAAACAATATTGTTCAATTTTCTTTATAAGCATCAAATGTGATAAATTAACATCTTAAATACTTAATACTTGCCTTGTGGTGACACAACAAACTCATATTAAATATTTAATACTCTATTAATTTTATCATGCTAGAAGGCTTACGTTCGATATTCAAAATATCTTTGAACGCTTAGGACTTAATATAAAAAATTGAGGGGTTTGTTATTAATTTGTCTCATCTTGTTTAGCTGCATGCATATATATATAAAATACGCATTATATTAATGAACATGTAAGCATGTTTGCATAATATATATATATATATAGTATAAGCATGCACATATAGAATACTATATTCTACACGGATTGATTATGGACTTTTTATTCTAGTTTGGTTCACTAGAGCCACCAAGTGAACCAAAAGGTCAAACCTCTAGGGTGCAAGAAATAATATTTAAATATAACTATTACATTTAAACCCTGCTCCATTACAAACGGGTCTTCAAGCGCCTTGCTTCCTCGATCTCCAATTTTTCAAAATTCTAACTATTCCTATTACAAAACTATTTTAAAATAAATAGAAACCTTGATCGCAAATTAAGGGAAGTACATGGGAGGAAGATAGAATTTACATTAAGAAAAATTAGAGAAGACGAGGTGATGTGCACTCATTTAATAAAACCCATACATTCATGCATCCAACTAAAATAAAATCCAATCGCATCGTCAATAGTCCATAATCAATCCCATTTATTATCATACATACATCAACATACGATCAATAAATAATATTCATCTTATGAATAATAAATATTTAATATATATATGATATCATTTAATGGGCAAATTTAGTTAGTATAAAATCTATTTTGAATCAAAATAAACTCTTTTATTTTAATCCAAATTTAAATCAAAATAAAACTATTTTATTTTAATTTATCTAATTTTGAATAAAATAAACTATTTTATTTTAATCAAAATCTTTAATCAAAATAAACTCCTTTATTTTAATTAATTATGGAATCCAATTCATGTATAAAATAAAAAAATCTTTAATTAAAATAAACTCTTTTATTTTAATTAATTATGGAATCCAATTCCATGTAAAAAAAATATTAAAGGAAACACTGATATTCTTTCCTATTCACAAATAAACTCCTTTATTTTGAATAATATGAAATCTTATTCCATATGATTCGATTATATAAATGACAACCCAAAGAGTCCTCTTAAAATAAAAAGTTTATTTTAATTTTAAAATAAAAGGTTAAAATAAGGCGTAATGAAATTAGAAAGGAGTTTCTAATTTGCATTATTTCGAGTTGTGCATTTAAGGATCGAAATACATATAATTAAATAAAATAAGACTTGACAAGAATTCCATGCCTTATATTTAATCGGGACATCAGATGGTGGAAGGATTGAATTCAGACGCAGAACTATTTACTCAAAGGTTCTTTAATGATTAATGTTGAAATCTATATTATCCGGAAAGTCGTTGATCGCTAGGAGGCTTATCCCTATCAGAGAATAAATATTATTTATTTAAATAAATTAATTGTTTAATTTATTTATTTAAATAAGATTAGAATTGTTCTAATTGATTTATTCACAACCTAGCTTAATATGGAGAACCTAAAGGGTCACACACCAAAAGGAAGAATAATTATTTAAGAAGTTAATGGCATAATCGTAATAATATAGTTATGTATATTTAATTTAATCTATGGTGATAGAATAAATTAAATAGCTTAATATTTATTATTTAATATTTTAGAAATATTAAATATAAATTAATAAGAGGAGTCTTATTAATATTATTACAATTATTATTATTTTAATTTCTAAAAGAGTTTAGGAATTAATTTAATATAAGTATTTCATTTATTCCTAATAAGATTAGAAGGAAAATTAATTAAAGGAGTTTAATTAATTATCCCTAATAAGATTAGGGAGCTTAATTAATTAAAAGAATTTAATTAATTAAATAAAACCCAATTCCTTAATTGTTAAGGTGGGTTGCCCACATCTATAAATAAGAGGAGTCTTATTACGGGTGAAAAGGGTTGTTGATTTTTCAAACATAACATACATAATTCCAATTTGTTGGAGAGTACACCTTTTCTATAGTAGATAGAAAACTAGGTTTCGAGCCAACCACCCTTCTTCTTGAATTTTCTTCTTCCTCGTGGATCACCTCAGAGGCCAAACACATGGGTGGCTAACGCCGATCAAAGGAAGGAACCAAACCCTATGGATTCAAGTCGAACGAAAAGGATTTGGAGGTGAACTTGCATTCGAGGAAGCTCGATCTTCAAGGGTATGATTTTATTCTTTATCTTTTCGCTTAATTAATAATTATGCATAAAGGGTGATCCGTATATGGTTTGTAAATTTTTAAACTCGATTTTTACACGCCTCGCATTAATTTTGCAATTTGATCAAGCATACATGAATATTACAAACCTAATAAAGGGCATATCGAGCCAAACCTTTATGCTAATTATTAATTGTTTTAATTTGATATGTATATTGATATGTGTTTAGAACAATTTAATTGGGCATAATTTTATCAGATAAAATTTAAAAAAAAAAAAAAAAAAAAAAAAAAATAAATAAAATTTTTTTCAAAATTCATTATCATTTTAAAATCAATTTATCATGATAAAAAAAACCAATTTCGCAATAAAAATATAAAAAAGAAATATATAGCAATAAATGTATAATATATATATATATAAATATGTTAAATCGAAATGCCAATATATATATATAAAAATAATAATTCAAAATATAATAAATTTTGAAAGGAAACAATATATATATATATATATTATAAATTAATATAATATATATATATATATATATATATATATATATATATATATATATATATATAACATATATATATATATATATATATATATATATATATATATATATATATATATTATATATATATATATATATATATATATATATATATATATATATATATATATATATTATAATTAATAATTTTATAATTAAAATAAAAGGTTTATTTTAATTTTAAAATAAAAAGTTTATTTTAATTTTAAAATTAAAATTTTATTTTAATTTTAAAATTAGAATTTCATGCTAATTAATTGATAACTAATTGGGATGATAACTAATTGGAGTTTGGATTTTTTTTCCTAAAATAAAGGAGTTTAAATATGAAATAAATCCATCTTTCCTTAAATAAAGGAGTTTATTTAGATATGAAATAAGATTTCATATTATTCAAAAAAAAAGAGTTTATTTGTGAAATAGAAAGAGAATCCAATTTCCTTAAATAAAGGAGTTTATTTAAATATGAAATAAGATTTCATATTATTCAAAATAAAGGAGTTTATTTGTGAATAGGAAAGAATAATCCGTGTTTCCTTTAATATTTTTTTTTTTTTACATGGAATCGATTCCATAATTAATTAAAATAAAAGAGTTTATTTTAATTAAAGATTTTTTTTTTATTATATGGAATCGATTCCATAATTAATTAAAATAAAGGAGTTTATTTTGATTAAAGATTTTGATTAAAATAAAATAGTTTATTTTATTCAAAATTGGATAAATTAAAATAAAATAGTTTTATTTTGATTTAAATTTGGATTAAAATAAAGGAGTTTATTTTGATTCAAAATAGATTTTATACTAACTAAATTTGCCCATTAAATGATATCAATATATATATTAAATGTTTATTATTCATGAGATGAATGTTATTTATCGATGCATATGGTGATGTGTATGATAATAAATGGGATTGATTATGGACTATCGACCAATGTGATTGGATTTTATTTTAGTGGATGCATGAATGTACGGGTTTTATTAAATGGGGTCTCACAGACTGCCTTCTCTAATTTTTCTTAATGTAAATTCTATCTCCTCCTATGTATTTCCCTCGATCACGATCAAGGTTTCTATTTATTTTAAATAGTTTTGTAATAGGAATAGTTAGAATTAATTTGAAAAATAGAGATCAAGGAGCAAGGAGCTTAAAGACCCGCTTCAGTAATGGAGCCCCAAGTTTAAATGTAATAGTTATATTTAAATATTATTTCGCACCCTTGGGGAGTTTGACCTTTTGGTTCACTTGGTGGCTCTAGTGAACCAAACTAGAATAAAAGTCCATAATCAATCCGTGTAGAATATAGTATTCTATATGTGCATGCTTATACTATATATATATTATATATTATGCAAACATGCTTCGCATGTTCATTAATACGACGCGTATTTTATATATATATATGTATGCCGCTTAAACAAGATGAG